>JAZKLR010000478.1:1200000-1596608 GCA_037103525.1 Ganaspis brasiliensis
AGCCTAAACTCATTTAGCCTAAACTGCAGATTGTCTTCAAGCTATTTAACCTGATAGGCATTAAGCGTATAACTAAATCAGCTTAAAATGAATGTAGCCTAAAACCCCTTTAACCTAAAATAAATTAATACTAATTCACCCTAAAATGCATGTAGTCTAAAACCTCTTTAACCCAAAATGCATTAAAACTAAACATATTTCGCCTAAAATGCTTGTAGCCAAAAACCCATATAACCTGAAATGTATATAGCTTAAAATGCATATAGCTTAAATGAATTTAAACTAAGATACATATAACTTAAAATGCAAGCAGCCTAAAACTTATTAAGCTTAAAATGCATACATCCTAAATCCCATTTAATCTAAAATAAATTTAGCCTAAAACTCATAAGGCCTAGATTGCAAGTTACCTAAAACCTATTTAACATTAAATGCATTAAGCCTAAAACTCAATCAGCCTAAAACTCATTCAGCCTACAATTTTTATAGCCTAAAATGCATCTAACCGTCTAAAATGTATTTAACCGTCTCAAATGTATTTAACCGTCTAAAGTGCATTTAACCTAAAATGCATGAAACCTAAAACTCATTAATAGTAAAATCCGAGTAGTCTAAAATCTATTAAACCTAAAATGGATATAGCCTTAAATTTTTATAGCCTAGCAATGAATTTAAACTAAAATACGTTTAACTTAGGGTAGTAAGTAACTTAGGGTACTTTGTAAGCTGTCAAAGATGACTGTAAAAAAAACTTTTTTCGGTGATAATTTTATTTTAAGCACTAGAACTTCCAAAGCGCGCTACGCGCGCAAAACTATCCTCTTCTCGTTTTTTTATTTTCTGATTGTCCAATTTTATATTTTACCAATATTATTTAATTTGACAATTTCCTAATAAAAAAATCTCCAATTTTTCTATTTACAAATTTTTTTACTTTGACAATTTATTAATAACCTTAACTTCTTAATTTAACAGTTTGAACAATTTTCTAATTTGCCAATCTTCCAGTTTATCATTTTTCAATTTCTCCAAATTTAAAATAACAACTTCTCCAATTTCCTAATTTTCCAATTTTCTAATAACCAAATCTCCAATGTCTTAAATTACCAGCTTACAAATTTTTCCAATTTTCTAATTTTGTAATTTTCTAATTTATCAATGTTTTTACTTTGCCAATATTCCCATAACAATAATGTACTTTTTTTAATATTTTCCAGTTACCCCTCTTCTACTTTTATAAAAAAATCCCAAATAAATTTAAATCTTAAGTATCCTGCTATCAAACTGTACCTATCTTATTATTATCTAGCCTAAATAATAATACTGTATGATATAAATCTTTCTCTAAATTAATATACTGTTTATTAAGGAAAATAACTTTCTGGCTAAGTATGAGATAAAAAAGATTTAAAAATCTTCCTTTATGAGTTATTTTAAAAAAATTAGTAAACGTCTAATATGGGAAAATTAAATTGTTTCCACAAATATAAATTCTTTAAACAATCAAAATATCTCGAAAATTGCTGACGAAAAAATTCGTGATATTTTTTAATAATAACAGTCGTAAGCAAAATTTTTCTAAGAGAATTTAATAAAAAAAAATTATTAAAAATTTCGATTGTTTAAACAAATACAATAAATATTTATTGCACAAATTTTCTGTCAATTGTTACAAAAGAATCAATGTCTGTTAAAAAAATCTTTTTAATTTCGAAACCATAAGAAACGTAAATTGTTTAAACAAATTAAAATTTTCTAAACATTTGAATATACCCTGCGAATTATAAATTAATAATTTTTCCATACAAACAGTGGAGGACTTACTAAATAGGCAATGTAGGAAACTGCCTAGGGCGGCACATTCGACTTAAACGACCTATAGACCCTACAGACATCGAATTATTGAATATGGTGTAGCAGTTATTTTTTACATTTTGAGGTTATCTTTTCCGAAGAAGTTGACCCGAACGACCTTGTCATCGAATGTTTTCTTGAAAACGGTGTAGCAGGAATTTTTGACATTTTAAGGTTAACTTTCCTGAAGATGATCAAAGGAACGACCTAGCCACCGGTTTTGCTCTGGAAAACGGTGTAGCAGTAATTTTTTATATCTTGAGGTTAACTTTCCCGAAGACGTTGACCCGAACAACCTGGTCATCGAATTTTCCCTTGAAAACGGTGTAGCAGGTATTTTTCACATTTTGACGTTAACTTTCCTAAAGATGTTGACCGGAACGACCTAGCCATCTGTTTTGCTCTGGAAAACGGTGTAGCAGTAATTTTTTATATATTGAGGTTAACTTTCCCTACAAAGTTGACCCGAACGACCTAGACATCGGTTTTGCTCTTGAATACCGTGTAGCAGTTATTTTTCACATTTTGAGGTTAACTTTTTTAAAGGTGTTGACACGAACGACCTGGACATCGAATATTCTCTTAAAAAAGGTGTAGCAGATATTTTTTACATTTTGAGGTTTACTTTCCCAAAGACGGTGACCCGAACGACCTGGTCATCGAATTTTCTCTTGAAAACGGTGTAGCAGGTATTTTTTACATTTTGAGGTTAACTTCCTTGAAGTAGTTAACCCAGACCTCCTGCACATCAGATTTGCTCTGGAAAACGGTGTAGCAGTAATTTTTAAAATTTTAAGGTTAACTTTCCCTAAGAAGTTGACCCGCACGACCTAGTCATCGGTTTTGCTCTTAAATACCGTGTAGCAGTTATTTTTCACATTTTGAGGTTAACTTCCTCGAAGAAGTTGACGGGAACGTCCTAGACATCGGTTTTGCTCTGGAAACGGTGTAACAGTTATTTTTCTTATTTTGAGGTTAACTTTCCCTAAAAAGTTGACCCGAACGACCTAGACATCGGTTTTGCTCTTGAATACCGTGTAGCAGTTATTTTTCACATTTTGAGGTTAACTTTTTTAAAGATGTTGACACGAAAGACCTGGACATCGAATATTCTCTTAAAAAAGGTGTAGCAGATATTTTTTACATTTTCAGGTTTACTTTCCCAAAGACGTTGACCTGAACGACCTGGTCATCGAATTTTCTCTTGAAAACGGTGTAGCAGGTATTTTTCAAATTTAGAAAGGTTAATTTTCCTGAAGGTGTGGAACGTCCTAGCCACAAGTTTTGTTCTAGAAAACGGCATTGCAGTAATTTTTTACATTTTGAGGTTAACTTTCCCCAATACATTGACCCGAACGACCTGGTTATCGAATTTTCTCTTGAAAACGGTGTAGCAGGTATTTTTTACATTTTGAGGTTATCATTCCTGAAGATGTTGACCGGAATGATCTAGCCATCGGTTTTGCTCTGGAAAACGGTGTAGCAGTTACTTTTTACATTTTGAGGTTAACTTTTCCTGAAAAGTTAATCGTAACGACCTAGCCACCGGTTTTGCTGTGAAAAACTGTGTAGCAGTAAATTTTTATATTTTGAGGTTAACTTTCTCGAAGACGTTGACCCGAATGACCTGGTCATCGAATTTTCGGTGTAGCAGTTGTTTTTCACATTTTGCGGTTAACTTCCCTAAAGATGTTGACCGGAATGACCCAGACATCGGTTTTGCTCTAGAAAACGGTGTAGCAGTTATTTTTCTTATTTTAAGGTTAACTTTTTTTAAAGATGTTGAGCGGAACGACCGAGACATCGGTTTTGCTCTAGAAAACGGTGTATCAGTTATTTTTCTTATTTTGAGGTTAACTTTCCCGAAGACGTTGACCCGAACGACCTGGTCATCGAATTTTCTCTTGAAAACGGTGTAGCATGTATTTTTTACATTTTGAGGTTAACTTTCCTGAAGATGTTGACCGGAACGACCTAGCCACCGGTTCTGTTCTTGAAAACGGTGTAGCAGTAATTTTTTATATTTTGAGGTTAACTTTCCCGAAGACGTTGACCCGAACGACCTGATCATCGAATTTTCTCTTGAAAACGGTGTAGCAGTTACTTTTTACATTTTGAAGTTAACTTTCCCTAAAAAGTTGACCCGAGAGACCTAGACGTCGGTTTTACTCTTGAATACCGTGTAGCAGTTATTTTTCACATTTTGAGGTCAACTTCCTCGAAGAAGTTGACCGGAGCGACCAGGATATCTGTTGTGCATTTTCAATCACAGATTTTGTGAAATCTCGTTGCGGAATATTTTTGCGGAATTTCCTGCGGAAACTTCGCAGGAATTTACCGCGGAGTTTACCGCGGAAACTCCGCAGGAATTCCGCACTTTTTTTCTGAGTGGGTCCCCAAACACCTTCCCCTCCGCTGCTCGAAAATTTGGACTTATGAATTTTTTTTAAAAAAAACCGGACACTTTTTATACAAAAGGGCTTTTTATTACCAAAGTATTTGAGATGAGGATTTTTTTAAACCTTTGTTTTATTCGAACCGATATTTCTACGAGCGTCAAACTTATCCCCCGATTTGACATTGCCAGATTTTCTGTAGATGGCCGCCAAACGTCACCTGATCACATGGCAGGCTGGAAGTTGCGTCAGCGTTTACCATGGATTCCACTCGAGTCGGTATTCGACGGTTCTCGTGTGTGGTTCGATAGCCCGTTTTTGTGAGATTTTCTCACACCTCGTGTTTCACAAATTCTGCGGACTCTAACGATGAATTGAACTATTAGACTCTTTGTTAAATGGTGCGGTTGGACTTGTGCTCGTACAAAAAGTGACACGGTGGCGAAATATCTTTTTCCCTTAAATCCATATCGTCTTCTACATCTTTCATCAGTGCCCTGGACTTTTGCTCTGTGCTCGTCGCAAATTCCATCATATCATGGAGCCGGTCCATTTTTCTGCTTTGCAATCACCATCGGGGAAAATCGACTCCCTGCCAAGTCAAGTTTTATAATTTTATATTGGATTTTCTGCTGACAAAGAATCTCGAACTGGAATTTTATCAATTTGCTGTCTTCCAAGGTCGTATACGCATCAACTGGGTATTGTCTCTCCTATGTTTACCTTTGTCAAGGCCACTCTATTCCTTACAAGTTCCTTTTAAACTTACTTATTATCTTACCTTGAATAGTAATTTCTGTTTACACACCGAGAAAAAATTTCGGTTGTGCCAACCGGAGACTCCGGTTAAAACTACTTGACTCACTCAAGTAACGTTACTCTGGTCAGCGCAAAAGTGATCGACAGGCAGTTTCGGCCTGTCAGTTCCACATAGCGTTAAATGAACGAGGAAAAGTTGATTTTGCACGCATTTAAACAGTTGATTTTACTTATATATCACAAGGAATATCAATATGTTGCATCAGAACTATTATGTTCACTAACAAAATTATAGAAAATTTTAGTTTATATATACGTAAATAATGAATTTGAATAATGAATAATATTAATCTAATAATATTTGAAAGAACATTTAATTAACTAATTTAATTACATTTAAATTTAAAGATTAATTAATTTAAATTAAATAATATTAACTAATAAAGAAATAATTAATTAAAAAATTAATTAATCAATCTTTTTCAAAATACACTTTTTAATGAAATTGCTTTTTATACAAATTGTTGAATTTCAAAGTATTAATGTAATTTTATTTTAATACTCGTTTATTTCAGTATGATTTACTAGATTTATGTACATTATATAAATAAAATACATTTTTTCTTTAAATACCTTTGAAAATTGTAAACAACAAAAAAGTGAGGTTAAGGTTGATCGAACAAAAGCACTTTTGTTGACGGGATCTATTAACCTTAAGATATAAATTATGATTGTGGGTTTATCTACACTATATATCAATAAAGAAGATTAAAAGCTAATAATTAAGGCTAAAACTGACGAAACCGGCGAAACCGTTAGCGCGCGTGTGACATGTGGGTATATATGAAAAGCGCCAATGAGCGCCACCGTGCAAGTAAAGCTAACCAGTCAACCGCCTGGTTGGTATTGCATGAGAACGCACTATAGACGCAACTATAAAGTGACAAGCCAAAACTGCCTGTCTCTCCGGTTATTGCTACTTGAGTATAATAAGATTAACACAAAGACTTTCAATAAACCATTTACAACTTTTTTTCTCTCGGTGCATGGTCAACTAAACTTAACTTAAGTACAAACTTATAACCAGAGACGGTTTTTGTTTTTTTTTATCCTGGGACATTGTTGTCGGTTTTATAATAATTTAGTAATCTTGGTTTTATTTATTTTTATTTTGTTAATTTGTGATAATTGGGTTAGCTCTCGATTGCTGGGATCCCAAATGCAGCTGTGCTAATGGTTCTTTTACAGGGTAATTGTTTATGTTAATGCTCAGTGATTGAACTGAGATATTTCTCTTTATTTATTTTGTATTATTTTTACTGTTGATACACTTTCATTTTGGCTTTGTTTTGCAAGTGGTAGGGTTCATGTTTCATCCGTTCCCGCCAGTCCCTTCCCTGAGACTCTTATACCTACATTGGACTTGTTGTCTCACGGATATTGTGGACTGACTTGGACATTCATACCAGCCAATAACAGCAGGGTTGTTTATGCAACTTACCAGAACATACAAAGCTTACCGCAACTTACTTAACTTGAGAGAATCTCAATAGTTTCTTTTCTTCTTCGTTTTTGCTAGTTCTGACAGTCGGCTAAGCCATAAGTCATTTAAGAAGAAGAAGAAGAAGGATTCCACTCGGGCTATGACAAGATGGACTCCGCACTCTGTTTACAATCTGTCAGTTTTTATGTCGAAAGTGGAGATAATTTTCTCGCTCGCGGTGAAATAGTGTTTCCCAAATTCCCCATTCCCTGCGAACTTTGGCAAAAAAGAAATTTTCCTGTATAAAAGAGTCCAGTGTTTTATAAAACAAACGTCAAAGATCGTGTGAATTTTATTTATTTGTACGTTTCGCTTTCTTCGAAAAGTGTTCACACACAGAGAAAAACAGGTGTTTTTCTTTTCTATTAATTACATTACTACCCCTCATTCATGAAAGTCCAACAAGTTTCTATTTTTCTTTTCTGAAGAAAAAGTTCTCATCAATGTTTTTATCAAGCATCCCCCTGACTTATCGACCACACTGCCCACCTAGCCAATATTTACGACATATTTCACTATTATTTTGTTTTTTTAAAAACCAGACACTTTTCCGGAAAAAATCTTTTTATTGACAAAGTTTTTGAAATAAGGAATTTTCTTAATGTTTCTTTTACTCGAATAGATGTTCCCACGAGCGTCTTTGTCTCCCGTTTTGACATTATTGACAGATTTTTTGTCTCGTCTGCTACTCATACAAATATCTGTCAATTTCAATGTCAATCTTGAAATTGATTTTTTCACTCCCGAAAATGTCTATCCTCGTTAAATTAATTTTTCCCAAATTCCTAATTCTCTAAACTTTAGCAAAAAAATAATCTTCCTTCAAACAAGTGTCTTGTGTTTTACAAAACAAAATTCAAACATCTTGTAAATTTTTGTTATTTACAAGTTTCGTTGCGTTTAGCGACCACACTGCCTAGCTAGCCAATATTTACCGCTTATTTCACAGTTTGTATTTTTAAAAACCAGACACTTCCGGAAAAAAATCGTTTTATTGCCAAAGTTTTTGAGATAAGGAATTTTCTTAATATTTCTTTTACTCGAATAGATGCTACCACGGGTGTCAAATTTATTCCACGTTTGACATTATTGACAGATTTTTTGTCTCGTCTGCTACGCGTAAAAATATCTGTCAGTTTCAATGTCAATCTTGAAATTAATTTTTTCATTCCCGAAAACATAAAAATGTTTTAAAAATAAAGAAAATAATGTAAATTTAAAAAAAATACTTAAAAATATATAATGAAAAGTTTTATAATTTCCAAATTGAATTTTTTATTATATAATTTAAAGTATTTTTAAAAAAGATTAAAATTTGAAGGAAATAAATTTTTAAAAAATAATTGAAAAGTGTTTTTAAAATTTCAAATTTGAAGAAAATAATTGAAATATGATAGAAATAATGAAAGTTGTAAAAAATAAATTACATTTGAGTGGAATAATTAAAAAAAATTACAGAATTTTTTTTAAATAAAAAAAATCTAACTAAAATTTGAGAAAAATACATAAAGATCTTCAAAATCAATTGTAAAAATTAGAATAACTAAAAGTTGGAGAAAAGATTTGAAGAAAGCTAAAAATAATTGAAATCTACGATCCCAAATAGCACATGATTTCGCAGCGAGTTCGCAGGGAGTTCGCAGTGCGAAGTTCCTGCGAAGTCTAAATGTCCTCCTGGTGGCGAGTTCGAAATGCAAACTCGCTGCAAACTCGCAATGCAAACTCGCTGCAAATTCGCAATGCGAACTCGCTGCGAGTTCGCTGCGAGTTTGCTGCGAATTCGCGGCGAATTAAAAAAGTAAATTTTAATTTTTTAAAAGTATTTTTGCATTGCGAACTTCCTGCGAACTCCCTGCGAACTTCCTGGATAGTAATGTGGGATTTCTATCAATTATTACTGTTTTTATTAATTAACTATACCTCTACTTTTTATGAAACGCACGCTTATTTGTTTTTTCGCAGTTTTATAACCTATTTAAAACCTAACTAACGAATAAAAATATCTACGCTTGGGGGGACTCGATCCCTCGACCCTAAACTCGCAAGATGGATGCGCTAACCACTACGCCATGTGGCCTTACGACTTTGCTTTCGTATAAGCAAATCGTCCTCATAAAGTGTGATATCTTCATATTTAATATAAATATTGTAATACGAAAGTAAAGTCGTAAGGCCACATGGCGTAGTGGTTAGCGCATCCGTCTTACGAGTTTAGAGTCGAGGGATCGAGTCCCCCCAAGCGTAGATATTTTTATTTGTTAGTTAGGTTTTAAATAGGTTATAAAACTGCGAAAAAACAAATAAGCGTGTGTTTCATAAAAAGTCGAGGTATAGTTAATTCATAAAAACAGTAATAATTGATAGAAATCCCACATTACTATCCAGGAAGTTCGCAGGAAGTTCGCAGGGAGTTCGCAGGAAGTTTGCAATGCAAAATTACTTTTAAAAAATTTAAATTTACTTTTTTAATTCGCAGCGAATTCGCCGCGAATTTGCAGTAAACTCGTAGCGAACTCGCAGCGAGTTTACATTGCAAAATTGCAGCGAGTTTGCATTGCGAATTTGCAGCGAGTTTGCATTGCGAGTTTGCAGCGAGTTTGCATTTCGAACTCGCAGCGAGTTTACATTGCAAACTCGCCACCAGAAGGACATTTAGACTTCGCAGGAACTTCGCAGGGAGTTCGCAATGCGAACTCGCGAACTTCGCACTGCGAACTCCCTGCGAACTCGCTGCGAAATCATGTGCTATTTGGGATAATTAATAAAAAAAGAATTTTTGGAAATTATGAAAACAAATGAAAATAAGTAAAAATTGAAGTTAATAATTTAAATTGTAGAAAAATACTTAAAAATATAAGAAAATAATTTTAGTAAATGAGAATAATAATTAAAAATTGAAGATAACAATTGAAAAATGTTAAAATTAATTCAAAACTATAAAAATAATTGAAATGTTCTAAAAACAATTTAAGATTGAGAAAAAAATTGAAATCTGATGAAAACAATTAAAATATGGAAATTGAAAACAGTAAATATAATCTGAGAGAAATAATTGAAAAAAATAAAAGAATATATCTTTAAATTAAAAAAGAAAATAATTACAAAATCAATTTAATATCTTTAAATAAAGAGAGAATTAAAAAAATCGCAGAAATAATCGAAAATTGATGAAAATAATTAAAAATTCAGATAAACACCTAATTTAAGTTTTTTAAAATTTGCCAAAATAATAAAAATAATTAAAAATTGAAGAAAATAATAAAAAAATTGCTAAATTTATTTTTAAGCAAAAGAAAATAATTCTAAAATCGTTTAAAACATGTGAAATTGATGGCAATGATCTAAATTTGAGATAATAACTGAAAATTTAGAACATTAATTGAAAAATAATGAAAATATTAAAAGATGGAGAAAATAATTGCAAAATAATAAAAAGAAATGAAAGTTGAACAAAATAATTGAAAATTGAGATATGTATTTGAAAGTTCAGGAAATTAATTTAGAAATTATGAAAATTATTAAGGTAGTTCTCTTGGTTCAGTGGTTCTCAACTCAAATTTGATCATTTTTTACTTGTTTTTTGTTGTTTAATAAATAGCGCCAACTTCAAAGTATAAAGTCTCTCTCTTTTGTATTTATTTAAAAAAATGAATAAAACGTCAAAATGTGGATTTCATAGTATTATTTTTCGAAATTTAGTACCGCAAGCCACATTTTTCAAAAAAGAATCTTATTCCTTATACTTTAAAATATTAATTAGTAGTTTTTATTTTTAAACCTAAAGAAAATTTATTGGGTGGTTAGTAAAATTGTATTTTTCAACTATGTGTTTTGCATTCTTCCATGTTAAAAGATTTAACTTCATTCTCAAATATCTTAATAAGTAGCAGCGTTTCCTACCTTTAAAAAAATATCATTGTATTCCTTGAATGTTCTATTATATGCTACTTCAATTAGAAAAATATTCAAAGAAAAAATTTTTCAGAGAGAACTACCTTAATAATTGAAATTAAAAACAACCTTAACGTCCAACACAAATATTAAAGAAACACTTTACGACCAATTCGCGGACGAAAAAATTAGAAAACCCTGTATCAAAACTGGAAAGGGAGTGTAAAAGTAAGTAGGAACCTCCTCAATCCACAAGCCCACTACCTACTACCTCTAATCTATATCCCCTAGCTGAAAAGTAACAGAATTAGTTACAAAATATAAAAAATCGACGTTTCGGCACTTACCCAGTGCCCTCACAAGGAGCTGGAAAAGAAAATTGAAAATAAAAATTGAAAATCATAAGTGCAAAATGACAAAAATAATGGTAAATTAAAAAAACTAATTTAAATTTTCGATGAATAATATAAAATTTAGGAATAAATAATTAATATGAATTAATTTCGAGGAATAAATAATAATTAATAATTAATTAAAAATAATAATTAATCTTTATGCGTGCGTCGCGATGCACAACTTGGTGAAAGCTGCTGTCCCTACTGAAAAATCCTATATAGGATTCTACATAGGATCCTATATAGAATCCACATGGATTCCTATGAGAATCCACGTAGGATCCTATATAGGACTTGTCCTATAGGCGACCTATAAGAATCCACATAGATTCCTATGAGAATCCACATGGATTCCTATAGGACAATACCTATATAGGATTCTATATAGGATCCTACGTGGATTCTCATAGTAATCCATATGGATTCTATATAGGATCCTAGGTAGGATCCTATATAGGATTTTTCGGTAGGGGTGTAACTACCGGGCCTAATATTTTTTTGTAATTTTCTACATTGGTTAATAAATTTATAAAAATATTGACCGATTTATCCAATATAACTGTTATAAATAAATGGACAACTTCCATTTAACAAAAGAAATTATAATATTTATAATATTGATTTATAATATTTATTAAGTTTTGCTTCTATATTATTCGGCTTCATAGAAGTGACTGCGAGACTTTATTCGTAGTATAAGCGATAACACATACTTGAGGAATACACACTTGTACAGTGTCACTCAAATACAAATGCACACATATTTCTAACACGCCTGCTTGCATTTGTATATAGGTTTCTAATTAATTTTACATTTTACATTTAATTAAAGTAAATTCAATTTTTCGGTAAATTTCAAGTTTTCACGACATTTAATAAATTTATCTTTACTCAAGCCTTTTGTGAATATGTCAGCTATATTGTTCTCTGATTCAACTTTAAGTACATCGATGATTCCTTTTTCATAATTTTCGTTAACATAATGAAACTGTACCTCGATGTGTTTAGAAATTTTAGTAAAATTTCCGCATTTTGCGATGGTTAACGCGCCTGAATTATCCTCAAATATTTTTATCGGTTTATTTATATCAACTTTGAATGATTCTATTAGCATACTTCGAATAAAATTGGCTTCGGTTACTGCCTCGGATATAGCTGCATATTCGGCAAAAGTTGATCTTTTCGTTACAGAGCATTGTTTGTGCGTTTTCCAGTAGACTACATTGTTGAAAATTCTTATTAAGTAGCCGGTCGTAGATTTTCTATCACTCGTGTCACCTGCCCAATCGGAGTCTACATATCAATCGATAGTTTCGCAATGTGTATTTTTGTTATACATTAGCTTTAAATTTTTGGTTGAGTACAGATATTTTAATATTCATAAAGCGTACTTGTAGTGAGTGTTATCATAACAGCTTTGGAATCGTCTTAGATAGTTAACACTAAACGCAATATCGGTTCGAGTTCCAGTACTAATGTATAAAAGTTCCCCGATTAAGTTTCTATATTTAATCGTTTCGTCAATTTGAGTCGCAGGATCTAATTTGAGATTGGTTTCCATTATTTTTGCAACATATCAACATATCATCAACGAATAGTAGTATATGTATTGATTCTTTACCATCAAATTTTACATACAGGAAATAATCGTATTGACTTCTTTTAAAACCTATTTCATTCATAAATTCATTGAAGCATTCGTACCACGTCTAGTTGTTTTATTTATTGTTAATACACATAGTCGCACGCATATAATGCAATGAAAATAATGAATACTTTTTAGGATTCGAACCCTAAACCTAAAACCTAACGCAATGCTTAAGGGTGTTGGAAGGACAAAATATGCAGGCGTTCTCAAAAACACTTCCCCCGCCCGCCTCACACCCCTTTCCCATAAATATCCACTTTAACCTTTTTTTTCAAACAAACTGTACACTTTTTTGACAAAAGAATATAATAGAAGGAATTCGCGGGAAATGAGGAATCAGAAAATCACTTTGATTTTTTATTTCATTCTTTCCTGAATCGATAAAAAGTCGAGAACGGTGAAGAAATCCTGACGTGAGTTGACAAACACTTGTCTCTATTCATCTGAAAACTGCACTTTGACAATTTTTTTTTAAAAAACTGTACACTTTTCCGACAAAAGAATATAATAGAAGGGATTTGTGGGAAAGAAGGAATCTGAAAATAACTTCGATTTGTTATTTAATTTTTTCCTGACTCGATAAAAAGTCGAGAACGGTGAGAAAATCCTGAAGTGAGATGTCAAACACTTGTCTCTATTTACCTGAACACTGTATTTTGACAATTTTTTTTGCGAAAGCTATACACTTTACCGTCGAAAGAAAATGATAGAAGGGGTCTACGGGAAATAAGGAACCTGAAAATAACTTTCCTTTTTTGTTTTATTATTTCCTGACGCGATGAAAAGTCAAGAGCGATGAAAAATTTTGACGTTTTCAGTATCAAAATGTCAGACGCTAGCCACCAGCCGTATAACATAAGATAATAAGATTATTCGCCACTAGGCCGGCGCCATGTTACAGGGCTGGTGTCAGACATTTTGATACTGAAAACGTCAAAATTTTTCATCGCTCTTGACTTTTCATCGCGTCAGGAAATAATAAAACAAAAAAGGAAAGTTATTTTCAGGTTCCTTATTTCCCGTAGACCCCTTCTATCATTTTCTTTCGACGGTAAAGTGTATAGCTTTCGCAAAAAAAATTGTCAAAATACAGTGTTCAGGTAAATAGAGACAAGTGTTTGACATCTCACGTCAGGATTTTTTCACCGTTCTCGACTTTTTATCGAGTCAGGAAAGAATTAAATAACAAATCGAAGTTATTTTCAGATTCCTTCTTTCCCACAAATCCCTTCTATTATATTCTTTTGTCGGAAAAGTGTACAGTTTTTTAAAAAAAAATTGTCAAAGTGCAGTTTTCAGATGAATAAAGACAAGTGTTTGTCAACTCACGTCAGGATTTTCTCACCGTTCTCGACTTTTTATCGATTCAGGAAAGAATGAAATAAAAAATCAAAGCGATTTTCTGATTTCTCATTTCCCGCGAATCCCTTCTATTATATTCTTTTGTCGGAAAAGTATACAGTTTTTTTTTAAAAAAAAGGTTAAAGTGGATATTTACGGGAAAGGGGTGTGGGGGCGGGGGAAGTGTTTTTGAGAACGCCTGCATATTTTGTCCTTCCAACACCCTTAACGAACACGGCTAATAACCCGTATGAGTTTTCTTAACAAAATGTTGAATGTATCATTTAAAATTTCAGTTAGAAAACGGTAAGAAACCGGATTGAAACGTATGAAAACCGTACATGTTTCTTATCCGTTCATATCTGCATTATGTCCGGTTTCAATTCTTATAGTTAATAATTTATACCTAGCAATTTTTATAAAATGGAAAAAAGATATCGGAACTTGAACCGATTTTATTCGGTTGCTGTATGAAATTGATAAAAGAAATTTTATAATAAAAATATTACTATGTTTTTTGATAATATTATTACGTCTATAACAATATTATGCGCTGGGTGAAAACAGATATTTTCCTCTTTTTCTAATTTAAAAAATTAAGCTTCAAAAATAAACGGATAAAAACCGTATATAAACGTATTTATGTCGCACACTTGTTTAAGAAAAAATTCTAAGTTTCTACTGTCCGACAATTGCCGAGTGAAAACGCATGATTTTCGTGAATAGTATTTATATTATTGCATTTTCATTCTGAATGTCGTATAGAAACAGGGTGAACTCAAGACAACTGCGATATGTATTTTAAATTTTAAATAAATTGGCGGATAAAAACCAGATGAATTCGTATGCTTGGCGTATGTTAAAATGGAAACCGCATATAAATCAGGTATAAACGGATAGGAAACGTTCCGTTATCTATCCGGGTTTTATTCGTTTCCTGTCCGACATTCTAAGCAGGGAAGGTTTATAAAAATAAAGCATTAGATGAGGAGGAAAGTAACAACGTGTTACTTTCCACCTCATCCCTCTTTTCCCTGGATTTCAAAAAACAAGTTTAAATTACACAAAAGTATTTCGCATTTTTTAATTATGCACTAGTACGACTTAAATATAAATAAAAAAGCTTCAAAAAAACGAAAAGCATATTTAAAATATCTATAAAATCAAAAAAATATGATATTTTGCAAATTTAGACGAAAACTTACTTTTGTCGTAATTTTTGCACAAAATGTCAGTATCAGATATATAGCTTCCGGTAGACTCCTAACATAATTTAGGGAAGGTAGAGGGGGCAAAACTGACTAAAAGTTATTTAACGACTATGTCTGCTCGCTCATTGATTTAGAAGTTATTAGCGTTGTTACTTTCCACCTCTATTACTTTCCTCCTCGGTCTCCCCTACAACTTTTAACCTTTAATTTAAAAAAAAGAAAGCTCAATTATCTTTATCCGTTACCGAGTTATGATTAAAAGTAAAAGCCATTACCCAAAAGTTCAACCCCCATTTATTTCCAAAATAAATGAAATTTTTGAAAAATATTTGAGGGGCTCAAAGTAAAAGTGGTATAAAATAGCAATGCGAGCAAAAGTGAGTTAATTTTTTGTAAGCGCGGAAGAACGAAACAAGTTCTACACTGCGAGGAATAAAGAATTACTTTCGGCTGCGAGCAAAAGCGGGATAAGATTTAACTGCGCGCAAGAAAGGGATACAGATATGTTCCGTTTTTGCCCGCACTTATTTTAAGATTCACTTTTGCCCGTTTCACTCTTCAAATACATTTTAAATTGTTAGTACCATTTTAATACTTGTAATGATATTATTTCAAAATTAATAACCAATTCAGTTTTTTAAATTTTAATTCAAGAATAATTTAATTATTTTAAGTTTTAGGTAATTAAATTTAAATTCAATTACTTTACAATTAGTCAAGAAGATTCAATTATTTTAAATCTTGATCAAATTAAAATAAAATTTGATATTTAACAAACTTTTGATAATAATTTTTAGAGAATAAAACATAATCTATCATCTAAATTTATTTTTACAAAATTCCAGTGATATAATCAAGAATCCAATAAAGAACGATTAAAAATATTTTCCTTGTATAAAAATTGTGAACAAGTGATTTTCTTTAAAATTCTTCTCCGCTGTCATCACTGATAAAATCATAATCTTTGCACGAGTTATTTGTTCTTAACTTTTGGTAGAACTGTCGGTAATTGGGAGGAATATACTCCATCAATGTCATCAGATCTGTGTGTTTTTGTTTAGTAATAGTCACACCATTTGGGTATAACAGAGACAACTCAATGTCTCTGAAATCCTCTTCGGTAACATGCTTTCTTTCGTTATTAACTCTATGTACAATTCCGTCATTGTATTTTAAAAATAAAGAAAAAAGCTGTTCTTTGTAATATTGCATCGATCTCGTCTTTAACCAATTAATGTTCTCTTTGTTAATATCTTTTTTTCTGTTAGTAATGTGCTCTTGTAACTCTTGTGAAGAAAAAAAGTCACTTGTCATTTTTGTGACAATGAATTTTTTATCCCTCTTATTTGTATTTTTGATTATATCAATCCAGTGATCGGGGTCATAAACTGTTTCAAATTATTTTTTCTCTTTTTCTATATAACCAAAATTTCGGTCACAAGCGTTGAAGCTATGCCCTGGCATAAGAAACTTCTGTTCGATAAAATCGATAGTACTGGAAGCAAGGAAATGCTTCAACATCAATGTAACTTTAATATTTCTATTCTGACCGCCGCAGGAATCTGAATATAATATTAAATGTTTTGTCGTGTCTAGGATGTGGTTTTTAAAGTGTTTCAGCAAGCAGGATCCTACTTCTTGTCCACCTCTGGATGCTATGTTTTTGGACCACACGTACAGTCGTGGCCATTGATGCCTTCACATTTTTCCACTAGATTTTTTATGGAAACACATGAAAAAATCTAGTAGAAAATGTCAAGGCATCAATGTCCCCGACTGTACATATATGCTGAAACAATAGAAAGGTTTTTTGGAAAATTTAATTAAGCATATTTATTATAATAAATATTGGCTTATAAAATTGTTAATATTAAAAAAAATTAAATACAAATGATCTGGTTTTAGGAAAAATTACGGTTTTGGTTTTCTTTTACCAAAAAATTAAAAAATAATTGCAAAGTATTGAATTTTTAATTTTTTTTAATGAATTGCATTATTCAGAAAAATTATCATTTACTAATAATTTTTTTTTGTCTTAAAGCACTTATGTACTGAAGTAAATTAGTATTACCTTGTCGATGGATTTCATCATAGATACACAGATTGTACGTAGACAATTGCCGTTTATAAAATGCGATTCCTGTTGTGAGAGAAGGTGCTGGCAGAACTTTCTGGAGGTCGAATGTCAAAACGACAGTGTCTTCTGAAGCATTCGTCACATCAGTCTTAAATTCATCTGTGGTTTTTTGTATCGAGGACATATGGTGTTCCTTTGAATTTTCGATTTCCTGTTTTTCTTCATGAGACAAATTTCATTGCAGTAATTGAGCCTTGTATGCGTCGCAGGTCTTACAAGTGTCAGAATGTGGTTTTTTAAAACTTAAATTAAAATCTTCATTAAAAATCTTTCGGAATATGCTCTCAGACACAGGCTTAATAAATTGTTCGTCACATTGCTGATGGTACATTTTATACATTTTAGTTTGGTTCAGATCCGGGCTTAAATATTTTTTCTGTGATGACGATCGACCGTAATGTGACTCGTAAACTTGAAAATCACCCAATGAATGATCTTACAGTATTTGTTGCAATGTAACTGGTTTTATTCACAGAAGAAGCTTTTCCACGCCGTTCACTGCCACTTGGGTTTGATGTAGCTGAATTAACTGCTCGATTTAATGAAGATTTTGAAACTTGAATACATTTGAAAAAAAAGAATTACATACTTTAATTCTAACACCTGAACTGTCAACAAAGTGATAATCGAAACTAAAATTACGCTTCTTTAGTGGAATAAGCGGTCTATTGATATTATTTCTTGATTTTATTGGCACTTTTTCGACAAACGAACGAAGTAGCATAGTTTTTTGAGTCTTATTTGAATGTTGATAATAACAGCTGAATATTTCTTCTTGACGAATGGGATCGATTTTTGTCGCACAATCCAAATTGCAATGGCATAGAGTATGGCTGATAAATTTTATTTCTGGGATTATTCTTCCTGACGCAGTAATTCGCTCTCGTCATCTTTCTACGCATTCTTTGAATCTTTTTTTTGTGTAAATGTGGTTGCCTTATTCTTTTTCGTGAAATTCTTTTTGTCTCAGTTGACAAAAGATCTACAAAGAAACATTAAATAAATTAAAAAAATTAAATTGTTTTAAATTTAGAAATAATTTGAATTTCCATTATTTTAATTTTTAATCAATGAAAACCTCAATTATCTATAATTTAAATCTATAATATCGAACTAAAATTTCTACGATCCGCCCGTTCAATTGTTCGCCTTAATGTAAGAGAAAACCGAAAACCTCACTCACCGACGATACTCAGCTCGCTGCGAGTAAATGTGTGTATGGATACATGGCACGACATGGTGTAGAAGGGTTCAATCTTGCATTTCGTGTGTTGCATATTATAATAAAGATCTTTTCTTAAAATTATGATTTATTAATGTTTTTTTTTAACAAACGTCATTTTGCACAAAATTTAAAAACAACCAATCAAAGTAAACGTAAAATTCACATTTTATTTCAATTTTAAACATTCCTTCGTTTTCTATCTCGGCCCTACTCGAAGTAAAGAGATAGAAATCTTATCACTTTCTATTTTTTCTTGTCCCTGTTATAGAAAGAGTTGCAGAAAAGCTATCATTTTCAAACTCGACTCTATATCTCCTTATATCTTTCTATCGACCCCAATCTCTTTCAATCTCTACCTTAATCACGATGACCAGCTTATCGCCATTAATCGGCTTTTCCCTATAACTTTCAATCTCTAATATTTACCATCCTATACCTTTCTATTGCCTCCAATCTCTTTCAATCTCTACTATAATCATAATGACCAGCTTATCGCCATTAATCACCTTTTTCCTATAACTTTCAATTACTAATCTATACCTTTCTATCCAGTCCTATCCCTACCTTAATAGACATAGCGAGTTATCGCTTTTAATCACCTTTTTCTATAACTTTCAATTAATTTCTAATACCTTCATATTATTTCCAAACCCCACCTGAATGAACATGATGAGCTTTCCCTTTTAATCACTTTTCATCAATACTTTTCAATAACCTATAACATATCGACATATTTTTTGCTATTCCACTCTAATCAGCATCATTAGTTATCGCTTTTAATCACCTTTCTTCTATAACTTTTAATCTTTTACCTATCACCTTCTATCCCTTCGTATTCCTTTCTATCCCTTTCTATCCCTTCCTATCCCTTTTAATCCCTTTCTGTCCCTACTTATACATTCCCATCCCCAACTGAAAGAACATTATCACTCACTAGATTACTGAAAGTAATGAAAGGGAAGTGATTAAAAGCGAAAAATGATCATGTTAATACAGGTGGGATAAGAAAATATAAAAAGGGATAGAGAGGGATAGAAAAGGATAGAAAGAGATAGAAATGATAATGCTGGTTAAGAGAAGAATAGCAAAAAATATGTGTATATGACATAGGTTATTGAAAATTATAGATGAAAAGTGATTAAAAGGGAAAGCACATAGTGTTCATTCAGGTGGGGTTTGGAAATGCTGTGAAAGGATTAGACATTAATTCAAAGTTATAGAAAAAGATGATTAAAAGCGATAACTTGCTATGTCCATTGAAGTAGGGATAGGGCGGGATAGAAAGGTATAGATTAGAGATTAAAAGTTATAAGAAAAAGGTGATTAATGGTGATAACTGATCATTATGATTAAGGTGGAGATTGAAAGAGATTGAAGGCAATAGAAAGGGAAAGGATGGTAAAGATTAAAGATTGAAAGTTATAGGGAGAAGGTGATTAATGGGGAAAACTGATAATTATGATTATGGTAGAGATTGAAAGAGGTTTGAGGTCAATAGAAAGGGTTAACAGTTGGGTATACAGGGTATACAGTTGGGATTGAAAATTATACGTTTTCTGTATCTCTTTCTATAACAGAGATAATAAAAGATAAAAAGTAATAAGATTTCTATCTCTTTATTTCCAGTATGGATCTCCAAAAATATAAATACCATGTGGGATAGAAAAAGATAGAAGAGGAAGATTAAAAGAGATGGGAGTAAGAGTGATAAAAGGCAGTCAAGTAAAGGAGAGATCTGTAGTGTATCGTTCGTTAGCTCAGTTGGTAGTCTGCTTAGGTTAATGCGTACGAGGTTAGGGGATCGCTCCATCATAGCTGACGATTTTTCAGTATTATACGCGTTAAATATCAGATTAATTTCAGTATATATAGATATATATACATATAATACCATATAAAATAACTAAAGCAATAAGGTATTTAAAATGGTAGATAAGCGAAAAGATAGATGGAGATTAAATTTTTAAAGAAGAGGATAGAAAGGGGATAGAAAGATATTCACTTTTTATAGAAAAGGAAAAAAAGAGGATAGAAAAGGGATAGAAAGAGTTAAAAATAGTTGATGGACGAAGAGATAGAAAAAGATTTATTTATTTTAGAAGATGATAGAAAGGGAATAGAAACGGATACATATTCAAAGCGAATAGAGAAAAGATATAAACAGCTAGAAGTTTAGAGATAGAAAGATATTGTGTTTTGGGAATGCAAAGTAGATATATGAAAGGGATAGAAAAAGTGTAATCTCTTTCTATCCTCATATTTCTTTCCCTTTTTATCTTTTTACTCTTAGCAGGGGGATGTTTCGCTGATTGCATCAGTCGTATCACCATCAATCGAGTAGTCATAAATATTTTCGTTTGATTCTACAAAACCAAATTAAAAGTTTATAATTTGCTAGCAAATAAAGACAGTATTATGAAATATTATTGTTTATTTAACATATTATTTAACGTACCGTAAAACGGGGTAAAGTCGGCCATGTAGGAAAAAGTCGGCCAGCAGTTTTAAACACTTTAAAGATTTACTATTACTTTTTCCAAAGGAAAATCCAAGTTTTATAGTTTTTGTATTTATAATAAATGTTAAACAATAATTAAAATACAATATTTCTGTATTAAAAATGCCAGCCGACTTTTCCCTGCATGGCCGACTTTACCCCATTTTACGGTACCTTTTGTATTTGAATTCATTTTAAAATTAAAATAAAATTCCAGTTACAGACCCTGTAAAAATTTACAAACTACTGTAGAACATGCTATAAACACAAATTTTACAAATATTTCAAATTGAATTTGAAAATGCAAAGTGCAGTTGTGCTCAGTTTTAGAGCGGAAAGCCGACTGATTTCTAAAATGGTCTTTCCAAAATTGCCTTTTAAGTTTGACAAAAGACTTATCTGAAAAGTAGGCAGAAAATCACACTGAGAAAATAAGTTGACTAAACATCAACAATTTTTTGTTTATTCTGAGCTGAATAAGAGCTACTGTTAACCTTGAAATTCAGTTGTGATCGCCGGTATTTTGTTTGTTTTGTTCCAATGCTGCTTAACTAGATATATATATATATACTAGGGGGGCTTCGCCCCCCTGCGCGCTTCGCGCGCCAACCCCCCTGCTTTTAACTTTAAACTTCTTTAACTTGAGTTTCAATTCAAGTTTTACTTTTAAGTTTTAAAATAAATATTCATATATGTTAATGTATTAAAATACATAAATAACTATATTCATTAAAATTTAGATTCTCTAATTAAAGTAGCCTATATAGTTAATTATTTCAATTAATTTTTATCTAAGGTATGTTTTTATATAAAAATAAATGCAAATATTTTGAACTTATATCAAAAAATTAAAATTGTAAATAGATTTACCTTTATTTTAATTTAATAATACTCTTTATAGATTGGTTTTTAGCCAAAATCTTTGAAAAAAATTCATATAAACTTTAAACAAATTTTTAGGTTACTTAATTTTCATAAAATTTCTTTCCAAGATGCACCGCGAGGAGGTGTAATAAGCTTTAAAGTTTATCACAAACCAATCTTATATCTCACCTAACCTAAAAATTTATTAAAATATTTTAAATACACTGAAACAATCTTTTGAAATTGTCTTTCTTATAGACAAGAAAAAAATAGATAAATACAACTCAATTACAATTATTACATCTTGATCCAAAAGTTAGATAGAAGCTTGACGCTTGAAAATAAGCTTTCTAAATTTTCCAACTTGAAGTTTCTATCCCTGTAATAAGAGGGTTATTGAGCAAGCGTTTTGGCTAGTTGAGCAAGCCCTCTGCTCAATTGTCCTAACGAAATATGGACAATTGGGCTGGTTGCTCATTCACCCAATGCATTGAGTCTAATAATCCACAAGGTATTTCGAGCTTAAAACTGGAGAAAAAGGGACTTAATATTGATAAAACACTAAGAAACGTTAAATTAAGCATAAATACACAAAATTAGATAATATAAATACGTATATTAAGAATAAATAACATTTTCGAAAAGACGTGATTTATTGACACTCAGGGAGCAGAACACCTGACTAGCAGAATAGACGTAGCCAATCACAATTTAGTCTCTCGCGGTAGAAAGATTTTGATTGGCTACGTCTATTCTGCTAGTCAGGTGTTCTGCTCCCTGAGTGTCAATAAATCACGTATTTTCGAAAATGTTATTTATTCTTAATATACGTATTTTTATTATTTAATTTTGTGTATTTATGCTTAATTTAACGTTTCTTAGTGTTTTATCAATATTAAGTCGCTTTTTCTCCAGTTTTAAGCTCGAAATACCTTGTGGATTATTGGACTCAATGCATTGGGTGAATGAGCAACCAGCCCAATTGTCCATATTTCGTTAGGACAATTGAGCAGAGGGCTTGCTCAACTAGCCAAAACGCTTGCTCAATAACCCTCTTATTACAGGGATCTTAAATTGAATCACGATGTAACAATTTAAATTTAGTTGTATTTTTTCGAAATTTTCTTCTGTCGATCCGTCCTTCAATTTTTAACAGTAGTTTATTATAATTAATTAAAAATAAGTTAAGTTATTACAAATTAAGTTAATACAAATTTTAACTTCTCAAATAATATTGAATACAAAAAAAAAGAAAATTATTATTATTATTATACTCAACACTATAAATTTCACATAAATATAATTTATATAATTTAGATTTAAATATAAATTATTTAAATATATAATTAAATATTTAATTTAAATATAATTTAGAATTTCTCTTTTGCGCCAAATATGTTGAACTGTCAAACATAAAACATGAAAATATCTATTTGTAAATGTAAACAAATAATTTAAGATTTACAATAATGTTTTATATTTGCCATTTTATATATTTTCATGAAAATTTAAAACTCCACATGGAATCAAAATTCTTTTTTGAATTGTTCAAAATTTTAAAGTTATAAAAAGGAGATTAAATCAATGTGAAATTTATAGTGTAAAAATTGAAAAATTATAAAAAGAAAGAATACATAATCTTCAAAGTATATGTAAAATTTTCTACTTTTCATTTAATTTTTAATTTAATTTAATTCCTGATTAAAATTTGTTTCTTCATTGAAAAACATTAATTATTTTAAATTTCTTTTTTATTTTATATAATATTTCTAAAATTTATTTTTCTTAATTCATTTTAATATTCATAAACTTTAGGTTATTTAAAAATAATAATTATCCAAAAAGATACCTGCGCTCTTTCTGTCTTATAATTTCATAATTATTTTTTAAAAAATCTTCTTTTAAAACAATAATTATATTAAATTACTAATTTGTCAATAACATTTATAAAATTTCTAAATTTATTTTGCTTTAAATTTCAAATTCCACTAATATTTCCCTAAACAACAAAAAGATTTCGTGTCTGTCGCTGTTAAAATGACTTAAGAAAATAAGAGAAATGATTATGATTATAAAAATTCATCATCAAAAAATAAAAAAATTTAACTCAATATGTTAGTTCATTGAAAAACATTAATTATTTTAAATGCTTTTTTATTTATTATACATAATATTACTAAAATTTATTTTAAAGAAAATTTTGGCCGAGACCCGATCCTGCGCCCACGACTGGCTTAAGGCTGGCCTAGGCCTTGCTCCCAAGCCTAGCTAAAAATTGACTGAGCCAGGCCTAGTCCAGTCTTGAGCTGGCTCTAGACTGGCCCAAGCCTGGCTCAAGACTGGCCTAGGCATGGCTCTAGACTGGCTCAAGACTGGTCCAGGCCTGTAAATTATACGTAGCAACCCTGTAGGTGGTCAAATCTTGAAACAGCGGCGGCGGCAGCGGCGGCGGCGATATCTTTTTATAATATAGGGAGATATATATATATATATAGCTAGGTATATATACTATATATATATGACATATATAGAGGGGTAGAGGTGGAGGTGTGGCAGGGATGGGGAGGAGAGGGCCCATCGCTGAAGTCTGTTTCAATATTTGAACCCTATGACATATATATATATATATATATATATATAGCTAGGTACATATATATGTATATATATGCTATATATAGCTATATATATATGCTATATATATAGCTATATATATATGTCATAGGGCTAAATTCTTGAAACAGCGGCGGCGATATCTTTTTGTAATATAGGAAGAAAGATATATATATATATATATATATATATATATATATATATATAAATATAAATATAAACATTTGATTTTTATTATTTGAGTTGATTTATAGTATTAATAATAATTAATTAATATATAATATTAATTAATATCAACTAATATTTCATTCACGTTCCTAAATTAATTATTAAAGAAATGTACCATTGGACCATTTAATTGTAATTATTAAATTATTTTTAAAGTATCCTAAATAGCAAGAAACATTCTATTCACTTTACGGGAATATTCCATCAATATTCACACTTTATTATTATTATTATTAATTATTCTTATTTTATTATTTACACATTAAAACAATTAAATAAAAGTAAAATAAACAAGAAGGAATGAAACGTAATATATTAACAAAATAATAATTTATAATTATTATTACTTATTATTCACGAATTAAAAGAATTAAATGTAAGTAAATTAAACAAAAATGAATAAAACGTAAAATTGTCAAAATGTGTCGACAGCTCGTATCTCGACATTACTATAGACTTCACGGTGCGAGCAAGAGCGGATCAACTTTTGACTTAGGGCAAAAATGGGATAGCCATTTAACCCGCTTTTGCTCGCGCTCGAAAGAAGTTCCATTTTTCCTCGCAGCATTTATCTGGCCCATTCTTATGGCCTGTTTACACCTTTGAAATTTTTTTTTTTTTGCATGAGAGTAAAGAGGACAGATACACAGTCTGTCCTTTTCCCTCCAATGTGAAAAATTTTTTTTTCGAAGGTGTAAACAGGCCATTACCTTTCAGAAAAGTTAACTCACTTTTGCCAGCACTGTTATTTTATACCACTTTTACTTTGAGCCCCTCATTTTAGGGAGAAAAAATATGTTCATATATCTATCAAACAGCATTGATAACTTGCAAATCGAAAACAAAAATTTCTCAAGTGGCCCATTCCACTTATTTTGACCCAGGTATAATTTTTAATTTGTTGCTTATTGTTTGCTTATTGCTAAATTGTTGCTTTTTTGGCACAAGTAAAAATTTATTTGACATAAATGAATGTTTATTTTTCTCTGAGACTAATATAATTTTCTCTGGGTGAGCAGAACTATTTTGAATGTTTCAATAGGGTGCAGTCAAATGTGATTAAATGGCAGAGTAAAAATAGATCTGATATCCTTTATAACTGAAGTCCCTTAATAGAGTTGAAATTTATTAAATCAACTATTTTTGTTATAAAGTGAATAACTATGTATTAAATAGAATAGGGTAATTCCGGGAGAGTTGGAACACCGGGAGAGATGGTATCTCCCCTGCTAAGAGTAAAAAGATAAAAAAGGAAAGAAATATGAGGATAGAAAGAGATTACACTTTTTCTATCCCTTCCATACATCTACTTTGCATTCCCAAAACACAATATCTTTCTATCTTTAAACTTCTACCTCTTTATATCTTTTCTCTATTCGCTTTGAATATGTATCTGTTTCTATCCCCTTTCTATCCTCTTCTTTAAAAATTTAATCTCCATCTATCTTTTCGCTTATCTACCATTTTAAATACCCAATTGCTTTAGTTATTTTATATGGTATTATATATATCTATATATACTGAAATTAATCTGATATTTAACGCGAATAATGCTGAAAAATCGTCAGCTATGATGGAGCGATCCCCTAACCTCGTGCGCATTAACCTAAGCAGACTACCAACTGAGCTAACAAACGATACACTACAGATCTCTCCTTTACTTGACTGCCTTTTATCACTCTTACTCCCATCTCTTTTAATCTTCCTCTTCTATCTTTTTCTATCCCACATGGTATTTATATTTTTGGAGATCCATACTGGAAATAAAGAGATAGAAATCTTATCACTTTTTATCTTTTCTTATCTCTGTTATAGAAAGAGACACAGAAAACGTATAATTTTCAATCCCGACTGTATTCTATTGACCTCAAACCTCTTTCAATCTCTACCATAATTATAATTATCAATTTTCCCCATTAATCACCTTCTCCCTGGTCGAGTCCATACCAAGTGATCATACTAATTTCAGTCACATTAATTAATATTTATGAAATTAATGATTTGGGTTCCTTTAGTGGTTAAAAAAAGAAATTTTAAGTATTTTTGAAAATTTCAAAATATTTTTGAGAATATTCAAATTCAAAATTTTTAGTATTATTTTTTTTGTTTAATCATAACTTCCGTAATTTTCAAGCAATTTAGATCAATTTTTTTTAAATTACTCGAATTTGAATGCTCTTTTAAGAAAAATTATAACAAATAAAAAATTGTTTATAATTAAATTTTTATTAACAAAAAAAAATTATTTATCTAAAAAAAAATCAAAATCATATCTTCGATTTTTTTCAAAAAATTCATTAACATAGCCTATAATGTGCTTAAAAATTTAAGCCAAGAACAGGATGGTATGTCTTATAGTTTTCGAGAAACAAATTATTAAGTTACGCTAGCGCGGACTGGTGTTGCTACGCTGCTACTCAGCGCGTAGCTCCGTAGTAACCTAAATATATATGTATATCATTATTTAAAATGAATATAGCTACAGTATTGTGTTTAAATTATAGGCTCGAATAAATCTTACTGATTTTTTCTTAGTACATGGATATATGTTAAGTTTAATCAACTAAAATCCATAACGATTTCAGAATTTCAATAACAATAATCGTCTTTTTATCGTACTTTTTGGATTGTACTGTGTGCTGAATTAGAAATTTTTTTTTTTTCATTTGAGGCATGTAAAATAAAATTGCTTACTTAAATTTTAACTGTTATGAAATATATTCGTAAAGAATTTTCTGAATTGACAATTATAATTACAATAAGATTACAAATAATTTAATTTAATATTTAAATATAAATAATGCAAGTAGAACAAAACCTATAAAACGTTAGAATTAAAAAATCGGAAAAAATAATTTAAATAAAAAAAAAAATTGGTAAATTATAGAAAAGTAATGAAAAGAACTAAAAATTGTGAAAATAATTAACATTTAAGAATGATTGAAAATTTATTAAATAAATTAAAAATAATTAAAACAATTAAATCCATTAATTAAATGAATGAAAATAAGTGAATAATTAAAATAATTTAAAACTAAAAAAAGAAATTGGAAAAAAAATTAAAAAAAGAATAAATAATGAAAAGTAAGAACTGGTAAAATTTTAGCTCATTCAAATTGGTTATGTTCAGGAGTGCCAATTTTTTTACTTATGCAATTTTAGACTAAAAATTATGAGATAATGTCAAAAATAGAGAAATAAATAATTTGCGGAGTTTGAGATATTTATTCTCGAAAGAAAGTAAATTTTGTAAAAAAAGACCACTTCCACAATTTTTATTTTTTTTTCATCGACAATTTTTCTGTGTGATTTTTAAATGATTTTCTACAATTTATCGTATAAATTAATAAAAAAATTATTTTTAAAAAAATCTTGAAATTCTAAATTGGTAAAAAATGCTCGAAAAAATTGTTTTTCATCTTTTGATAATACATCTTAATTCTAGATCCAAAATAAAGTAGGAAAGAAATTGACACCCAGAACAATGGTTAAAATGTTTTTGATTTCCCATCTTTAATTTTGAACTCCGTCGACTATTTTTATTATTTTTTATCGACAATTTTTTTCACTTATTTTCAATGAATCCTTACAATCAATCGAATGGATTTTGAAAAACATTTATTTTTTAAAAAACATAAATTGGAAAATAGACAAAAAATATTGTTTTTTCATTTTTATATAGGTAATATTATATATTACACATCATATTTTGATGAGCTAAAATTTTTTTGTTCTACTTGCATTATTTATATTTAAATATTAAATTAAATTATTTGTAATCTTATTGTAATTATAATTGTCAATTCAGAAAATTCTTTACGAATATATTTCATAACAGTTAAAATTTAAGTAAGCAATTTTATTTTACATGCCTCAAATGAAAAAAAAATATTTTCTAATTTTAGCACACACTACAATCCAAAAAGTACGATAAAAAGACGATTATTGTTATTGAAATTCTGAAATCGTTATGGATTTTAGTTGATTAAACTTAACATATATCCATGTACTAAGAAAAAATCAGTAAGATTTATTCGAGCCTATAATTTAAACACAATACTGTAGCTATATTTATTTTAAATAATGATATACATATATATTTAGGTTACTACGGAGCTACGCGCTGAGTAGCAGCGTGGCAACACCAGTCCGCGCTAGCGTAACTTAATAATTTTTTTCTCGAAAACTATAAGACATACCATCCTGTTCTTTGGCTTAAATTTTTAAGCACATTATAGGCTATGTTTATGAATTGTTTGAAAAAAATCGAAGATATGATTTTGATTTTTTTTTAGATAAATAATTTTTTTTCGTTAATAAAAATTTAATTATAAACAATTTTTTATTTGTTATAATTTTTCTTAAAAGAGCATTCAAATTCGAGTAATTTAAATAAAAAATTGATCTAAATTGCTTGAAAATTACGGAAGTTATGATTAAACAAAAAAAATAATACTAAAAATTATGAATTTGAATATTTTCAAAAATATTTTGAATTTTTCAAAAATATTTTGAATTTTTCAAAAATAGTTCAAATTTCTTTTTTTAACCACTAAAGGAATCCAAATCATCAATTTCATAAATATTAATTAATGTGACTGAAATTAGTATGATCAGTTGGTATGGACTCGACCCCCTATAACTTTCAATCTTTAATCTTTACCATCCTTTCCCTTTCTATTGCCTTCAATCTCTTTCAATCTCCACCTTAATCATAATGATCAGTTATCACCATTAACGACCTTTTTCTTATAACTTTTAATCTCTAATCTATACCTTTCTATTCCGCCCTATCCCTACTTCAATGGACATAGCAAGTTATCGCTTTTAATCATCTTTTTCTATAACTTTGAATTAATGTCTAATCCTTTCACAGCATTTCCAAACCCCACCTGAATGAACACTATGTGCATTCCCTTTTAATCACTTTTCATCTATAATTTTCAATAACCTATGTCATATACACATATTTTTTGCTATTCTTCTCTTAACCAGCATTATCGGTTTATGGCTTTTAATCACTTTCCTTCAATAACTTTCTATCTTTGACCTATCACTTTCTATCCCTTTCTATCTCTTTCTATCCTTTTCTATCCCTTTCTATCCCTTTTTATATTTTCTTATCCCACCTGTATTAACATGATCATTTTTCGCTTTTAATCACTTTCCTTTCATTACTTTCAGTAATCTAGTGAGTGATCATGTTCTTTCAGTTGGGGATGGGAAAGTATAAGTAGGGATAGAAAGGGTTTAAAAGGGATAGGAAGGGATAGAAGGTGATAGCTGAAAGATTAAAAGTTATAGAGGAGAGGTGATTAAAAGCGATAACTGATGATGCTGGTTAGAGTGGAATAGCAAAAAATGTGTGGATATGTTATAGGTTATTGAAAAGTATTGATGAAAAGTGATTAAAAGGGAAAGCTCATCATGTTCATTCAGGTGGGGTTTGGAAATAATATGAAGGTATTAGAAATTAATTGAAAGTTATAGAAAAAGGTGATTAAAAGCGATAACTCGCTATGTCTATTAAGGTAGGGATAGGACTGGATAGAAAGGTATAGATTAGAGATTGAAAGTTATAGGAAAAAGGTGATTAATGTCGATAAGCTGGTCATTATGATTAAGGTAGAGATTGAAAGAGATTGGATGCAATAGGAAGGTATAGAATGGTAAAGATTAGAGATTGAAAGTTATAGGGAAAAGCCGATTATTGGCGATAAGCTGGTCATCGTGATTAAGGTAGAGATTGAAAGAGATTAGGGTCGATAGAAAGATATAAGGAGATATAGAGTCGAGTTTGAAAATGATAGCTTTTCTGCAACTCTTTCTATAACAGGGACAAGAAAAGATAGAAAGTGATAAGATTTCTATCTCTTTACTTCTAGTAGGGTCGAAAAATTAATCGTCAAATAAAATTTTAATTACATACGTAAACAAAATATAAAATGGTAATTTATTGCTAGAAAAATTATAAATAAAATTATGTTTCATTGTTTGTAAAACTGAGGTTCGCGAGAACATTTAAATATGAAAGACTTAAGATTGTAAAGATTCGAAGATTTTTGCAAAAAAAATGTTTTAAAATGACATAAAGAAAGTGTATTTTATTTATTATTTGGCTTCTACTACTCAATTTTCTGTCATAAGGGCATTTACAAAATATAGAAGCACCCCCAAGAGGAAATTAAGCATCGGCTGAGTACTGCGCCAATACTGGCAATGTCGGCGCGGTACTGGCAGCGAGGTCTAGCGCAGTACCTGCATAACACTGGGATGATAACTAGGTTCGGTACTGTCTGACGGTACTAAGGCTGTACCGACTGCCAATGCTGGCACAATTTTGACTGCATAGAAAATCTGAATTGTGCCGAAGTCCTTTTTTTTTGCGATATCCTGTGTGGCTGACAAATCTACCGACATAAGCTATAGGAACAAGCTTTACGAACATTGATTGATATAATACTATTTATAATAATAGTAATATATAATAATAGTAATATAATAATAATAAGTTATAATAATAGTTTTAAAAACAATTGAATAAAGAATATTAATAATAATAATAATATTTCATTACAGTAATTTTTTCGTACGATTGTATGGAAAAAAACAATCCTGTTTTCAGATTGTTATTTTTATAATTTAAGATTAATTGTACATTTAAGCACTTAATTATTATAGACCTAAGACTAATTAACAATTTTAATACATATAAACACTTAACCTACAAATTAAAATTTCGCACGCTCAAGGGAGGATCGAACCCACGGCCCTATGGACGAATTCGCTCGCGGTAATCGCACGCTATTAGTACCACTCGGCTACGACGGGTAGTTGAGAGTCGAGAGAAATAACTTTGGGAGGTTTAGACTTGGATTATATGCTATTTACATTTTAATAGTTCTGGAACATTTTCATTATCAAAAATAAATAAATAGAATAGAATTTATTTATCCTTTGTATATACTGATATACAGTTAATACAATCCAATCTCCTAACTTTACTAAATAAATCTTCTTAAACAATATTTGCAAAATATGGAAACAAAAATAACTAATAATTATTAATTATTATTTATAACTTTAATTTAATATTATTATTTAAAAATAAAATATTATTTAAATAATTAATTTCAATAATATTTAATACAAAAGTATATTATACAAATTATTTACATATGATGTATTGAAAGGCATTTTGGTTTAAATAATAGAATTTATTTAATTTATATAATTAAAGTTTTTTAGAGATAAATGATTTTACAAAATTACGCAATCTTTAAACATTCTTTATAATATTAAACATCATAGAACTCAATTAACGATAAGAAAGAAAGAAAGAAAGAAATATATAATATGTTGACAGAATATTAAACATTTTTAAAAAAAATAAACAATATTTCAAGAATTTTTTTTAGATATTATTAAACTTCAATTATATTTAACAATAAATATTAATTAAAAATTAAATAAAATTAAACGAGTTAGAGAGAACCCGACAACAGATAAGAAACAAATAATTAAAAAATTAATATTTTAGTAAAATAATAAATATAGAAATGAAAATAAAAAATAACTCGAAAACTTTTTGTATAAAATTTAATTTAATACGAATATCATTACAAGCCTTTTAAAAGAATTTATTGTTTAAAATATTAATGAAAATAATTAAGCTTGAAAATGAATTAAAATGAATTAAATTGAACAAAAAATATATTCTAACCTTTTTCTCTCTTATCTAAAATAAATTTAATTAATTGAATATTTAAAATTTTAAATTAACAACAGATAAGAAACAAATAGTTTAACAAAAAATAAACAAAAAACAAAAAAATATGTTTGTAAAGTATTAAATATAGAAATAAACATTAATGAAATTAATTTAAAAAAAAACTAAACATTAACATTTTATTTTATTAATTTTAAAAATTTCTTAAAATAATGTTAAAATATTTTTTAAAAAAAGAAATTAATTAAATGAAATTATTTAATTTTATTCAATTAGGTACACTTTTTTTTTACAAATAATTACAAAATTGTTGTTGATTCAAATTAAAAATTAAATTATTCAAATTTCTTTGAGATATTGTAATTTTTAATTTTTCATTAGGTATATGGTCGATTCTTGCGTAACTGCCCGATTTCAAGATAAGTTTGGTAGAAAAAATTTTTTTTTTATTCAATGTTTCTCTGCATTTATTTTTCTCATTAGGGCATAATATAATTACATTTTAAACGATTTTACTACAATTATATTTATACGAAAATAATAGCAAATTTTTGAAAATTGGCTGTCATGTGGAGCTGAACCACATCCTTTTATTGCAACTATATTGTACAAAATAAAAATTTCTTCTTGATATTTTGCTAAAACGAAAATAAATAATAAGTTCATAAATTATTTAATATTCTAACAGTATTTTAGGTATTAGTTAACATATATAAAATTTTAGCATTGCTAGACTACTTTATAGAATAATATTTTAAAACAACCACTACAGATAAAAAAGTTTTTCTGCATGAAGCACACTGAACACTTCATATAGGCCATGGAGCTGAAATTTTACGTGATACCATGGAGCTGAAATTTGACATTTATTCTACACTGTAAAAAATTTCGGAAATATATCCGTTAAAATATCAGGAAATATTTCCAAAATGTTGGAAATAATTCCGAAATTTCGGAAAAACACAAGAATTCCAGTAAAATTGGGAAATTTTTCCGGAAAATAGGATATATTTCCCACATCGATGGATTTTTTTCCAGAACATAGGAAATAAATCCTAATTTTAAGTGGAAATATTTCCGAAATTCGGAAAAATTAAAAAGTTCCGAGCAAAATAGGAATTTATTCCTAAAAAGTGGAAAAAATTTCCAAAAAAAGTGGATTTTATACCAATTATTCGGAGATAAATCCCAGTTCATACTGGAAAAAAATCCCAAGCATTAATGGAAAAAAATATCTCCAATTATCATTGGAATTTATTCCGGAAAGAAGGAAATATTTCCAAAGTCAATGGATTTTTTACCGGAACATAGGAAATAAATCCTAATTTTAAATGGAAATATTTCCGAAATTCGGAAAAATTAAAAAGTTCCGAGCAAAATAGGAATTTATTCCTAAAAAGTGGAAAAAATTTCCAAAAAAAGTGGATTTTATACCAATTATTCGGAGATAAATCCCAGTTCATACTGGAAAAAAATCCCAAACATTAATGGAAAAAAATATCTCCAATTATCATTGGAATTTATTCCGGAAAGAAGGAAATATTTCCAAAGTCAATGGATTTTTTACCGGAACATAGGAAATAAATCCTAATTTTAAATGGAAATATTTCCGAAATTCGGAAAAATTAAAAAGTTCCGAGCAAAATAGGAATTTATTCCTAAAAAGTGGAAAAAATTTCCAAAAAAAGTGGATTTTATACCAATTATTCGGAGATAAATCCCAGTTCATACTGGAAAAAAATCCCAAACATTAATGGAAAAAAATATCTCCAATTATCATTGGAATTTATTCCGGAAAGAAGGAAATATTTCCAAAGTCAATGGATTTTTTACCGGAACAGTGGAAATAAATCCTAATTTTTATTGGAAATATTTCCGAAATTCGGAACAGTTAAAAAGTTCTGAAGAAAATAGGTATTTATTCCTAAAAAGTGGAAAATTTGCCAAGAGATTCGGATTTTACTCCAATTATTAGGAGATAAATCCCAGTTCATACTGGAAAAAAATCCGAAACATTAATGGAAAAAAATATCTCCAATTATTATTGGAATTTATTCCGGAAAGAAGGAAATATTTCCAAAGACAATGGATTTTTTTCCAGAACAGTGGAAATAAATCCTAATATTTATTGGAAATATTTCCGAAATTCGGAACAGTTAAAAAGTTCAGAGCAAAATAGGTATATACTCTTTAGGAAATATTGGAATTTTTCCGTAAATTGGAAAATTTTCCGAACTAGTGGATTATTTTCCTAAGGTTAGGAAAAATCCACTATTTCCAAAAAAAAGTTGGAAATTATTTCTAAAGATTGGAAAAATTTCCGAATACAGCTGATTTTTTCCCAAAAATTCGGAAATAAATCCTAAGAATTGGTGGAAAAAATTCCAATTTTTTAAGAAATAATATTTTCTTTAAATAATTGGAATTTTTCAAAATTTTGGAAAATTCTCCTAACGCAATGGATTTTCTTCCAGAAGTTAGGAAATAAATCCTAAGTCTAGATGAAAATAATTCTGTAGTTCGGAAAAATCCACCTACTAAAAATAAAATCTGAACTTATTCCTATAAAAAGATTAGAAAATTTTCCAACTATAATTGACCCCCCTCCCCAATTTTCGAAACTAACTTCTACACATTTCATTCACTCAAAAACCACAATTGGTGCACTAAGGATACAACATATTCTTTAGCAGATAATTTTTGCAAGGTCTTTGTCTAACATAAATTTAAAAAAAAAATTAAACAACAATTAACAAAATCAATTTTGAATCCTACAAAAATGTTAAATGATAAATCCAATTAATATATCATAATCTACTACTTCTACCAAAATCAACCACTTACCTTCATAAGGAAATTTTTGAAAAAAAATACATTTACATTATTAAAAATAACTTCAAATTCAATTTTTAATTGATTTTTAATTTAAGGTTTTTTAAAAAAAAAACTTTTTTACGGAGGTAAGTAGTTTATTTTGGTAGAAGTAGGAGATTATAATTGATTATAATGTATTAAGTAGATTATTATGTATTAATTATAAGTAGTATGTTATAATGTATTCATTAGATTTATAATTTAAAATTTAACAATTTTTGCAGGTTTCTTTATTCATTTTTGATTGTTAATTGTTGTTTTAGATTTGTGTGTCGAAACATGTTGTCGAATGAAAATAAATGAATAAATGAGTTAAAAGAGAATTTATTGTGTATATTATCGAAAAAAGGCATTGTAAAAATTATTTAATAATAATAATTAAAGATACGAATTGTAAAATTATTTCAACAATATATTTTTTTATTAAACATTTAAATATTGACATTAGTAAAGAGTGTTTGTCAATTATTTTATGTATTCAAAGTGAATTTTTATTGCACGTCATCAAAATGATTTTTCTCATGAACTCGATTATGGAGAAAGTAATAAAAAAAAACTTGAAAATTTATAATAGGGAAATAAAAGTTGAATATTTTTTTGAAAGTTGAAATTCACAATTAATTTGATAAATAATGCAAAAACAGAAAATTTATAATGTAAGAATAAAAATGATTTTATGTGTTAATTTTTTTTCAAATAACCAATGAAAAATATAAATAAAAAGCACTGTTTTGATGTTTTAATTATGAATGGTTCTTTAAATTTCTGATAAAACATTTACTTTATTATATACATCAGAACTTTTGCTTTAATGCACATTCTTATCATATTTAATTATGATACCTTTACAAGGTGAAGAAACATTTTTTTTTAAATAAATTTTTTAAATGTTGTAGATGTAGTCAATTTTTTTTATTTAATAAAATCCTTGTCCAAGATTTTAGATCTGAAATCTCATTCAGAAATCATAAATTTTATCTCTAAAGTTTGTAGAAAAATTTTGAAATTGTTATTAAAAAGAAAGTATTAAAAAAGTTAACTTTACAAAATGTGAATAAAACTAAACTTTTATTCTGGTATACAGTAAAGGGGTCATTCTAATTTTGGAGCGCCGCACGAATTTTATCCCGAAACTTGGATGCGACTAGAACCGCCCCTGTGTATACATTTTATTCTGCTAACACATTTCAAATATATAGTGTTGAACCTCACCAAGATTTCTTGAAAGCATCCTATCTCGGCACCGTGGCCGGGTTCGTTAATGCGTTGCGTCTGTTAGGCTTAGGTTAGGGTTAGGTTTAGGAGTTCGAATCCTTTAATAGCGATAAGGATTAATTAGCGTTATAAGCGTGCGTTTACTTGTTTAACTAATAAATAATGTCAATAACAATGAGTAAATAAAGAAGCCGCTGTGAAAATATTTTTAAAATCAATTTTTTTTTATTTATTAAAAATTTTTTTCATCTGATTGTCGGTAATGTATTTTTATGGAAAAATTTCCAAAAATTTAATTGGAAATTTTTCCAAATGTAGTCAGGCAGCTGCAGTTCCAAATAGTTAGGAAAAAATTCCGATGAAAAGGTTGGAAATATTTCCGAAAGTAGTCGGGCAGCTGCAGTTCCAAATAGTTAGGAAAAATTTCCGATTAAAAGGTTGGAAATATTTCCGAAAGTAGTCGGGCAGCTGCAGTTCCAAATAGTTAGGAAAAAATTCCAATGAAAAGGTTGGAAATATTTCCGAAAGTAGTCGGGCAGCTGCAGTTCCAAATAGTTAGGAAAAAATTCCGATGAAAAGGTTGGAAATATTTCCGAAAGTAGTCGGGCAGCTGCAGTTCCAAATAGTTAGGAAAAATTTCCGATTAAAAGGTTGGAAATATTTCCGAAAGTAGTCGGGCAGCTGCAGTTCCAAATTGTTCGGAAAATTTTCCTTCTTTTTATTAGGAATTTTTTCCATTTACTTGACGGCAATATATCCAACGTTTTTTTAGGAAAAATTTCCTTACTATTTGGAACTACAGCTGCCCGACTACTTTCGGAAATATTTCCGAAAAAATTTTTACAGTGTAACCTCACTTCTACCCGGTTGTAAATCCGTGTACAAGATCATCTACTGAACTTGTACATGATTATGGATAAAATCACGCACAGGTGCATTGACTTGTCGTGCGTGCATGAACTTGTGGATGGTCAACACATGAATTTGGAACAATGAACGTGTACATTTTCATGCACGCACAATAAAATCTGATACAAGAACATGTGCATGAACGTGCAAACGTTCATGCATAATTTTCCATACTTTAAATATTATTAACAAATGTTACTTGTTTTATAGTGGTCCTCTACCTTTTATAGTCATTAAAATCTACTGCGCAGCCTTCACTCCCATAGATAATTATTGCGCAACGTTTAAAGTTTAATAAATAATTATCCATTTTCGTGTACAGATTCATGTGCATGCTCGTGTGCATGTTCATGCACATGAAATTATTTGCCTTCAGAAGCGTTCATGATCATGTGCATGTTCCTTTGCACGTTCGTTGTTCCAAATTCATGTGTTGACCATTCACAAATTCATGCACAAAGCAAGTCAATGCACCTGTGCATGATTTTATCCAGAATCATGTACAAGTTCAGTAGATGATCTTGTACACGGATTTACAACCGGGTACAATATTGCAAAATAAATCTACTATTCCTTCTGCAGATCGCTTGTTTCACATGAAAACTTAAAGAAAATGGTAACAATATTATCAAATAGTTGTTACAGTAATATAATAGTAATGACATGGAACTGAACGCTTTTTTTGTACACATGCGATTTTCACAAAAATAATTTTTTTTCAGTAAAAATTTTTCTTTTTTAAAACTTTTTTCACATGTGATTTAGTGCTAATGGATCAAAATTGAGATTTAACTTATTAGAAGGCGTAATAACTAAACACATGACACCTTAATTATAAGTCTACAGATTGGGTTCAAAAATTGGAAAAATTGACGGACAAAATATTTTTACAGATTCTAAGTATGAAAAAGGTATTATGAAGTTCAATATAAACATAAATTGTTCATAAATATATACACTTTATGCTTGAAAAAGGCTGAGTTATAATAATGATATTTTTACCGAAAATTATTAAATTAAAGTTAACATTTTGCAAAAGGGACACGCCACGGAGATGAAATTTCAGCATTTATAGTGCAATATAATAGAAGTTATAATATATATATTTATGTATATTTGGTTTTCAGTTACTCTCATATATACCTTTAAAATTCACTAATACACATCAGAATATATTTTTAATTTAGGTGTATTTTTTCAACGCCGCCAAGTAAGGCAGTTAAGTAAGAATCGCCCATATACTTTTAATTTCAAAAGTGTTTAATTCTTCTATTGCTTAAAATATTATTTAGCAAAATAAAAATATTTAATATTAATTATGGAAAACTAAATAACATTGTGTATGAAAATTAACAATTTTTCACATCTTAGTTTTAAGAATTTATTATTTAAATATTAACATTTAAAAGCTAAATATATGTTGCTTATTTATTTATTAATGTAGTCTTTGTAAAATTAAAGTTTTATTTTAATTTTTTTTATTTCACTTGTTTGGTTATTATTTTGAATTTTTGTATTAAATAAATTAAAAGTTAAATTGAATAAAAAAATTTATAGGGTAAATGATTTATAAAATTAGTAAATTAATAACTGAAATTATTCATGTTGAAATAATTTATGTTTAGTCCCAAATAGCACATGATTTCGCAGCGAGTTCACAGGGAGTTCGCAGTGCGAAGTTCGCGAGTTCGCATTGCGAACTCCCTGCGAAGTTCCTGCGAAGTTCCTGCGAAGTTCCTGCGAAGTTCCTGGATAGTAATGTGGGATTTCTATCAATTATTACTGTTTTTATGAATTAACTATACCCTCGACTTTTTATTAAACGCACGCTTATTTGTTTTTTCGCAGTTTTATAACCTATTTACATTCTAACTAACGAATAAAAATATCTACGCTTGGGGGGACTCGATCCCTCGACCCTAAACTCGCAAGACGGATGCGCTAACCACTACGCCATGTGGCCTTACGACTTTACTTTCGTATTACAATATTTATATTAAATATGAAGATATCACACTTTATGAGGACGATTTGCTTATACGAACGTAAAGTCGTAACACCACATGGCGTAGTGGTTAGCGCATCCGTCTTGCGAGTTTAGGGTCGAGGGATCGAGTCCCCCCAAGCGTAGATATTTTTATTCGTTAGTTAGAATGTAAATAGGTTATAAAACTGCGAAAAAACAAATAAGCGTGCGTTTAATAAAAAGTCGAGGGTATAGTTAATTCATAAAAACAGTAATAATTGATAGAAATCCCACATTACTATCCAGGAACTTCGCAGGAACTTCGCAGGGAGTTCGCAATGCAAAAATACTTTTAAAAAATTAAAATTTACTTTTTTAATTCGTAGCCAATTCGCAGCAAACTCGCAGCGAACTCGCAGCGAGTTAACATTGCAAATTTGCAGCGAGTGTGCATTGCGAATTTGCAGCGAGTTTGCATTGCGAGTTTGCAGCGAGTTTGCATTGCGAATTAGCAGCGAGTTTGCATTGCGAGTTTGCAGCGAGTTTGCATTGCAATCTCGCCATCAGGAGGACATTTAGACTTCGCAGGAACTTCGCAGGGAGTTCGCAATGCGAACTTGCGAACTTCGCACTGCGAACTCCCTGCGAAATCATGTGCTATTTGGGGTGTACATTGAAATGCCAATCGAGGCAAATTTTGTATTTCTATTAATTTTACGGGTTTTAGGTGACAGTGAAGTGGTGAGCAAAAAGAGACAGGATCAAGTTATTCACTCGAGATGTAATTTGGGGAAGCGATTTAAAATAATGATTGATTATGTAGGCCATGTATATAGTTTATTTATTATTTACGTCATACGAGTGAAGATCCTTAAATGTTTTGGCTGTTAAATAATCACGAAGTAATAATAAGGAGACTTCACTCTATAGGGATTTTGTTGAAAATATGTCCCCACTTTAGGGAACAAACGACTGTGAAAGTAGAATCTCGCAGAAGTGGCACCCCTAGCGGGAAAAACGAGAAACTGCGCATTTTCCAGTGTTTGTGTTAAGCGTTTATATGTGTATGCGCGTAAGTTCGAAATGTTTGTTTTGTTGTGGTTTGTAAGGTATGTTTTGTTATAATTAAATAGAAAAGAAATTGTTGTCTACAACATATAATGTATTAATTAATAATAAATTTCATAAACAGGAGCAAGAATAAACGAATTCATTCAGACAAAGTTGTTTAATGTTTAAAATTTGTTCTCCAACGTTTTAAAATCTAAATGATTTCATATGTTTTTTTATTAAAAAGGAGGGAAACAATAATTTGAATAAAATCAGGGATTTAACTAATTTTTGTAAATGTTATGAAATATTGTTGAATTTTATTTTTGATAATTTAAAATAGACAATATTCATATTGCTTATTTCTGTGTTTTCTCTTTAAACTGTTATTGTTAATGTCCTTTAGTCTGTTTAATAAAATTTATGTTATTGTTATTGGGGTAAAGGTGTTAAATAGTAAAGCCATTTAACACTTAAATAATTTCTAATTTGTAAATCTGGTACGTGACTTTTATTATTTTATTTATTAATTTTTAATTCTATTAACTTTTATTATTTTATGTGTTTTCATGTTTTATTAAACACATTCTTGTTTGTATGTGTATTTTATTAATTTCTATGTTTAATTAATTTTACAAATATATGAATTTTTGTTTTCTTATCTAATTTTAAAAATTCTCATATTTTTTATTTCTTTTTAGTTTCTCTGACTCCATACAATGATTTCCTCTAAAATTTTCGTATTTTTGTTATTATTATTTTTTGCCTCTCTTAGATAAAATAATTATAATTTTTGTTATTTTATTTTATTGTTAGACTCCCTGAAGAGGAAATCATATAGATTTCGAAACGTCTGAGAACAAATTTTAAACAATTTTAACAACTTTGTCCGAATGACTTTGTTTTTTCTTGCTGCTTTTTAATAATTTACTCTCGGAAGTTAAAGAGTTTTTTAATAAAATTTTATAAATTGTTACAAATAATAGCACTTGCCCTGAAACACTATATAAAATACCTAGTGTATTTATTAAATGATTTAAAAAAAAACTGCTAAAATAATCACTTTCCCTTGACACGCTATAATACATAATAGTAGCAGACGATGCGCAGGATGTAAACAAATTGGAAAAGTAGCAGTTTCTCGTTTTTCCCGCTAGGGCTCTACTTTCACAGTCGTTTGTTCCCTAAAGTGGGGACACTTGAGTCTCTAAGTGAAGTCTCCTTATTATTACTTCGTGTAAATAATCTTTCGTAAACATAACCAACAAAAGAAACTTGTCAGTCTTTACCAAGTCTAGACCTTCTTAGAAGTGATCGGTGCGACGAAACTATTAACTAATTTTTTTAAAAATATTACAAAAAAATAAATATTTTTTTTTAAATTAAAAAATTATTTTTTTAATTAGTATCGGCATAAGACTGAATTGAAGATGCTTTCAGTACCGCGCCAGCATTACCTTGCCAGAGTTTGGCTGAATAATGGCATGAACCCTAGATCTGTACCGCGCCGATAGTAAGCATCGGCATTATACACAGGCATTTTCCATTGGGCCGTGTTCCATCTCACCCGGACAATTTCATCCCTCCCGGAATCGTTGCTTTTATACAAATTTCTTTATAAATTAAGAAGAAATGAAAAAAATTAAAAATCGTTTCACGTGCGAATGTACGAAGGTTATTGTTAAAGTATTTTATAAGAATTAGAATTTTCTGCTAAATTCCTTAAGATTTTGCAGTGGTTTTAAGAAAGGTGTTCCATCTCTCCCCGACTTACCCTAAATTAAAGGAGTGCTATATTCTCTTAATTATTAAAAAATCCATTAAAACAAATGCAAAAAACGGAATAGATAATTGTTTATTAATTGTTTATAGTATTCTTAGTTCACTTAAATGAAATTTCTTAATATGTTTAACAAAAATTACATTAGGGACTTATTGAACTATTTAAAGCAGTTATAAGATAATCAAACCTATTAAGAACTTTGTTATGTGTATTTTTAGAGAACCAACAATTTTTTATTTTTATAAATTTTTTATAGTATTATTTGGTTAAAGTTTGGTTAATATTGAAATTGCATTCAGAAAGCTAAATTAAGATACTTAAATTTGGTGAAAACCACTGAGTTCGATATGAATTTGAGTTTTGAAAAACTATTTTTGAATACTATTACTATTATTATGTTGATATAATTATTATTATTTCTTTATAAGACTAAAAGAAAAGCTTTCTCTTCAATCACGTTTGGCCGTGTTTGTTCTCATGGCATGCCATAAGATTTGGAGGGGGTTTTATATATGTCCAGTACACAAGAGAGAGACTTTCAATCTGTCTGTGATTCAAGCCCCCGTCACTTTGACTTTCTAAAGTGTTATCTTACTCGTTTTATTTTAAAATTTGACCTGTTTTGAGTGTCCGGTTAAAATTGGTTCTTAAAATCTTATAAACATTATCGGTTATTTGTGTAAAATAGAAATATGTAAATAAGTTATAGTGAAGTTAAATTTTTTTTTTAATTCAAAAATACACAGGAAGGAAGATTAATTTTAAAATAAATTTCGGCTTAATATTCATGTAACAAAATGGTGAGTAATTAATCTAGTGACATAAATAGCGTTACATATTAGTGGTGCATCTTTTGTAAAATTTGAAATTGGAGTTGACTCCTGGCATGTGAAAACAGAGTGGAAATCAAATATGAGGATATAATTTTGCTTAATATGTATTTAGATAGATTGCTAGTACAATGTAATATTTATTTCTTTTACTGCACTTTTTAAAAAAATCACATAGATTAAAATTTGTGAATTTTACTGATAGTCGCATAAATTGAGAAAACCTATGGTATCAAAATAAGTAGCGCACGTTACTCCAATGCATCAAAAACGAACCATCAGAGTCCAAATTGAGTCAAAGTAGTTTATATATGCTAAAACGAATGTAAATAATAATCAAACTAGTGCATTTTAGGAATAACAAAATTTTTTACATTTGAAGTGAAACTAAAACGAGTATACACTGAGAAAATTGTATGTTCCAAAGTAGATATTTAAAAAAGAATATTAACTCTTAAAATCTAAATGTTAATATCTAATAATATCAAGATGTTAAAGATTAGGTGCTAGATGTTAAAGGTTGACATGTTAGATACTAATTTTTAACATATACATTTTAAATGAAAAAAATATGTTACTTCTTAACATCTGGATGTTACGGTTGAACATCAATTTTTTTTGTGATATGCATAATGTAATAAGTAATAATACATATATTTATAATTAAAACAATATTTTTAACAATGAAATATTTAGAATAAATAAATGCAATAATAAGATCAAAAGGACAGTGAACAGACGAAAGCGTAAAGAATTAATCTTAATTCCTGCACTGTAAAAATAATTTTTTCTTTACTTCTTTTGCGGTACACCCAAGTATACAGGTATGCACAAACTGTAATACAAAATGAAGCAGAAACCAGATTATCCGGACTTTAGCTATCAGTTTTCCTGAATTGTCGTTATCGGGACAAGTTATCTTAGGTTTTTTCTTTTTTTATTTGCGACGATGATAATCGCAAATCCGGCATCTGAGAGCCGGAAAATCGGGTTCCTACTGGTATACAGGTACTGGTGTATAACAAAATTAGAATGGGTATGAAAATCAAAACTAGGTGACAATTATGTCCATTTCATGAACATTTTGCTTCCAAGTAAGCAAAATAATTTGCTTCCTCACCGAGAAGCAATAAATTAATAATAAATAAAAGTTAATTCAAGATTTTTGCATTGAAAAAATTTTTGTCAAAAAACGATTTTTTTCGATGAAAAAAGGTGCTTAAAAAATTGATTAGGTATTTTCAAAAATCCCTGTGTCCAAACTTAGATATTCATGAGCTTAATAAGTCATCCAAATTTTATTGAAATTCATTCAAGCGTTCTCGAGATATCCTGGCGATAAAAAACACTATACACACACACACACACACACACACATATACATACATCTGGACATTTGCTTAAAAATGAAAATTTACGCTTTTTAAATGAAAATAAGTAAATTTAAACTATTTTTGGAAAATCGAAAATCTTAATGAACACAAAGCTTCCTATTTGAGGAAGCAAAATCGTTTTAATCATATCATTTAAAGATAATACCTTGTAAAAAAGTGTAGATTACAATCAACTTAAATGATTTTAAATATTGTTGAATTCTGAATAATTTTAATCCAAACGAATGTCGTTTTTGTCAGTCAATGGGTCAGTCTTGCTTTTTCCATGCTTTAAAATTTTTTTTACATGTAACGTGATATTTTGCTGACACCCTCCCTCCCTCTAAAGTATCACATGCTTTGTGGATGGCCCCTTAATACACTGAAAAAAAAATCCGAGGCACTGGCATAATTATGTATATAGATCGACTATATTTTATTGCTGATATGGGTACATCCATGCAGAATTTGAGTTTTAGCCATACAATTATTTGATGAACATTTGATATTCAAAAACAATGTGCCTATTTAGACCTACAATATGGCTCCAAGCACATAAATCACATAACCTAAAAATTTACTATGTTTTAAAAATATTTTAAATAGGAACCCGCGAGAAAATATTCGCCAGGTTTTCGTTCTAGAAATCCACTAGGAAAATTGGTGGCTATTTGGAACCTTCCACCCGAAATTTTTAATCTTTTTATTTTTAAGAGATATATTAAAAAATAGACATCAAAATTGGATTTTGAGACCCCGAACTCACTATCTTCTACGACTTTGTGTTATCTAACATATATGAAAGTCTATTAGAAACATAGGTAAATCTGTCCGCATATCCGGGCGACTCTATTCTGAGCGGATGGTTTCAAATAGCCACATGGATTTTTGAATGGATTTCCAGGCGGAAAACTGGACTGACATTTTCTTCCGGCGGAGATATAGAGACGTCAGATTTAAATTGCAGAGGCTACAGGGGTATCGGATATAAGTTCTGGGGGATATAGGAAGATTAGTATTCACGTAAAGCTAATAATATACAGTCACTATATCTTTTTACTGTAGGGCTGTGATTCGGAAAACTGGGTGACATTGTAAGGTTAAGTTAAATTGACAGTGGTGCAACAATGTATTCATTGAGATTCATCTATAGATGAATTTATCGAGTGGCGCTCAATCGGCTGAAGCAGGGGGGGCGGCCAGGGGGGTCAAGTCGTAATGCATTGACTGGATATACAAAGTTGACTGTTTTACTCTATCACAGCGCTAGTGTCGCTATATACGTGAATGGCGGATTTATTGTGTGCGTCGACCAGGGACGTAACTACCATACAGCGAAACCCCGCATTGCGGGGGGGCCTCGAGCCCAATAACCCTAATGCAAAAAATTTTTTTTAAAAAAATAATTAAAAATAAAAAATATTGACCGAAATTATTTATACACTATTTAAAAAAATATTGGGGGGGAGGGGCCTCCTGAAAAAATTTGCGGGGGTCCTCCATATTTGTAGTTACGTCCCTGGCGTCGACACACACAAGCATCTCTTATTCACATACATAGCGACACTAGCGCTGCGATAGAGTAAAACAGTCAACTTTGTATATCCAGTCAATGCATTACGGCTTGGCCCCCCCGGTCGAGGGTGGGTGGTGTCAGGAGGATGGTAAAAATATCAATAAAAAATTTAATTTTACGTAACAAAATAATGAGAAAAGTACGGAATTCAAACATCCCATGAACTTACGTACATATGAACTATGGTTAATTTGATTTTAATATAATTTTAAACCTAATATTTAATCCCGTAACTGTTTTTTAGTTAGAATGTCTTTGAAAATATTGGTTTTCAAATTTAAGTATAACCATAAATTTCCAAATAATTATATTTTTAATCATTAATAATATGTTCCTATAAAAATTCAAGAGAACCCTATTGGAAATAACAAAATGAACGCGCAAGCCCAGCAAGCGCCAGAATCTGTTCACTGTTGCTGGTTATTTAAAACTATAAAAATTAAAAATAAAATAATTTCAAATTAAAAAATTAAGGAAATTGTAGGAATAATTGTTGGAATAAATAATTGCAAATTGAATAATTGGATTGAAAATCGAAAAAAATATTTTGAAATTCAAGAAAATCACTGAAAATTAAAAAATGTAATTGAAATTTAAAGATTATAATTACAAATTTAAAAAAGTTGTTGAAAAAAGGCGAGAATTATTGAATATAGGAGAAAATATTTGAAAACTAAAAAACCGAATTGAAAATTAAAGAATTGGTTAGAAAATTGAACGAAATTATTGAACAATTGTATTTAATATTAAAGAAACTTATTGATACTCGAAAAAATAATTGAGAAATGGCGAGAATTTTCGAATAGAAAGAAAATACTTGGAATTGGAATTTAAAGAAAATAAATAAGGATTGAAGAAAATATTTGTAGAATTAAACAATTGAATTATAATTTAAAAACTATTTTTTATAATTGAATAAAATAATTGGAATAAGTCCGAGAATTGTTTAATATTGAGAAATAAAATAAAAATCGTAAGAATAATTGAAAATTGAAGAAAATAATTAAAAATTGATGCATGGAATTGAGCAATTTAATTCAAATTTAAATGAAATTGAATAAAGCCAAGAATTATTAAATATTGAAGCAAATAATTTGAAATTGAAGGAAATCACTGAAAATTGAAGAATGGAATTAAAAGTTAAAGATTATAATTTTAAGTTCAAAAAAGTTATTGAAAAAAGGCAAGAATTGTTGAATATAGAAGAAACTAATTGAAAACTGAAAAATCAAATTGAAATTTGAAGCATATAATTAAAAATTGAAAAAAGCAATTGAAAAAAACCGATAATTATTGATTATTGAAAATTTAATTGAAAATTAAAGAAAAGAATTGAAATTTGAAAAAAAATTGAAAATTAAAGAAAATAATTTAAATTTTCATTAAAATAATCGTAAAGTAAATCTGTGGCTGAAAGGTAAAACAGCACAACTCCAATTTTTTCAATTTTGAGGTAGCAGTAGATTTCTATACATTTAGTTATGCTTTTTAAAGTATCATAATTTCAAAATGATAAAAATGTTTATTTACGTTGAAAATATTAAATAATTTAATGACACAAGTCCATTTTTGTCGTCAATATAATAGTATAACGACACAACTCCATTCAGGCTGAGAAAACAATTGACGCTTTTAAAAAATCACTGATACTACAAAATGTTTTTTAAGTTCTTGATTAAATTGACTTATGATTATGTATTTATATAATGTAGAATAATTATAATATATAATAAAAATATATATATAAACCTAAAAATGTCTTATTTAGGCAAGAGTTTAAGAGAAAGTATATCCTAAGCATTTTTTGAAAATGACATTTAAAAACAAATTGAAGTTAGTTAGATATTACAATTTAAAGTTAAAACGACACAACTCCAACGAAATATAATGTTAGAGTGAAAAAATATTAAACTTCTTTAAAAGCTAAGCCTTTATTAAATTTGATGAATGTATTTAAAAAATCCATTAAATAATAAGACTTAATGCAAAACACCAAACACATTTGTTAATTTTGCGAATTCACAAAACTAAAAAAAAATTAAAACTCGTTTATCTCTAAACCATGAAAATGGAGTTGTGCTGTTTTATCTTTCAGCCACAGAAATTTTCAATGAAATTTGAAGGAAATAATGGATAATTCAAAGAAAAATTAGAAATATAATTAAATATTGGAATAAGTAATTAAAAAATTGAATTGTGAATTCTTGAATATAGAAGAAAATAATTAATAACTGAAGAATGTATTTAAAAATTGAAGAATACAGTTGAAAATTGAAGAAAATAGTCGTGGAATTAAACAACTGAATTGAAATATTTGAACAATATTTATGATTGAAAAAAGACAGAAATGACTAAATATTGAAGAATTAATTGAAAATTAAAAAGAATAATTATAAAATAACGAAAATAATTTGATATTAAAGAAAGTAATTGAGATAAGTGGAAAATACTTGACAATTGAACAAAATTCGATAATTGCTGAGAATATTTGACAATTGAAAAAAACTCGATAATTGTTGACAGTTGAAAACAAATTCGAAAACTGTTGAGAATATTAAACAACGGAGCAAGGTAATTTAAAAAATTTAAGAATAATTGTAAAATTTAAGGAGAATAATTGTAAATTGTAAACTGTTTAAAATTTAATTAAAAATTATAGATTTATTGAATAATGTAATTAAAATTACAACTGTTACTTATAAATTTAAATTTTGATCAAATTGGTTTGGCCCCCCCAGGCCCGACAAGAGGGGGGTGGGGCAGCAGGGGCTTTTCCCCCGGGGCCCAGGTCTCGTTGGGGCCCGCCTTCAAAAATCGGCTACTAAAAAACAAAATATCCATAGAGGGGGTCATTCAAATTTTTTACAAGCCAATAGGGCCCGTCTTTATATTTTTCCTTGGGGCCCGAGCTGGCACTCCACGGCCCTGCCCCCCCCCCCGCTAGAAATCCAATGGGCGCCACTGAATTCATCAGAACCATTAATAAGCCACGAAAATAAAAATGTTACATAATATAAAAATACGGTACAAATAATTTCTTATCAAAATTCAATTAGTATTTAAGACGGATCAAACACGTGAACAAAAATGATCTCACCTGATTTCAATATTGTTGTTTCTCTCTCTTAACAGAAAAAATAAATCAGTTAATGTTGATTTATTAGAAATAAAAGAGTAGCACAAGTGGTGAAACTTCAATTTCGTTGCCATAAGATAAAGAGTTCAATATCATTTATAAAATATTTTCGAAATTTTAAAAAATTATTAAAAAAAAATATTTAGCTCTTTTTATAGCAACAAAATTGAAGTTCCACTACTTGTGCCACTCTGTTATTTTTAATAAAAAAACATTAAGAGCCTTTTCACGTCAGAAATATCAGAGTTGTTAAAGGGTTCATCGATTTTCTTGAAACTTCGTGGTATTATACTGCTATATGAGAAACTTTTTCCCTCCAAATGATTTTTAAAAAAATTCAAAATTTTAGAAGATGCGCCATTTTGTATATCAACATTAATTTAACAAAATTGTTAATATCTCATAATATTATAAAGATATTTTGATGAAACTTACACATGTTTTAGTTAAAAATATGTACTTTTAAATGAAAATAAAGTCAATAAAAAAAAAAAAAATTTCACGTAAAAAAATTAAAGAACCATTTTTAATTCAATTTTTTATTTACTTACTCCTCTCTGACAGAAATTTTATTAATATTTTTAAATTCCTTATGAATTTACGTTTAATTTGAAAAAAAATTGATGGAGACTTTATTAGGTCCCGAGATATTAGACTTTTTGTACTACCGCGCGTGGTTGCGACAGCAAAACGCGGCGCGGCGTGGCGCGCTGCATTGCTAAACTTCTACGCTGTCGCGTCGCATTGCCTGGCATTGCCACGGCCGCTGCAACTACGCGCTGTGTGCAAAAAGTTTAATATCTCGGGACCTAATAAAGTCGCCATCAATTTTTTTTTTAAATTAAAGGTAAATTCATAAGGAATTTAAAAATATTAATAAAATTTCTGTCAGAGAGGAGTAAGTAAATAAAAAATTGAATTAAAAATTGATTTTTAATTTTTTTACATGAGAAAATTGTACAAAAAGTCTAATATCTCGGGACCTAATAAAGTCTCCATCAATTTTTTTTTTAAATTAAAAGTAAATTCATAAGGAATTTAAAAATATTAATAAAATTTCTGTCAAAGAGGAGTAAGTAAATAAAAAATTGAGTTAAAAATTGTTTTTTAATTTTTTTACATGAAAAAATTGTACAAAAAGTCTAATATCTCGGGACCTAATAAAGTCTCTATCAATTTTTTTTAAATTAAAGGTAAATTCATAAGGAATTTAAAAATATTAATAAAATTTCTGTCAGAGAGGAGTAAGTAAATAAAAAATTGAATTAAAAATGGTTTTTTAATTTTTTTACATGAAAATTTTTTTTTATTGACTTTATTTCCATTTAAAAGTACATATTTTTAACTAAACCATGTGTAAGTTTCATCAAAATATCTTTATAATATTTTTAGATATTAACAATTTTGTTAAATTAATGTTGATATTCAAAATGGCGTATCTTCTAAAATTTTGAATTTTTTTAAAAATCATTTGGAAGGAAGAAGTTTCTCATATAGCAGTATAATACCACGAAGTTTCAAGAAAATGGATGAACCCTTTGACAACTCTGATATTTCTGACGTGAAAAGGCCCATAACTAATTTTTTTCTGTCTTTATTATTAAGAGTGAGAAACGATGTTAACATCACTGCAAAAAGTAGGTAATTTAAGTTAATTAATTCATCTAATCGTTATTGCAAGATGACTAATTCAATTTGTAAAATTGTTGCATTAAGGAGAAGAAAATATTGATAAATTGTAAATTAATTCCCTTTCAGCAATAGGTATCTCCGGAATATGTTCTGTGGACATCCTAAGAACATCCTTTGGAAATCAGAAGGAGATTTTCGAAGTCCCTATGAGAGGAAATTAAAATATCCGCTGGACGTCTCTTGGATATCACACGATATCCTCAGGATATCCTTTGGATGTCCTCCTGATATCATATTTGGATTTCCTACGGATAAATAAATTACCAAAATTTTATTTATTTAGATTTAGACTTTTATAAATATAATTGAATTGTATATATGCCGTTATACGAAATTTAGATTTACATCATACAAACTTATTTCCGTTACATGTGTACTTTATTTCTTACAAATTTTTCTTAAATTGTGTATTTATTTTTGTTAGCTTTTTAAAAAATTGATTTGTAAAAGTTAGGAAATATTTCTGGCATCAAGTGTTAATACTTTTCTCCAGTATATCTACCAAATATTCCAATTTTCGACGGGAAATCCCTGGATGTTTTTTGTTGTTAGGTTAGGATAGCGGTGGGATATCCATAGTATGTATGTCCGCTAGGGCTGCGCACAATACGATACGATATTTGACAGAGTCTCGTCTCGGTCTCGAAAAAATGGAAATTTGATGGTCTCGTCTCGGTATCGTCTCGGTCTCTTCACGCTTGGTATCGTCTCGGTATCGCCTTCATAATTGTGGTCTCGCCTAGTCTCGATCTTAAAAACATCGAAAAAATAAAACAGAATAATTGCATAATACAATTGAGGGCCCGGATGCAATAACTACGTTTTGGCTCGAAGGCCTAGACTGTCTCCTTTTTCACAAGATAATTTGACGGGAAAATTATCTGGAAAAAAAGTTGAAGGAAATTGAAATTTAAAAATTGATATCAATAGAGGAGATAAAGACGCACATTTTTTCTTAATAAAGTTTTTTTGTCAGACTATTATTTAGTTGAATAAAAATTAAAAACTAATTTTTTTAGACATTAAAAATAATTATATTTTTACAATCAACTCGTGATATCTCAGAGTCATATAGATAAAAAAAGTTGCAACTTCACCTGCATAATTAAAAAACATTGCAGATCCTAATAAAATGGTTGTAATTATGAAAAAATTGTAATTTGTTATTGATTTTTAATAATAATGTAGTCACTATCATTACTGTGCTTTACTAACTTTGAGCAAAAAATCTCTGTTACAAAATTTCGAATTTTGAAGGTTTGAATTACACAAGTTGTTCAGTAAGGTATTAAAAAGTTTTATCAAAAAAAATTTTTTCGATTCATTAAATATTTCAGCTTTTATAAACAATTTTGTTTGAAGCTACTGCGCGTCACGCGTTAACATTTGGTCAGCTGACTAGCTGAGCTCTAAGCCGTGAGCGGAACAAGGAAGGATGCACTCCGGAGTGGCTATGGCGAGAGAGAGAAAGCGACAATAAAGTGTTTTTACTGTAGAAATCAACTTTTTTATTTTCTATTTACATAACTGTTAATAAATTAACACACTTTTAAAGAATAAATAACATAATAAAACTATAAATTATGGGTAATTAAATATTTTAAAAAATAACTTGTAAAAAACAGACCTATATTTTATGTTATTAAATTGATATCAATTTTTAAATTTTAATTTCCTTCAACTTTTTTTCCAGATAATTTTCCCGTCAAATTATCTTGTGAAAAAGGAGACAGTCTAGGCCTTCGAGCGAAAACGTAGTTATTGCATCCGGGCCCTCAATTGTTAACTTATTTATTGTAAGAAATCAGCTTATTTTTTGCAAATCAGCTGTTAATTGTTAAAAACGTCTTGGGTCTTGTTGATTTAATTGTATCGCTGTCGCTTAGAAATTCTCAGCTAAATAAGATTAAAAATAAGATGTTGTTTAAAATGTGAAGCTGACAAGCAAAATTAACAATAACTGAAATGTTATTGTAATAAGAGGGTTATTGAGCAAGCGTTTTGGCTAGTTGAGCAAGCCCTCTGCTCAATTGTCCTAACGAAATATGGACAATTGGGCTGGTTGCTCATTCACCTAATGCATTGAGTCCAATAATCCACAAGGTATTTCGAGCTTAAAACTGGAGAAAAAGCGACTTAATATTGATAAAACACTAAGAAACGTTAAATTAAGCATAAATACACAAAATTAGATAATATAAATACGTATATTAAGAATAAATAACATTTTCGAAAAGACGTGATTTATTGACACTCAGGGAGCAGAACACCTGACTAGCAGAATAGACGTAGCCAATCACAATTTAGTCTCTCGCGGTAGAAAGATTTTGATTGGCTACGTCTATTCTGCTAGTCAGGTGTTCTGCTCCCTGAGTGTCAATAAATCACGTCTTTTCGAAAATGTTATTTATTCTTAATATACGTATTTATATTATCTAATTTTGTGTATTTATGCTTAATTTAACGTTTCTTAGTGTTTTATCAATATTAAGTCGCTTTTTCTCCAGTTTTAAGCTCGAAATACCTTGTGGATTATTGGACTCAATGCATTGGGTGAATGAGCAACCAGCCCAATTGTCCATATTTCGTTAGGACAATTGAGCAGAGGGCTTGCTCAACTAGCCAAAACGCTTGCTCAATAACCCTCTTATTACAGGGTACTTTTAAACCGATTCTTCACATTCTTCTTCGACAACCTCGACTTCTATACTTGCACCTAAGAAATGATGTTTGGTATTAAATCAGCAGCTGATGAATCTTGTTTATAGAAGATCAGTAATATACATTTTTATTTTCCGGTATGATTATTTTTTTATAATTTAATTGAATATTTTTGAAAAAAGGTTAGTCGAATTATAGATTATTTAGCTTTTAAAAATAGATATCTATATCCGTTCCCGGTTAAATTCCCGAATCCAAAATCCCGAATACCGTCCTCCCGAAAGTCTAATTTCCCGAAAATCCAAATTCCCGAAGACCATTTTCCCGAAGACCTTTTTCCCGAAGACAAATTCCCGAATACGAATTTCTTGAATACCGTTCTCCCGAAGAACAATTTTCCCGAATAATTTTTAGAATATAATAATGAGAAATTTACAAAAAAGTAGAGTAGTCCTGTTGCTATGGTAACTATGCAAATGTTTACAAACCGCTGTCAGTTACTCACTTAATTTGTTTTTCTAAAGCTAGTTTTTCATGGAGCGACTATTCGCCGCGATTTAATGAGAAAGAAAAAGACCGAAGTATGCCCTGTCTTTTATTTCAAGAGTTCTTGTCTACAGCACGCGACGTAATTTGGAGCTGTTGTCGCGAAGTAATACTTGGTTTTTAGACGGCACATTCAAGGTTTTGCCCGTAATAGATTACTTCGACGAAAATTATATAAATGGTATACGAGCGCGGGAGCGAAGAAAGGCCGTTCAACCTCGCTTTGCAATAAACCTTTGGAATCAATATGAAGCTGCTGTGCAAGGCCGTCATCGCACTAACAATATTAGCGAAGGATGGCACAACCGTTTTTCTATAGTGATTGAAAGACATCACCCGGACCTTTACTCTCTCCTAACTGAACTGAAAAAAGAACAGGCAGACTCGGAGATTGCTGTAGTCGAACTCAGCTTAGGACGAGCAATAAAAGCAGCGCCAAAAAAAAAGTGGATACTTGCCCAAAAAAGACTTCGGGGCATCTACTTGAAATATGATGATTATCACAAGAATTTAGAAGATCTGGATTACCTTCGAAAATTGTCCTATTATATTACTCTTTAATTATTTTTAAATGTTTTATTTTTTAGCTCTTTACTTCGAAAATTGTCCTATTATATTACTCTTTAATTATTTTTAAATGTTTTATTTTTTATCTCTTTACTTTATACATATACTTTATACATCATTAGCTAAGTTAGCAATGCCTAATATGTTAAAGTAGCAGTTTAACTAATTTGTTTTGCTGTTTTAGCAATACATTTGCTGTCGTATAGCAATTTTTTTTCTTATAATAACAAAAAAGTAGCAGGCCCTATATTAATAATTCAGTTTGCTAACATAGCAGTTCTTTTTTCTCAGTGTATATCCATTTATAATAATAAAAAAATTCTGAAAACTATGATTTTTTTACACTGATGTGTCTCCTGTAAGCCCTCAAAATAAGTCATCTGAAGTTTTAACTAAATTTTTCAATTAGATATTTTCTCAAAAACGTTTTAATAATATTACGGTGGATTTGGTAGTAAAGAAATACCCACACTGAAAAAAAAAGAATAGTTACACTGAGAGAAGTTTGGCACAGTATCGCGGAATTAAACTTGAGCGACAGCAGCGCCAAACGAAGTCAGACTCTGTCTCTTTCTGTGGTACAAACATTTTTAGTACAGTATGCGACCCACATAAGCGCAGAAACTGTATCACATTAGAACCGACTCTGCGCGTAAGGTTAGGTTCGACATCTGTACAGTACACAATTCAGAAGTCGAGCGAAACTTCTCCCAGTGTAGCTAAACTAAATATCCAGTTTAACTAAAAATTTGGCGTAGTAAAATGTGGTTTCACTAAGCAGCAAAGTTGCTTGCACTAAACTGCCTAGTTGCAGCAGTTTAGTAAAACGCATTGCGCTCTTTAGTTAGTGTTAAAACTAGTAAACGTAGTAGTAAAAACTACTATGCTATTAGTTCGATTATAAGAATTTTTTTTAAATATATAATATTCGAAACAATTAATTATTCTTTTACAATCATGACGGACAACTTATAATAATAAACGAAAACCTATGAAATAAAATTTATAACGCAAGACGGGTTTGCTTATCTTTGCTTGGAAATTTTAGCCAAATATAAGAGTTCTGCTAAATTGTAAGTATTAAATTGTGGGTAATTTGATTTTAATTTATTACAATTTTTAAACTGCAACTTTAATTGTATAATAACAATTAGCTAAAACTAAATTAAAAATATTTTTAAAAAAGTAAAAAATGAAGAAGGTTGTGTATTATATTATTAATCGATAAATAAAGAACTCGATAAAGAAATGAGCATTCTTTTTACCCTCTTTTTATTTTTAGAAAATTAGATACGACTAGCACGGCATAGTTATTAAAACTTAACAATTTGTAAGACATACCCCTACTGAAAAATCCTATATAGGATTCTACATAGGATCCTATATAGAATCCACGTAGGATCCTATATAGGATCCTATATAGGTATTGTTCTATAGGAATCCATGTGGATACTCATAGGAATCTATGTGGATTCCTATAGGTCGCCTATAGGACAAGTCCTATATAGGATCGTATGTGGACTCTCCTATAGGAATACATGTAGGATCTCATATAGGATACTGCATAGGCGTCCCAAAAAATTTTTGTACACCCTCCTACATATGATCCTACGTAGGTTCCCATATAAGATCCTACATGGGTACCCCCAAAAAATTTTTTTGTACCCCTTCCTCATGCGCAGTCGTCTTTTACGTATTCTACAATACTTACGCCTGCGCAGTAAATATTTTTCGTTCTTATAATGGTGCTTAATCTATATTTGAATAAAGTTGTTAAAAAAAAACAATTAATTCTGTGTACATAATTTTTTTTTGGGCGCCCATAAAAGATCCTATATAGGATCCTATATGGGAACCTACGTAGGATCCTATGTAGGGGGGTGTACAAAAATTTTTTGGGACGCCTATGTAGGATCCTATATGAGATCCTACATGTATTCCTATAGGAGAGTCCACATAGGATCCTATATAGGACGTGTCCTGTAGGCGACCTATAGGAATCCACACAGATTCCTATGAGAATCCACATGGATTCCTATAGGACAATACCTATATAGGTTCCTATATAGGATCCTACGTGGATTCTCATAGGAATCCATATGGATTCTATATAGGATCCTATGTAGGATCCTATATAGGATTTTTCAGTAGGGACTAAACAGTTCAGTTAGAAATACTAATATCCTGTTATACAATTTCTTTTACCCTTATGAAAAATAAGTATTGGATTAAGTATTGAATTAAGTATTGGGAGCAAGTATTGGATTAAGTATTGAAGTATTGGAATAAGTATTGGTTTAAGTATTGGAAACTCCAATACTTTTTTCGCCAAACATTCTTAAAAATTTTACTGGTTGCGCACTAAGTTTCTATGGCTCCCAGCTCTGCGCAGTAGTTTTTTTGTTAATTTAATACGTAGAAATACATGGAACGCAAAATCACAGTTCCACAAAAAATTAAACAAAAATTTGTTTAAAAATATGTTACGCGAAAATAGTATTGGAGTTTCCAATACTTAAACCAATACTTAAACCAATACTTATTCCAATACTTCAATACTTTTTTTTTTTGCGTAGGATGTGAAAACCCTGTAGCCCGTACTACAGGGTTATGCGGGGGTGGCGATGTTCTGCCGACCCGCTAAAAACACACCCTTATTTGGGACCTTAAGACCACTCCCAGGTAGAGCCAGTTTACTGACGTATCGCCTTCAGGAGTGGTCTTATATCCCACCTCTATCGCCTAAACGATATCATCCCTCGACCTACGGGAATCAATACTTATTCCAATACTTATTCCAATACTTAATCCAATACCCAAGCAGCACGTAATATTACATGAATATCACAGTGACATCATATTGTAATATTCGTAATATTACGGGGTGATATTACTGTGATATTGACGTGATATTGAAATGTCCGCCTCAAGGTAATATTACAAGTAATATTACGGTAATATTACAAAGATTTATTTATTTCAATATTTATTTTACATTAAATAAAATATTTTAAAAAAATCCGGCTCACACGGGGTTCGAACATGCAACGTTCGACACGACGTGAATACGCCTTGTACCTCTCGGCCATCTAGATCTTGGAATGTATTTCAGAAAGTGTTCTTCATGTAGTACCTTAAATTCTCTTTGGTACAATATGAAGAACACTTTCTGAAATACATTCCAAGATCTAGATGGCCGAGAGGTACAAGGCGTATTCACGTCGTGTCGAACGTTGCGTGTTCGAACCCCGTGTGAGCCGGGGTTTTTTAAAATATTTTATTTAATATAAAATAAATATTTAAATAGATAAATATTTGTAATATTACTGTAATATTACTTGTAATATTACCTTGAGGCGGACATTTCAATATCACAGTAATATCACTGTAATATCACTCCGTAATATTACCAATATTACAATATGATGTCACTGTGATATTCATGTAATATTACGTGCTGCTTGGGTACTTACTCCCAATACTTAATCCAATACTTAATCCAATACTTAATCCAATACTTATTTTTCATAAGGGTAGTTATGCTAACTGGTTATTATTATAGTATTAAACTTTTTTAGGGTTTCGTACACCTTTGGTGCTCGGGGAATCCTTATAGTAAGACTCTTGCGTCTGTAGCCAAAAACCATTCTTTCCCCGCTACCGGCTAAAATATTTGACCTAGAGGGCTGAAATTCGGTACATATATGTACACACAAAAAACAAAGTCTTACACTGAGTAAATAAGCCTCTAGCATATTTCTTTGTTTACGTACTCGGAACAAAACAAACAAGATACCGGCGACCGTAGTGACCTTGAAAGTTAACAGTACGCGTTTAATCGGTTACAGTAGACAAAGTGGTTTGTAGGTGCTATATCAACAACCTCTCTACGCTACGGTAGTGAAAAATTTGTTATATTTAGTCAACTTATTTTCTCAGTGTAAAGTCATGATTAACTACTTTTAAGATTTGCCTGAAATTAAGTCGATAACTGAATTAAAGTGCTCATAACATACATCTTGAGTCTTAAAATGAAAATTAGTTATTGAATGTTCTGGTTTCTAAATGTCGATGCTTAAAACCAGACACAATTGAGCTGTTCTATTAGTATATCTTAGAAAGCTTGAAAGTAATGCTTACGAAGATACTTTTCAGCCTTTCCAAAGGCTGAAAAGTAGGCCTGATCGCCTGACGTTACCAGAAAGGATTTGCGCATGAGCAAACATCATATGTTAATGGCGATGCATCCAGTAGATATTTCGCGACGCGATAATTATGAACAATTTGGTAGTGAATTTTTGTGTTTGTGGTGCTTATTTGTTTGTGTGAAACGTATAGAAAATTTTCTTGCGAACAATTAATTTTAGTGATTTGTGATTATGTGTATAAACAAACTTTTAGTGCACTTCAGAAAATCTTGTGAAGTTGTCAACATATCCCGGCTAAACTAAACTCTTAAATTTCGTATTATTTCACAAGATATTTTGGATTTTATAAAAAACATAGGCTAATTTACAGGTTTTGAATAGAATACCAAATCACACATACGTTTTTGAGAAGAAATTTGTTAAAATATGGCTTTTATTCCTAACCTGCAGCCGTCATTTAATTAGATATTTCAAATGTTTTGATAACTATTTTCTAATTCAAATGTAGGCTTAATTTCAGATTTCTTAATATTTAACAATAGAATAATACAGTGTGAAGTTTGAAATTCAGCCCATTTATTGGCTTCAGGATAAATTTTAGTTTTTAGTGTAGCTTTTTTTCAGCCCACTGTGTGTATTGCTTTCATATTATTTTCTTCTGCTGAATTTCAGCTGATAGTGGCTTCTTTCGTTTACATCTTAAAAGAAGTCCAAAATGTAGACTCGTTTTAATACTTTGTTTTCTGTGTGCAATTATAAAGAGTTATAAAAAGTCGTATAATGTGAATGACTTTCGACATTATTCCCATGGTTTGATTCAAAAAGTAAATTATACAAACTTAATAATTACAAATTAATTAATTAATGGGGGACTTCGTTGAGAGTTGGATAGTGCTACGATTTGTACACCCTTTGAGATTTTGTAAATGCAAATTTCTGGAACCTTTAAGGTTTAAATTTAAAAAATTTTTAAGCTTTGTTTTTAAGCACACCTTTAAAATTTAAGCTATATAGCATCTTGAACCCAAATAGATTTTAAATATATTATAGTACAACATTTTTTTGATTGCGTTCTATTCTAAAATATCAAGTTTATAAGATACAAAAATGTGGGTTACTTAAAATTTTAACATACCTGAAACGAAAATGTATCATTTTTTAATAAGATAGAAATGATAAAAAATTATAAGGATCATAGTAAATAACTAAAAAATCACTACTAAGACTATCACTCTGTAAAAAAACTTAAAAAATATTATGTATACAAACATATTATAATTAGTAAAAAAGGGGAGACCGGGTCTGGTTGGGTCATTTTGCACTCTTCGTTGTTTAACTTTGTTAATATCCAATTTATGAAAATCTTATCGTACAGGAAACTTGCTCTAATATTTCAGCTTTCATTTAAAAAAGAAAAAGTCCCGTTATTACTTTTAGTTTTTTTTGGGGAACATTGTTTTTGGAGAAATCCAAAGTGACCCCTAGTTCTTCACGATATGTCGATATAATATCGATATCGTCTCGATATCGTCTTGAAATTCAAGACGATATCAAGACGATATTCTAAAAAAAAATTCGATACAATATCGATAAAGGACTTCCGAGATTTTCGATATTATCGATATCGACTTTAATGAGAAGTATTGATCTCAATGATTTAAGATTGAGAAAAAATATAGTTTGAAAAACATATTGATCTTTTAAAGAATTGTTTTATTTTCAATATGACATAGGTTTAACGTAAATTATTGGGAGGCATAAATTTATACCGATTGACGTTTGATCGACTGGACATTTGGACGAAGGGCGTTTGGACGAATAGACATTTGGACGAAACGACACTTGGACGAATCTTTTTTGAAATATAAGTTTACTCTCTATGTTGTACGTGTTCATGGTTTTTAAATTATCAATTATTCCAAGTTTTGACGGGGTTCAGTTTGTTTCCGAGAGATGGAGCTAGAAGTATTAAAACTGTGTATAAAATGAAATTTTTATATTTTTTGATAATTTTTAGGTAATTTACCAACAGATTAACTAAATTTTAATACTTCTAGCTCCATCTCTCGGATAAACACTGAACCCTATCAACACTTGAAATATTTGATAATTGGAAATCATGAACAAGTACAACATAGAGAGTAAACTTATATGCCAAAAAAGATTCGTCCAAATGTCATTTCGTCTAAATGTCTATTCGTCCAAATGTCCTTTCGTCAAAATGTCGATTCGTCCAAATGTCTTTTCGTCAAAAGGTCGATTCGTCCAAATGTCCTTTCGTCAAAATGTCGATTCGTCCAAATGTCTTTTCGTCAAAAGGTCGATTCGTCCAAGTGTCATTTCGTCTAAATGTCGATTCGATTAAATGTCCTTTCTTCAAAATGTCGATTCGTCCTAATGTCCTTTCGTCAAAATGTCGATTCGTCCAAATGTCATTTCGTCCAAATGTCATTTCGTCCAAATGTCTATTCGTCCAAATGTCCTTTCGTCAAAAGGTCGATTCGTCCAAATGTCCTTTCGTCAAAATGTCGATTCGTCCAAATGTCATTTCGTCCAAATGTCTATTCGTCCAAATGTCCTTTCGTCAAAATGTCGATTCGTCCAAATGTCCTTTCGTCAAAATGTCGATTCGTCCAAATGTCTTTTCGTCAAAAGGTCGATTCGTCCAAATGTCCTTTCGTCAAAATGTCGATTCGTCCAAATGTCTTTTCGTCAAAAGGTCGATTCGTCCAAGTGTCATTTCGTCTAAATGTCGATTCGATTAAATGTCCTTTCTTCAAAATGTCGATTCGTCCAAATGTCCTTTCGTCCAAATGTCATTTCGTCCAAATGTCTATTCGTCCAAATGTCCTTTCGTCAAAATGTCGATTCGTCCAAATGTCTTTTCGTCAAAAGGTCGATTCGTCCAAATGTCGTTTCGTCAAAAGGTCGATTCGTCCAAGTGTCATTTCGTCAAAATGTCGATTCGTCCAAATGTCTTTTCGTCAAAAGGTCGATTCGTCCAAATGTCCTTTCGTCAAAATGTCGATTCGTCCAAATGTCTTTTCGTCAAAAGGTCGATTCGTCCAAATGTCCTTTCGTCTAAATGTCGATTTGTCCGCAAATGTCCTTTCGTCAAAATGTCGATTTGTCCGCAAATGTCCTTTCGTCAAAATGTCGATTCGTCCAAATGTCCTTTCGTCAAAATGTCGATTCGTCCAAATGTCCTTTCGTCAAAATGTCGATTCGTCCAAATGTCATTTCGTCCAAATGTCTATTCGTCCAAATGTCCTTTCGTCAAAATGTCGATTCGTCCAAATGTCCTTTCGTCAAAATGTCGATTCGTCCAAATGTCTTTTCGTCAAAAGGTCGATTCGTCCAAATGTCCTTTCGTCAAAATGTCGATTCGTCCAAATGTCTTTTCGTCAAAAGGTCGATTCGTCCAAATGTCCTTTCGTCTAAATGTCGATTTGTCCGCAAATGTCCTTTCGTCAAAATGTCGATTCGTCCAAATGTCATTTCGTCTAAATGTCGATTCGTCCAAATGTCCTTTCGTCAAAATGTCGATTCGTCCAAATGTCCTTTCGTCAAAATGTCGATTCGTCCAAATGTCATTTCGTCTAAATGTCGATTCGTCCAAATGTCCTTTCGTCAAAATGTCGATTCGTCCAAATGTCCTTTCGTCAAAATGTCGATTCGTCCAAATGTCATTTCGTCTAAATGTCGATTCGTCCAAATGTCCTTTCGTCAAAATGTCGATTCGTCCAAATGTCATTTCGTCTAAATGTCGATTCGTCCAAATGTCCTTTCGTCCAAATGTCGATTCGTCCAAATGTCATTTCGTCAAAATGTCGATTCGTCCAAATGTCATTTCGTCCAAATGTCCAGTCGATCAAATGTCAATCGGTATAAATTTATGCGTCCCAAATTATTAAATTCACGTATTCATTATGCGTTGGGCATTAGTCAGGTGCTACTCACTGAAAACTTTTGCTCAACTAACTGTTTTGCTTTAAGGAGTTAGACCACTATAAAGCACGAAAATTAGACCTAATTTTAAGAGTTGTTTAAGGGAGCAGAATAAAATGAATTAATCCCGGTCTATTTATTATTATTAGGTATCTATTGAAATATAAAAAAATTATTTTACTATGTTGAAAAAGTTAAAATGGCGGTCTAGCTAGGTCGATTTAAAAAATTCATTTTCTTAAGTAGAGGTCTACGGCCGGTAGAAAATCTTTTCCAATTTTTGATCTAGAACCAAAACCCAACATTTTTATGAATTTTCAACTCAAAAGCTAGAGAAGTAACTAGGGGATTTTGAAAAAACGGTTTTCGTAAAAATGGCATACATTTGGATAAAAATTTCAAGTTTTTCAGTAAAAAATCGATAGACAATTGTTAATAATTTTTTTTTTTTACAAAAGAAAACCACCTACGTACTTCCATGAAGAATGTTATAATGTAGTTGCATACTAATTTTTAAGTAAATCGGCCAAAAATTGTGCGAAAAAAGTTACCGGCCAGTTTGAAAAATGTGGCTTTGAGAAAAATGCGTTTAAAGTTTAAGAACATAGAGTTTTCTAATGTACTGCGCATAGTAGGTCTTTGCGCAGTTTCAAAATGTAAGCTATTAATATTATTTTCTTTTTATAATGAATATTGTTTCTCATTTTTAAGACTCTACGGCACCTTTCTAGATAAAAAAATTTTTCCATTTTTTAAAAGGTTCACAGTAATCTAACCCCTTTTTGTAGGTAACTCTTTTTTATCTCTTCTGTCGTCCGTACTAATAGAAACCTTTAAATGTTAAAAATTTTTAGATATTTAAAAAAGGTGAACAAATCAAACGTGTGAAAAATATTTCGTCAAATTAAAAGAAAAACGTGAATAAAATGTGGTAGAACTTTTTATATATGCATTTACTATGTTTTATAGACTGAACATTTACATTTAATAAGTGATATCTGATCGCATAGGATACATACTATATAACTCATCAAGAAAATTTTAATTTAGACGATATTATCGACTCAAGACGATATTTTTGTCAACAATATCGATACGATATTTAGATAGTCGAGAAATTTCGAGATCAATATCAATATTGCTCAAATATCGTATCGTCTTGATATCGTGAAACACCCCGACCCCCGACCCGGGGTAAATTGGGTCATGATTAAAATGTTACTGTTTAAATGTTAAAACATTACTTTATATAATAAACTTAGTTTTTAGGGTTATTTTATAGTAAAAGGAATTGAAAAATAAATATATTTAAATTAGAGCAGTGAAAGTATGAGATTATAAAACAAAAAAAATGCTCATATTGCAAAAACGTATTTTTTAGTTCCTAATTGTTAAAAAGTATTATCATTAGTGTTAATTGACTGAAATAAATTACTGATAGTGAAAACTAACCCCGGTCAAAACGACCCTATTGACCCCCCCTGGCAAATAAGCGTCACCGATTGCGGACTAAAAAGGTGCCGATAAAGTCCACATTTGGTACCGAATCGGTCCTGACGTTAGAAATTTAAATTCATATGTTCCAATTAACTTGTACAGTATTTATTTAATGAAATTAGTTAATTCTATAATAATTTTAATAAATATTATTTTTTATTAAGGAAAGAAAAAGTAAAAAATATAGAATTCAAATTTTACATTTTTTTTTACTTTTTCTTTCAATAATAAATAATAATACTTATTAAAATGATTAGAGAATTAAATAATTTCATTAAATAAATACTGTACAAGTTAATTGGAACATATGAATTTTAATTTCTAACGTCAGGACCGATTCGGTACCAAATGCGGACTTTATCGGCACCTTTTTAGTCCGCAATCGGTGACGCTTATTTGCCAGGGCCGCCTGTGTTTTTCAAATATTTGATGTTTTTATATCGATACTGCAAATATAAATTAAAATCTCTTCATTGCTTTTTAAAAGGAACAATTCAAAGATCAAAATTTGATAATTAAAATTTTTCTAAAACCAAGTGGATAAAAAAATTACTTTGGATTATCAAAATTAGTTTTTCTTACATTTACTCCACATAAATGATGATATAATAATGAAACTTGGCACAAACTTGTATCTCATTACGTAAAATAGTTTTTGTGTAGAGAGGAATTAATTCGACTAATAAAATTTGAGTAAACTGCAATGACCTACTCTAACCCTGACCCAACTAGCCCCGGTCTCTCCTACACGTTTGTTATTAACTTCATTGTTTTGAGACAATCTCAGGTTCTAAATCTAACCTTAAAAAACTACAACAAATTTATTAATATACTTTTTAGAATTAATTAAAAATAATTAAATCAATTTTACTTCAGAGCTTAACGATGATATTCTCTATACATTCTTCTTTTCATTTCTTTGATTTTTATTTTCTTTTCTCGCGTTTTATTTTTTTTACACCTGTCAGAAACTAAATGTAGTTTTAAATCTTTGGCCATTTCGTAATTATCGACATTCGGTCGGCCAACACATATAATTACATAATTCACATGTTATTAATTTAATTACACAAATATAATCAGATGAGAATGTAGAAATTTCATATTAATGAAAACCTGAAACAGAAAAATTTCATTAGTCATGAAGATTCGAACCCGGGTTTTCCAGCTGCCAGTCAGGTAGGCTAACCACCAGCCCATGAGAGATATGAATGACCAATATGGAATAAACCTTATAGCTAAACAGTTCAGTAACAGACACCGTTAGCTCAACTATCAGACCCAGGTTCGGCCGACCGTCTGGTATTGGTTTTTATTTAGATTTTATTTATATTATTATCGGCAGCTTACTTACAAACTAATCACCAATTTTTTTTAATAATTGTTTGGTTGTCACAACCAAATTATCTTTGGATGTAACAACCAATTTCTGTTTGGTTGTCACAACCAAATTATGTTTGGTTGTCACAACTAAATTATGTTTGGTTCAACCAAATAAGAGCAACAAAATAATATGGTTGTCCTAAACAACTTGATGAGTTACGCCAACCAAATCGTTTTGTTATACCAATCAAAATATTGTTGTTACAACCAAGAATGGTCAACTAAAAAATATTGTTGGTAAAACTAAACCTTTTTTCTCAGTGTTGATAAAACACTTTTGCATTGGTTTTGAAAACAATTATTTGTCCATTTTGTGTTCCGGGCATAAAATGGAATTTTTTAAAAGTAAAAAATTTGGTATTAAGAAAATCTTGTCGCAACTGGGAGTTAGACACACCGCTTTTCTTTATACCTACTGGAGACTTCTTTTGTTTTACCTGTAACCAATTTTTTGGTTATAAATACCCAGATAGCACTCGAATTTCCGGGAAGTTTCCGGGAAGTTTCCCGTGGAAGTTCGGAAGTTTCCGACGGAAGTTTCCAGGAAACTTCCTGGAAATAGCGAAATGTCCTCTTCCTATAAAGCTTCCCTCGGAAACTTCCAGTTACCTATTTTTTATATAAAGAATTGATTATTTCCAGGAAATTTAGAATTAATATACTTAGAATGTTTAAAATTTCAAATATTTTAATTTAAATAAGTTTAAAATATTTAGAATCAAATTGAAAAATAGATAACTGGAAGTTTCCGGGAAGTTACCAGGAAGTTTCCAAGGGAAGCTTCATAGGCCAGTTTCCTGGAAGTTCCTGGAAGTTTCCTGGAAACTTCCGTCGGAAACTTCCGAACTTACCACGGGAAACTTCCCGGAAATTCGAGTGCTATCTGGATACATATGGTATTTTAATACTGTCCATCAGTTTCCCACATGAAATTTCTTTACCAAAGTAAGTTAAATAATATATAAATGTTATGATTTTACTTCATTCTTACACTTTTTAATAAGATTTCCTGAGGGTGTTCACTTCACAGCAATTAAAAACGAAAGTTGAAAAATCATTTCATCCCTCACAGTACCCGGATATTCAGGATATCCTACACTGAGAAAAAAATACTCTTGAATCTGCAGTAAATTTTACTTATTTTTTTATTATTAAAACATAGTCGTAAACTAACAAATATATATTTAAGAAAATTATATAAAATAACTTATATTTGTATAAATCATTTCCTCAAGTCTAGTTTCTGGTACATATGTGCCGCGACTGGATCGTTTACCTTATCTTATATAAATAACTTCAAGTCTGGTATAGTTTCTTTTTCTACAAATACATAATTGAGTGAAAAAAGTATTTATCAAATAAATATTAAAACAAGAATCCATGTTTATTATTTTTTAACTTTCTTCTTGACATTCGTCTACTATGTTTTTTCTAAAGAAGGAAGTTTTGCTTTTAAAACTAAAAAAAATTTAAATTGTAAAAATATTTATTGACTTATATTTTATAAATTTTGCTTTATTTTACAATGTCAGCTATAATAAAAAAATTCTTATTTATTCTTCTATAATTTGAAGTCTTTAAAAAAAAAGTAATTTTTTCTTAAAATGTTCGCATTTTTTTACTTTGAGATTTTCTTTACAGATTCTGGTAGAGTTTTTTAATCTCTTTCAATATCCACAAGAAAATTTTAAAAATATTAAGAATTGACAAAATGGAAATGGTTTCTCAAAAATATTTCAAAGTCGTTTTTTTAAAAACCCACTTTTTTATTTTTTGTTGGTTTTTTTACTTTCTCTTATGATTTTTATCTTCCCCACTTCAGGGCCATGCAAAATATTGTAGGGTAAAACTTGAAAAATTGGTATCTTTTTAGGTTCGCTTTTAATATCCGGTATTAGAAACATATACCCTCATCTGTTATCTATTGATGAAAAAGAATATATATTGGATAATGTTTACATTGATAAATCGCAAATGAGTTCTCTATTAGGTAAATCGCGATCCGATGTTTTTAAATAATATGAATTTTAATCAACCTTTATGTATCAACTATCCCCATTTGTTATTCATAAAATTGGAGCATTAAATGAGAAAATATATTACAAAGATTTAAAAAAAAATATGGGTTGACTACTTCCCCCTCAGTACAACAATGAAGTTGCCAGGTATAAACAAATAGTCAAACGTTGTTAATATACTCTCATCCGCTATTTAATTTTTTTTTTATGAAATGAAAGCTTATTTTATTTCCTACCAGACACTATTAAGTTACCTTACAAAAAGTTGATCAAATGCAGTGTTGCCTACATTTTAAATGTTCAGATTTGAGAGCGATGTTGAATTAGGTATTAGATAGGTATAAGGAATCATTTTTACATTAATTCAAATACTTGAATATAATGAAGCTTCATTTTTACTATAAATTATATGATTTAATTTAATTTATGGTTCCCTTTTTTTATAACTACAGGATTTCATGGATTACACGTAATTATCGGGACAATTTTTTTTATCAATTACATTATTTAGGTTATTTAAAAATCACTTATATTAATTCCTTTCATTATTTAGGATTTGAACTATCTGCGCGATATTGTCATTTTGTTGATATTATTTAAATCATTGTATTTAAATTAATTTACTGATGAAAGTATTAAATTAAAATTTATTTATTATATAGTATCTATATATTTACAATATTACATTTTATTTCCAATAAAAATACTTAAATCATTTTAATATAATAAACATTTTATATTTGATATTTTAAGTTTCTTTAATTTCATTATTAATTATTTTTATTAACATAAAATGCTCCAAGGAATTAATGCAGGACCTTTGAGGATCCTTAAAGGTTCATGACACGATCCTTAAAAGTTCCTGTAAAGTGATTTTTAACTGGGTGGGGTTATCTCAATTTTTATTTCCTGAGTGTCAGATTAAATGATAAATTATAATTAAAACATGAACAAAATATTATATTTATTTACCGTAAACTGAAATTAAAACCATTCAAACATACAGAAATTTTGACTTGGTGTGAGCTTGCTACAATCTCCGAGGATCTGTTAACCTATGTGGAATTTCTAGTATCTGAAATTTTATTATACAAGAACTCAAAAATATGCGAGAACTCGTAACTGTTTAACAACTAGAAGCTATTCAAGGGTCACACCAAGCATCTGACGATTTTAGGTATGAAAAAATGAACGCAAAATTTATAGGTGGGGTTTGAATTGTGTTCAATTAGAGTGTTAAAATCCGTTTAGAACAAAATCGCAGCTGATCGGGTTCGACAAATATATGCGGTTAATCCAACTAGGAATTCCCTTAAAGGTCCCTGGAAGGTTTTCAACATAGGAACCTACGTTGGTTATATTAAATATATATATACCTATAATGAAAATGAAAATTTGCGAATTTTAAAGTTCTCACCCCCTTATTCTGTTACTCAGCAAAAAAGAAGAGATACATATTTTTTATTTTTTTTTCATTTTAATATTTAATAGCCCAAGAGGAAATTAAGCATCGACTGAGTACTGCGCCAATACTGGCAATGTCGGCGCGGTACTAGCAGCGAGGTCTGGCGCAGTACTGGCATAACTCTGGGATGATAACTACGTTCGGTACTGTCTGACGGTACTAAGGCTGTACCGACTGCCAATACTGGCGCAATATAGAAAATCTCAATTGTGCCGAAGTCAAATTTTTTTTTGCGATATCCTGTGTGGCTGACAAATCTACCGACACAAGCTATATAGGAACAAGCTTTACGAACATTGATTGATATAATACTATTTATAATTATAGTAATATAATAATAATAAGTTATAATAATTCTTAAAAAATTTGAATAAAAAATATTAATAATAATAATATAATAATAATAATATTACATTACTGTAATTTTTCCGTACGATCATATGAAAAAAAACATACGTTGTATGGTTAAACCTGTTTTCAGATTGTTATTTTTATAATTTAAGATTAATTGTACATTTAAACACTTAAATATTATAGACCTAAGACTAATTAAGAATTTTAATACATATTAAACACTTAACCTATGAATTAAAATTTCGCAAGCTCAAGGGGGGATCGAACCCACGGCCCTATAGACGAATTCGCTCGCGGTAATCGCTCGCTGTAATCGCACGCTATTAGTACCACTCTGCTACGACGGGTAGTTGAGAGTCAATAGAAATAACTTTGGGAGGTTCAGACCTGGATTATATGCTATTTACATTTTAATAGTTCTGAAACATATTTATTATCAAAAATAAATAAATAGAATAGAATTTATTTATCCTTTATATATACTGATATACAGTTTATACAATCCAATCTCATTTAAATAATCAATTTCAATAATATTTATTACGAAAGTAAATTAAACAAATTATTCACATATGATATATTGAAGGGCATTTTTATTTAAATAATAAAATTTATTCAATTTATATAATTAAAGTTTTTTAGAAATAAATTATTTTACAAAATTACGTAATCTTTAAACAATTCTTTATAATATTAAACGTCATAGAACCCAATGAACAATAAGAAAGAAATAAATAAATATATAAAATATTGACAGAATATTAAATATTTTTAAAAAAATAAACAATAATTCAAGAATTTTGGTTAGATATTTATAAACTTCAATTATATTTAACAATATTAATTTAATTTTTTAATTATAATCACATAATATTAGAAATATTGTAGGTATAAATGAATAAAAAGTTTTAATTTTTTAATTTATAAGATTTATTGTTTTAGACTTAAAAATAATTAAAACTTATTAAATTAAATTAATTAAAGATTAAATAAAATTAAACGAGTTAGACAGAACCCGACAACAGATAAGAAACAAATAATAAAAAAATTAATATTTTAGTAAAATAGTAAATATATAAATGAAAATAAAAAATAACTTCATAACTTTTTGAATGAAATTTAATTTAATACGAATATCAATACAAACTTTTTAACAGAATTTATTGTTTAAAATATTAATGAAAATAATTGAGCTTGAAAATTAATTAAAATGAATTAAATTGAACAAAAAATATATTCTAATTTTTTTCTGTTTTATCTAAAATAAATTAAATTAATTTAATATTTTATATTTAAAATTAACAACAGATAAGAAACAAATAGTTTAAAAAAATATGTTTGTAAAGTATTAAATATAGAAATAAACATTAATGAAATTTATTTCAAATAACATTAAACATTAACATTTCATTTTATTAATTGTAAAAGTTTCTTAAAATAATGTTAAAATATTTTTGAAAAAAAGAAATTAATTAAATGAAATTATTTAATTTTGTTTAATTAGGTACACTTTTTTTTACAAATAATTACAAAATTGTTGTTGATTCAAATTAAAAATTAAAATATTCAAATTTCTTTGAGATATTGTATTTTTTAATTTTTCATTATATACTTTTAATTTCAAAAGTGTTTATTAATTCTTCTATTGCTTAAAATATTATTTAGCAAAATAAAAATATTTAATATTAATTATGGAAAACTAAGTAACATTAAAATATTGTGTATGAAAATTAACAATTTTTCACATCTTAGTTTTAAGAATTTATTATTTAAATATTGACACTTAAAAGCTAAATAATAAATCTACATAATATAAATAATATTATTAAAAATAATTTTAAAGTAAAGTCTTTTATTATATATTGCTTATTTATTTATTACTGTAGTATTTGCAAAATAAAAGTTTTATTTAAATTTTCTTTATTTCACTTGTTTGGTTATTATTTTAAATTTTTTTATTAAATAAAATAAAAGTTAAATTAATACAAAATTTTATAGGGTAAATGATTTATAAAATTAGTAAATTATTAACTGAAATTAACCATGTTGAAATAATTTATGTTTATAAGATAATTTCTCTTGCTTAAAATTATTGGTATTTTATATATTCGCTGGTAATATTATACATATATATCGCTGGAGTAGCTCTTGTTCAACGCGCATGCGCTACTCTTGCTCGCAGAAAAAATCAATAATCAGTTATTCAATAAAATAGATCGAATTTCCGGGCTTCCGCGTCGATAACAACTGCTTTTTTTTAAAAAAAAAAAAACAAACGCAAAGTGTACATTGAAATGCCAATCGCGGCAAATTTTGTATTTGTTTTAATTTTACGGGTTTTAGGTGACGGTGAAGTGGTGAGCAAAAAGAGACAGGATCAAGTTATTCACTCGAGATGTAATTTGGGGAAGCGATTTAAAATAATGATTGATTATGTAGGCCACGTATAGTTTATTTATAATTTACGTCATACGAGTGAAGAACCTTAAATGTTTTGGGTGTTAAATAGTCTTTTGTAAACATAACCAATACAAGAAACTTGTCAGTCTTGACCAAGTCTAGACGGTCTTAGAAGTGATCGGTGAGACGAAACTATTTACTAATTTCTTAAAAATATTACAAAAAAAAATAAAATTTTTTTTTTATTAGTATCGGCATAAGACTGAATTGAAGATGCTTTTAGTACCGCACCAACATTAACTTGCCAGAGTTTGTTTGAATAATGGCATGGACGCTGGATCTGTATACCGCGACAGTATTGACTTGCCAGAGTTTGGCTGAATAATGTCATGAACCCTAGATCTGTATCGCACCGATAGTAAGCATCGACATTACACAGGCATTTCCCATTGGGAGTGCCTCATCGACCCTGAAATTTCCCATGTATTTTGCATGGGAAAAAAACAATTTTTCGTACATTTGCAATAAAACCATGAAAAATCGACATTTTTTAACCGGATTACCCTGTTTCTCTTGGAAAATGTTCGAACAATGACATTCAATAATTTATTTATGAACTTTTTATTCTTAACTACTTTTTACTGGGCCGTAAAAATATTCCATAAATTGCAAAAATATGGAAAAATCGTTAAAAAATATTTATTACTATTATTTCTAGTATTTAATGCTAAAATTGTTATTAACACATAAAACAAATATTATTAATAATTTTTTCAGGTTTTCCCCTACCCCTGTACCACCTCCTACACCACCTCACGAGGGTTGACATTTCAATTTTTCATAAAAGTCGAATAAGGTGTCTATTCTTATGTTTTTTGGAACACGTAAATAAAAAATGACACCAAAAACAAGTTTCCCCCTCCTGTACACCCTAATACTCCTTGGGGGGGGGGGGGGGTAGAATTTCTAATTTCACAAAATGTCGAGTGCGGTGTCTATTCCTATATTTTTTGGGTCGCAGAAGCTGAAAATTACCACCAAAGAAAAATCCCAACTCCTCCTTTACCCCTTGATATCACCTTGGAGGATGTTGGAACTTCGAATTGCACGAAAAGTCGAGTACGATGCCTATTCCTATGTTTTTTGGGGCGTTGAAACTGAAAAAGGCAACCAAAAATAAATTCGTCCAGTCATTCACCCCTTAGCATCCATGGGGGGAGGATTGATATTTTTATTCTTATGTGTAATTGAGATGAAAATGAAAATTTGCGAATTTTAAAGTTCTCATCCTCTCATTTTGTTACTCATCGAAAAAAAGAGATACTTATTTTTTATTTTTTTTAATATTAAAGGGTACCGCATTGAACATGAAATTTTACATGTATTTTGCCTGGGAAAAATATGACTTCGATGACATTATGATGCATATATTTTACAAAGTTTGAAAACTAGAAATTCTTTTTAAAAATGCATTCTTATTTGCCCGTGTGAAAAAGTTCCCAGTATTTCCCTGTTTTAAAGTGGGCGCCAGTTGGGCCCCACTTGGCTTTTCCACACGGGTGAGATATAAGAATATAATGGAAGACAAAATCATTTTGAAATACAGTCTTATTTAATTAATAAAATATCCATTATTGTTCTCAGAAATATTATTATTGTTCTAAGAGAAACAGAGTAATCCAGTTAAAAAATGTTGATTTTTCATGATTTTATTGCAAATCTAAGAAAACTTTTTTCCCATGCAAAATAAATGTAAAATTTCATTTTCGATGCGGCATCGTTAAATATTAAAATAAAAATAAATAAAAAAATACGTATCTCTTTTTTTTGATGAGTAACAAAATGAGGGGATGAGAAAATTAAAATTCGCAAATTTTCATTTTCATCTTAATTACACATAAGAAGACAAATATCAATCCTCCACCCAGAGGTATTAAGTGGATGCTAAGGGGTGAATGACTGGACGAATTTATTTTTGGTGGCCTTTTTCGGTTTCAATGCCCCAAAAAAGATAGGAATGGACATCGTACTCGACTTTTCGTGCAATTCGAAGTTCCAACATCCTCCAAGGTGACATCAAGGGGTAAATGAGGATAGGGATTTTTCTTTGGTGGTCGTTTTCGGCTTCTGCGCCTTAAAAAATATAGGAATAGACACCGCACTCGACATTTTGTGAAATTATAAATTCTACCCCCCCCCCCCCGCCCAGGGAGTAGTAGGGGGTGAAGGAGGGGGAACTTGTTTTTGATGTTCATTTTCGGTTTCTGCACCCCAAAAAACATAGGAATAGACACCTTACTCGACTTTTATGAAAAATTGAAATGTCAACCCTCGCGAGGTGGTGTAGGAGGTGGTACAGGGTAGGGGGAAACCTGAAAATATTATTAATAATATTTGTTTTAGTTGTTAATAAAAATTTTAGCATTAAATACGAGAAATAATAGTAATAAATATTTTTTAACGATTTTTCTTATATCATTATTGAAAGAGGTAAAATTACAAATCTCTTGGTATTTTTATAAACCAAAATGCAAACCCCATACTTAAAGAAGTAACATTACCGAAAGATTAGTACAGACATTAACATGCGAGTGTAATATTTTTTCTGGATTTTTTTCAGTGTATTATAAACTATTAAAAATAATGAAAAATGATAAATCAATTACAAAACTACATTATATTACGCACTAATTATTCTATATAATCTAAAACGATTAGCTTTTATTTTACCTGTTTTATTTTGTATTTTCACAAAATCGTCACTTTCAACCCCTCTCATCCCTCTCACCCCTATCAGTAATTTTATTGAAATATCTATACTTCAGGAACTTTGTTAAGTGGCTATTAGGAGGAGAATAAAAATATATAAATTACAAGAAATAATTAATAAATTTGGTGATTTGTATCTTTGAAACATGATATAAAATATAAATTGTTAAAGAGAAATTCGAGCATTTAAGGCGCCCTTTTTAAATTAATAATTCTGTAAATTGAATCAACGACTCACTTCTGGCTGGTAAATCAGTGAGACCATCTCTACCGTAAGAAAATCAGAATTTATTTAATTTAACACTGCACTAAGTATACTAGTGCGGGATTAGGTACTTATATTAAACACCAACCCGTCTTCAATTCGCATATTCGGTATTTGTTTAATATACCGATTAGCTAAATGCCGACGGTGGTGACGTGGTATAAGTACAAAATTTATTGGTTCTTTCCAAGAAAGTTTAGCTTTTTAAATTAATTTACAATTTTTAAATTAAATTAATATTAAAAATATATCCTGAAAATTACTGAATCCTCTCATATCAGTTTGTACCAGATCACATAATAAGAGGAAGAATTCATTTTTACGCTTGTCGAACACGAGAAATTTGTTAGATCTTCTGCAACCATTATGTTTTCCAAAGTAGCTACTAATTATGCCGTTAGAGGATGATCCGTTATGCCAGATAACACAAGCGTGTATAAATATTTCTTTGCAAGGAAATGGAACATTTAGACGATCAGAGCTCGGTAAAATGGTTTTAAAAATCTATTTAAAATATTAAATGAAAAATGGATTTGAAATTGAAAATGGTTTCCTATTTCCTATTTTCTGTTTAAAATGAAAAATGGAAAATGTATGTTTGAAATAGGTTTACATAAAATGCAGAATGATTTTTCAATATTTTATTAAGTCGAAAAAAAATCCATTATTTTTTAAAGACTCAGGCACGTACTACTCTCTAAATTTGAAACAGCGCAAAGTATACAGCTATTTCAAAACAGCGTATATACGCTGGTGAATTAGTGAATTTCGCTGTTAATCAGTGAAAAAATCGCTTTTTGATCAGCGTATATACGCTGTTTTGAAACAGCGGTATACTTTGGGCTGGTTAAACAGCGAATTTTCGCTGTTTCAAATTTAGAGAGTAGGCTTTAGGTAACTAATTTCTAAAATTAGTTGTAGCAAAAAGAAAAAGTGCCTTCTATAATTTTTTTGCACCGAGTGCATTTGCCAGCGCTCAGCTTAGACTACGCTTTCGATACGCAATGCCTAAGTTTTTCCTTCTTATCTTATACTCGAGGTAGAAGCCCCGTACGATTTTTGGAGTACGCAAAGCACTTTGATTAAGTTTTTATCAAGTATTCTTTCATTTTCTGGAGCTTTTATGATTTTTAATAACAATTTTTTACAACAAATAATTTAAAAAAATTATTTAAACAATAACTATCAAATTTGAGGAAAGAATGGTCGATACCGACCCGAAACGTCGACAAATTGTCATTATTAATTTTTAAATAAAGAATTTTTGACTAAAAAGCCATTCTTTCCTCAAATTTAATGTATTATACGGTCACACATGAAGAATATAATAACTATATAATGATATTGAGGTAATATTGCAATGCTATTGTGTAATATTACAATTAAATATAATATTGAAACATTTTTGGGTTATCGAGTTTCGAACGTTATCTAATTCAACCAAATTGCCGAGAAGATATGAGCGTCTTAAATCACTTGGATAACCGTCTCTTGTAATAGAGTTCAGAAAGTGTTCTTCATATTCTACAAAAGAAATTTCAAGGTAATACATAAGGAACAATTTCTTAAGTTTATTCCAAGAGCTGGAAGGCTGAGTGGTTTAAGGCGTTCAGTGTTCACCTTCTCGGACATTTGGTTTACCTATAGATAGGTTCGAAACTCGACAGCCCAGAATTTTTTAAATATTATATTTAGTTGTAATGTTACCACAATATCATTGTAATATTATCTCAATATCACTGTAATATTATTGCAATATTACCTTAATGTTACTGTAATATTACCTTGATATTATTTCGTAATATTACCATAATATTACCTCAATAGCACCCGCTAACACCATGCTGTAATATTACATTACAATATGATATCACTGTGATATTTACGTAATAATACTTGCTGTTTGTGTAATTTCATGCGTAGTAATTTGCTATGACAGCTGGAGCTGCGCAGTAGCTTTTAATTACAAAAGCATATACATTTCATAAAATGCACACATTTCAAGAAAATTTATTTTTATTTTTAAACTTATACATTGAGAGAAAATAGCAACGAATTTAGCATGTGAATCAAAGAATTTAATAGGACGCATGAGGTAACCTACAGAAGCTTTTCATAGACAAAGTTTTTACGTCTCACAACCTAATTTGCGGCATGTGAGAAGGGGCAATTTCAGTCATAATTGAAAAGCTTCTGTAGATTGCCTCGTACATTTTATTTAATTCTTTGATTCACATGTTAAATTCATTGCTATTTTTTCCCAGTTTACGAAAAGCTAGCTGCAAACTTGCGAGAAGCTAACATCTTAACTTTACATAGACGGACATTTCAAAGTTCTGGGATGCTAATAGGAAGTATTATCAGTGTTCCGATCTTAACACGGTTAACTTTCTGATAATTTTTCCCAAACACCAGTGTGATTAAAGATGCAATTTTTAATTTCTTTAATAAAGTTAAAATATTTTTACACTACTAAAAAAGGGAGTTAAAATTTAAATCCCAACGGGACTCTATAAAAGTTGCAAGCTTTTCGACTAAAAGCGAAGAAGGGAGTTACCGGCTATTCCTTCAGTCTCCACTCTTCTTTATAATGGCGCGTGTACTTGATCAGGGGCATGAACTTGTAAAAGAACTTGTATGGCTTCCATCTAAGAAATTGGAACATGTTCTTGTACAGCTTCATGTATAAGAATGGCCGTGAGGTATTAAAGTATGTCGTTAGATGAGTTATATATGGGGCAAAATTTCTGAACTGTCTAGGTCAAAAAATAAAATTTATTCAAACTTTGCTAAAGTGTTTCCATTGTTAGTGGAAGTGTAAATACCAAATATTTTCAAATTCCATGAAATAGTTATTGAGTTACACAGTTTTAAAATTTTGAATTTTTTTAAAATGTAGTTTTTTAAATGTCTTATATTTCTAAGTAGATTGCATAAAAGTTAACATATATATAGTGATTTTTAAAGCTTTTTTTACAAGCTACTCGGTGGTAACAAAAGTTTTTACGTAAAAAAATTATTTGACCTTGAAATTCAAGTTTAAAGTGTTAATTTGATTGTATCTCAAAATCGGATTTTGTAAATAAATTTTAACCTATCTCAATGGAAAGCTTGACTTTTTTCCTATAAGATATGTAAAAATTAGAGTGGAACTCTAATTAGTTTTGTCAAAAATACATCTCAAACACCCGCGCGCGCTCGAATAGCGCGAGTAACCATTGTTTCTCTAGCGCGCACGGGTATTTGAGATGTATTTTTGACAAAACTAATTAGAGTTCCACTCTAATTTTTACATATCTTATAGGAAAAAAGTCAAGCTTTCCATTGAGATAGGTTATCATTTTTTTAAAAAATCCGATTTCGCGATACAATCAAATTAACACTTTAAACTTGAATTTCAAGGTCAAATAATTTTTTTACGTAAAAACTTTTGTTACCATCGAGTAGCTTGTAAAAAAAGCTTTAAAAATCACTATATATATGTTAACTTTTATGCAATCTACTTAGAAATATAAGACATTTAAAAAACTACATTTTAAAAAAATTCAAAATTTTAAAACTGTGTAACTCAATAACTATTTCATGGAATTTGAAAATATTTGGTATTTACACTTCCACTAACAATGTAAATTTACACACTAACACACAACACTAACATTTTAGCAAAGTTTGAATAAATTTTATTTTTTGACCTGGACAGTTCAGAAATTTTGCCCCATATGCTGGTTGACGGGTTCGAAACTCGTCAGTATTAATTTTTTTGTTTTTTGAACTTGTGCAAGAACCTATACAAGAATCTGTACATGAACCTGTACAAGAACTTGTGCAAGAATCTATACAATAACGTGCACAAGAACATGTACAAGCACATGTATAAGATCATGTACGAGTAAGTGTTCTTGTACAAGATCTTATACATGAACCTGTACAAGAACATGTTCCAATTCCTTGGACGGAATCCATACATGTTCTTGTACAAGTTCATGCTCCTGATCAGGTCCAAGAAATCCTACAAGAACTTTGTCTAAGTAGGGCCGGCGGAAGCAACATTTTTAAGGTATGGAATTTTATTTATCGTGGTGGGAAGGGTGGAAAGGGGGGGGAGAAGTGGATAAAGAAATATACTGAAATATAAATACCTAAAATCGTGGAGCACAAAATATAAAAAATTTCTAATAACATACAATATCACACTGACAGCCCAGTAAAAAAGATTATGGAAGATGATTTTATCACTTCTTTCTTACTCTTATTTCTTACACAGGTTGGTAAAATAATTATATTTTTGAAATATCGAACATAAATTATTCAGGTATGGTATAGTTTTTGAGGTATGGAATTCCATACCTGGTTTGGTTCCAGGTATGGAGTTCTCCGCGCGTCCATACTGCTTCCGCCGAAATGTGTCTAAGATCTTGTTCAAGTTTTCAACTGTGTCGACCTCGAAAATTAACTCTTAATGAAGATTAAATAAAAAATATAAATAAATAAAAATATATTTTATTTAAAGTGTTTCCATTTAATAAAGTTTAAATATATACGCTAAATACTACTACATTGCTTTTACTTCTTTTTTTTTAATTTCTCTAAATTTAGATTGTTACATTTTTAAACTTATATTTTGGGTATTGGAATACATTTTTCTCAAGACACACTCAATTCTTTATAAAAAAAAAACTTTCTTCTTATTTGAAATATTGTAAGTTATCCTTAAATTAAAGTAGTTTTAAGTTTTTTTAAATGAAAAATTTGGTAAGTTTGAAGGTTATGTATGGAGTGACAACGACTAAGTACAAAATGACTATAGTGCTACAAAATGGCTGCAGTGACAACGACTGGGGCTTTGTGTTAGCATACATTTATTTGATAATTTCGAAGTTTTCGTGCTTTTTTCATTAAAAAATAGTAACTTTATTGCATTCTGCATTAAATTTTGAATACATATATATATGTATTTTATTATATTATCTTTTCTATGTTAATTTAATTCTGGAAGTCAAAAATTGGCTAAAGGTGCCAATGATTGGGGTAGTTACCCTATAAGGTAATAATACTGGGTGCAAGATTCGATATATAACTAGATTTTTGCAGATATAAATTAAATAGGATTCTCTTCATTCTTAAGGGCAAGAACATTTATTATTTTAACTAGTCCCCTTAATCTAAAGTCTTAACACCAAACCTGATTTTGAAGTTAATACGAGTAATTATTGATTCGGGCCACGCGTTGAAAGGAGGACGCCTTTCTCTCTTTACGAGAAGTATAAACAAGATCCTTTCTATTCTCCATTGCTATAGGCGTAATCGAATCTCATATTAATATGAACTTCAATGTAATAAAATTTTTACTGTAATGTATGTATAAAAAAAGTAAAGCGAGAAAAATGTCGAACTATTAATAGTTGGACAAAGTCGCACATTAAATAAAAATAAATCTAAAAATTTATTTTGTTTACTTTTTAAAATCTTCTATTATAATAAAAGACAACCTTAAACTGGGGATAATTCAGGTTGTCAATTTTGAAAAATTTCAACTTTTCTATATGGGGATAAATTTCTAAAGTGTTTGAGTCAAAAAATAATAGTTAGCCAATTTAGTCCAAACTTTACTGAAATGTTGTTATTATTAGTGAAAGTAAAAATACCCAAAAATAAATGAATTTAATAAAACATTTTTTGTTGGTATTTTTTTTAATAACAATGGCGCGCTATGCGCGCCCTTTTCTTTTACATATGGGGCAAATTTTCTCAAGTGTCCAGCGTCAAAATTAAAAGTTGTTGGATCGGACTAATATTTGCACAAACTTTAGTGCTATGGGTAAGTACTTTAACTACCAAATATTATTGGGTAAAGTAAGAACATTGAGTTTTTCAAAAAATCGTAGCCGCTAAATAACAAAATGAAAAAAATTTCCACCTATATGTTTTCCAAAGGTTTTTTCCTCCTCTTTCACATGGTGAAAAAGTTTTTTTTAAAATCAAAATTTAACCCTTTTTTTGAAAATTAAAAATTTTTTTGACTTTTTTTTCAAAATGGACCCTTTTTTTCTTTTTTTTGTCTTAAAAAAAGCTCAAGCTGTGTACTTTAAACATACCAAAAGAACAAAATGTCGTTTTTTGTTGTTTTCGAATTATTAATTAATTAATTAATAGAAATTTATAAAAATTGAAATATTTTACAAAAAAAATTAAGTTACGGCAATTCTGAATATACCACTTTAAAGCATATCTAAATCCGCATCCAACGAGCCCCATATGAAATATTTTGGATAATTTTCTGATTTATAAATAAATATAATTTATTTACTCATCCCTTACGGGTTCGAGGGCCTCCGCTCCCTTTACATTTAAATACAAATTAAGTACAACAACGCTTACATTTATCCTTCCTTAAACTTAACTTTTAATACATAATCAACTTAACCTAATCGCCGCTCTTCTAATATTTTACTTAACTAACTGCCAAGTGCCTGGGCTTCCGTTTCCTGTTCCTTTTTTTTTTCCTTTTCAGGGTTAATCTACCTCTTCGGCCACCCTTTTATTAAAACCCTATTTCTCACTCTTTCCTTTATCATTCTTATCTCACATTCTAAACATACCCATTCACTCATCATTTTCATATATTCCTCTTCCAATCCTTCCAACATTTCCATTCATCCACTAACCCAGTTACTTCTTTTCAATTGCTCTTTTTACCTTCTCCCTTCCTCTTCTAAACCTATTTCCGGTCCCACTTTGATAACCCCTTGTGTATCCTCTTTCACCAGCCATTCCACTCCATCCACCCAAACACTTTCTCTATTCACTTTCACCACTCTTCCGTTTCTTCTTTCCACCCACGCTTTTTGCTCGAGCAGCCATTTTATCCTTCTCTCTCTCCATGTTCTATCAACATCTATTCTCTCCATGCTTCCTTTCAACCTACTTTTTAATCTCATTACTTCCATCCTAGCATTCTCATCTTCTAATTCCACAATCCACAATTTCGGTTTTTCCATATCCTCTCCTCTCACACCCTTAACGTTCTTGATCTTACCTTTCGCCCCAATTCTTAAAAACAGTTTTCCTACCTCCTCTCTGCCTTCTCTCCATCCTATCTTCATACCTTTAATCACAATATTTCTTTTTCTCTTCTCCTTCTCCATCACTTCTACTCTCATCGCTAATTCCCCCATTTTTAATCTTTAAATCGTCATCTACTTTTTTTCTACTCCCCTCTTTTTCTTCTACTCCTTCTTTTAATGTTACCCTCTCCCTTCCCTACTGAAAAATCCTATATAGGATCCTACATAGGATCCTATATAGAATCCATATGGATTCCTATGAGAATCCACATAGGATCCTATATAGGATCCTATATAGGTATTGTCCTATAGGAATCCATGTGGATTCTCATAGGAATCTATGTGGATTCCTATAGGTCGCCTGCAGGACACGTCCTATATAGGATCCTATGTGGACTCTCCTATAGGAATACATGTAGGATCTCATATAGGATCCTACATAGGCGTCCCAAAAAATTTTTGTACACCCCCCTACATAGGATCCTACGTAGGTTCCCATATAGGATCCTATATAGGATCTTTTATGGGCGCCCAAAAAAAAATTATGTACACAGAATTAATTGTTTTTTTTAACAACTTTATTCAAATATAGATTAAGCACCATTATAAGAACGAAAAATATTTACTGCGCAAGCGTAAGTATTGTAGAATACGTAAAAGACGACTGCGCATGAGGAAGGGGTACAAAAAATTTTTTTGGGGGTACCCATGTAGGATCTTATATGGGTTCCCATATAGGATCCTATATGGAAACCTACGTAGGACTATATGTAGGAGGGTGTACAAAATTTTTTTGGGACGCCTATGCAGGATCCTATATGAGATCCTACATGTATTCCTATAGGAGAGTCCACATAGGATCCTATATAGGACTTGTCCTATAGGCGAGCTATAGGAATCCACACAGATTCCTATGAGAATCCACGTGGATTCCTATAGGACAATACCTATATAGGATCCTATATAGGATCCTACCTTCGATTCTCATAGGAATCCATATGGATTCTATATAGGATCCTATGTAGGATCCTATATAGGATTTTTCAGTAGGGTTTCTACATATTCTTTCGTCCTTCTCTCGTCACTCTCTTTTATTTCTTTTTCTAACTCCTTCATACTTTTCCACATATCTTCTTTCTCCTCTTCCCACCTTACCTCCCACTTTTCAATCATCTCTAACATCGCTTTCTTTGCCTTTCGTAATCCCTCAATCTGTTTAAACCTTTTTTTGTCTAATTTCCTAATTTCGTTTATTTCATCCCAAACTTCATCTAAGTCCTCATCGTTCTTCTATACTGTTCTTGACAGTATAGGAGACAACTTGACAATCCTTACATTCAACACTTTTCCCGTCAAATTCCTTTTCAAAATTTTCGCGCCTTAGACTCATTCCCGCTTTTACCACCTGCATCATTGCTTTCCTCTTTATTCGACATTGTCAAGTTCTATCTTATCGACACTCTATCACTCTCTCTCTCTCTATACTATATACCTTACATCACTTACATCGCATGCCGTCACCATAACCTCACAATTTTTCTTCTTTTTTGCCGCTTTTTACACTTCATTCATTCAATTACCTCTTCATCCACTCTTTTCATTCACACCCTCGCACTTCACTCTACACTTACCAATCACTCCACAGCCCACCCTTCAATTATTATTTATAAATTTTTCACAAAACTATTTCCCTCTCAAAAACGCGTCAACTACTTATCGGTACCGGAAACGGAAGCCTGATTTATAAATAAATATTTATAAAAAATTAATTAACAAATAAATATCATCCATAAAAATAAAGGTAGAGTGTTAAACTTTTTTTTATTAGGATTTTTTACAATCCTGCATTAAATAATATCTAGCTAAAGTATTTCCATACATTAAAAATTTAAATAAGACATTTTTACATCAAAATTTATAACACTACATTAAATGCGCACTAAAATTCAAACATCTATAAATTAATTATTGATTTATATTATCTATAAATTAAGTTTGTATGAAAAGATGTTAAATATGTTCTCTAAGAGGAAGCAGAAAATAATTAAATCGAGTTTTAAAAATGATGCACATAATATTAAATATTAGTATCAAAAAATTTAAATTACTATTATAAAACAATTTAAAGTTTTGTAATTTTGAAAAACGATATATATAAAATTAAATTATACAAATTATTATGAAAAAATAGAATATTTAATTATTAAAAAATGAATAAAAAACTGTTCTGTAAAAAATGACATAAAAACATTAGGCCCGATGGTTACACAAGTAGCTTTAACCAAGTTGTGCAGCGCAACGCGGCGCATATGCATAGATATGTTGATGTAAAAATGTCTTATTTAAATTTTCAATGGTGGGAAATACTTTTGCTGGATATTATTTAATGCAGGATTGTAAAAACTTCCTAATAAAAAAAGTTTAACACTCTACTTTTATTTTTATGGATGATATTTATTTGTTAATTAATTTTTTATAAATATTTGTTTATAAATCATAAAATTATCCAAAATACTTCATATAAGGCTCGTTAGATGCGGATTTTGATAAGCTTCAAAGTGGTGTATTTAGAATTGCCGTAACTTAATTTTTTTGTAAAATATTTCAATTTTTATAAATTTTTATTAATAAATTAATTAATAATTTCGAAAACAACAAAAAACGTCGGTTTGTTCTTTTGGTATGTTTAAAGTACACAACTTGAGCTTTTTTTAAGACAAAAAAAAAGAAAAAAAGGGTCCATTTTTATTTATTTATTTATTTATTATAACTTTCCCCGCAGTCCAAAAGGACCATAAATGGGGTACATATAATTAAAGTAGTACATTTTTTAATTACGATAGCATAGGTCTAAAGCTTAAATATAAATGTAACGCTGATTACATCAAGAGAAAACAAGAAAATATACATATATACATTTTTTGCACTATCTCTTGAGCTTGGACCAAATTGTTATGGAAATAATTATTCACGATAGTGTTGTCTTTGTGATCTTATAAATTCTTTAAAAACGCTACTAAACAAATGGATATTAGGTATGAAAGGGTCGCATTTCTTGTTATGAGTTAATAGCATTTTGTTAATTAAATCACATGCTTTGTAAAACAAAGGTTCAGCTGAGATAGTACTTTTATCAACCTCCAACATGAATGGTACTTCATGTCGAGTTTCCAATCTTGGAGTTTTAAAGTCAATAGTAGCGAGTAAATTGGGAGCAACTATAAAATTATTAATTAATTTAAATATAAATATTACAGAAGCTAATATTCGTCTTTCTTCAAGGGTGTCCACATTAAAACGTCCACACAAAGATAAATAATTTGCACCGCGTTCCGGGTAGGTTCCATCAATCCTGAAGCACAATAGTTTAAGAAATCGTCTCTGAATTTTTTCAATTAATTGCGAATAAATATCGAATTTTGGATTCCATATGACAGCTGCATATTCAAGTTTAGACCTGACCAAAGCATTATATAGTGTCATTAATGTTTTCTACTTTTGAAATTTGATGTCATCTTAGGCAGTACTCCCATCGCCCTCGAAGCTCCAGAGACCATCCCACAAATGTGTTCATTAAAAGGCAAATTATATGTAAAGGTTACTCCAAGGTCCTTAACAGAATACACTCTATTTATTGAAGTACCATTGATTGTGTAATTGAAATAAACAGGATTTCTAGATTTGCAATAAGATACTACCCGACATTTCGAGAAATTTAGATTGAGTTTATTGTTTCGACTCCACAAATAGATCACATCAAGGTCGTTCTGAAGGTCATTTAAATCTTGCTCAATCTTAATTTCTCTGAACACCTTAACATCATCAGCAAAGGAAAGCACTGGGGATGAGACATCATTTCCAATATCATTAACATACAATGTAAATAAAGGCGAGCCAAGAGAAGATCCTTGTGGGACACCACGTAAAGGTGTGTAAGGTTTTTGAAAAAAAAATTTTAATTTTCAAAAAAAGGGTTAAATTTTGATTTTTAAAAAAAACTTTTTCACCATGTGAAAGAGCAGGAAAAAACCTTTCGAAAACATATAGGTGAACATTTTTTTCATTTCGTTATTTAGCGGCTACGATTTTTTGAAAAACTCAATGTTCTTATTACTTTACCCAAATCTTCAACCCCCTCCCCCCTCTACAATTTTAAATTAAATTGCATAATATTTGGTGGTTAAAGTACTTATCCATAGCACTAAAGTTTGTGCAAATATTAGTCCGATCCAACAACTTTTAGTTTTGACGATGGACACTTGAGAAAATTTGCCCCATTTGTTAACTCATATGGGCGATTCTTACGTAACTGCCTTACTCGGCGGCGTTAAAAAAATACACCTAAATTAAAAATATATTCTGAAGTGTATTAGTGAATTTTAAAGGTATATATGAGAGTAACTGAAAACCAAATATACATAAATATATATATATATTATAGAGTCTATTATATTGCACTATAACTGCTGAAAATTCAGCTCCGTGGCGTGTCCCTTTTGCAAAATGTTAACTTTAATTTAATAATTTTCGGTGAAAATGTCATTATTATAACTCAGCCTTTTTCAAGCATAAAGTGTCTATATTTATGAACAATTTAGGTTTATATTGAACTTCATAATACCTTTTTCATACTTAGAATCTGTAAAAATATTTTGTCCGTCAATTTTTCCAATTTTTGAACCCAATCTGTAGACTTATAATTAAGGTGTCATGTGTTTAGTTATTACGCCTTCTAATAAGTTAAATCTCAATGTTGATCCATTAGCATTAAATCACATGTGAAAAAAGTTTTAAAAAAGAAAAATTTTTACTGAAAAAAAAATTATTTTTGTGAAAATCGCATGTGTACAAAAAAGCGTTCAGTTCCATGTCATTACTATTATATTACTATAACAACTATTTGATAGTATTGTTACCATTTTCTTTAAGTCTTCATGTGAAACAAGCGATCTGCAGAAGGAATAGATTTATTTTGCAACATTGTAGAAGTGAGGTTAGAATAAATGTCAAATTTCAGCTCCATGGTATCACGTAAAATTTCAGCTCCATGGCCTATATGAAGTGTTCAGTGTGCTTCATGCAGAGAAACTTTTTTATCTGTGGTGGTTATTTTAAAATATTATTCTTTAAAGTAGTTTAGCAATGCCGGATTACACTTCTCGATCTCAATTTCAAATTATCCAAAAAATAAAACGAAATATTCATTATTAAATATTGTATTTGCTGTTCTTTTATAAAATTTTATATATGTTAACTAATATCTAAAATACTGTTAGAATATTAAATAATTTATGAATTTATTATTTATTTTCGTTTTAGCAAAATATCAAGAAGAAGTTTTTATTTTGTACAATATATTTGCAATAAAAGGATGCGGTTCAGCTCCACATGGCAGCCAATTTTCAAAAATTTCCTATTATTTTCGTATAAATATAGTTGTAGTAAAATCGTTTAAAGTATAATTATATTGTACCCTAATAAGAAAAATAAGTGCAGAGAAACATTGAATAAAAAATTTTTTTTTCTACCAAAACTTATCTTGAAATCGGTCAGTTACGCAAGAATCGACCATATACCTTGTAGATAAATCTGTCCTTAATAACTTTTCATAATATATTTTGCGATTTTTTTTCGAGAAATTTATGTTTTATCTGTTTTCCCAAAGTTAAAACGTCTTTCTAGCTTACTGAAAAATTTTTTTTACCCTTCTTAAGAAAAAGATAAGTTAAAGAATATATTAACGATAAAAATAAAGAAAACGCCTGTCTTTCTTGAAAAGTACACATGATAGAAAAAGGAAAGTGAACAGCTATGAGTTTGTTTGTGTTGAATACAAAAAATGACCGAAACACATGAAAGACATTTATCCCCGCCACGTTTTTAACTTTTAGCCCCACGGTATGTTTTTGGTGTCCACACATCAGTCGCACAAAATATGACTACAGATATACAAAAACATTTTAAGATTCGTGTTCAGCATGGGTGGTCCAAAAAAAGGTGACTTTTGGATTTTTCAAAATCGTGAAAAAGTTCCAAATATTCTTTATAACTAGTAACGGCTTAAATATTTTTTAAAAATTTTTTTGATCAATAATTGAGCTTGCGCACAGCGTTTTTCTCTCTTATGGAATTATTGTGAAATTAACACGTAAAATAAATGCATTTTTTTCAGTGCTCAATTTAACTTCCTTATTAACATTTTAATATGACGCCGGTTAAGGAAATGATTAATGAAGAGTGAAATATTCTTTTGCAAAAAAGTAAACTAATTTTTGAAAATATTTTAGCTGTTATTTTGTGTCAAAAAACACTATGTTGGCACTTTTCAAGGGCGGTTTTCAGCTACTTTAATATTAATTTTTTTATTTGGAATTGACTATAAAAGAAACTTAATCTTCTGGTAATAGCTTACTGTAAAAATTAAAAATGTTGTTTAATATTAAACAGGTCAAGTATTGATTTAAAATTTCAACTTTTCGAACGAAAGTTGGTTTACAACCATCATAAAAGTAAAAGCGATATGGGCCTGACGACAGCTACCGATAATGAAAAAAAGGGTTTGGGTCAGGGCAAAACCCAAGTTTTTTTTATAGAAGCTCTAAATAGGTTTGAAATTCCTGGGCTACTGTAAACTACCAAGTCTTTGTAGGAAAGGATTTTCATTATTTGCAATAAGTGTTTCGTCAAAAAAAACTGTACGAAAGAGGAGAAATCTTTAAGTCCTGTGCGCAAGCTCAATTTTTGATCAAAAAATTTTTAAAAAAATGTTTAAGCAGTTACTAATTATAAGGAATATGTATTATAAGGAATATCCATCTAATTATAAGGAATATCCACCATTTTGAAAAATCCAAAAGTCACCTTTTTTTGGACCACCCTAATACCCAAGGTAGCTAGAAAATACTAATTTTTCTTAGAATATATCAAAAAAAGTAATAAAAAGTCGAAACTTTCGGCATCGTAAAAATTTACGAGACAGTGCTCAAAACATACTTTATGTAATATACATGTCAACTTTAAACTGAATATCTTCCCAGTTAAAAATTCCTGTACAGGATCCTGTATAGGATCCCACGTGGTATCCTTTTCTCAAAACTTTTATAATAAATTTTCCTGTAGAGGTACCTACACATGTTCCTGCACATTATTAAGATCGTGCAAAGGATCCGTTGAAGTATCATGAGAAGGAACATGCTCAAAAACATATGTAGCTTTGAGACGGTAGTTTTTATTAAGTTTCCCGTACAGGTTCCTTCACAGGATCATGTATACTAAATACTAGCGTAATGAACCTCGCTCGCTAACGCTCGCTCGGTGATTATTATTAATTTATTTGTTTATTGATGTGGACATTTCATAAAATATTAGTGAACTTATTGTTCATTGAATGTTTAATATTTTTTTACAAATTTTTTATATTTTAATAATTTTTATTGTCATGTTTTATTATTATAAAAATTTTTAAAAATTAATTATCATATTAACGTGGGGGTATGGTCTCACGGGCGAAAAAAAAAACCTTTTAAACTATTTTTTTTACGAAACTACTAAATATTTTTAAATGATTTTATTCTTACATTATTTTGTAACATTTAAAGTGAATTCTCACTTAAAAGAAAAAAAATATTTGAAATTAAAGGAGTTGCAGCCACTTGATGTAGACTATGTCAAGAATTGAGTCTATTGCGGTGACCCTAATTAAAAATAGTGGAAAATCAGCGCTAACTGATAGTAAAATGATTAATAATTAGTAATTAACTATATATACAGTCCCAAGCTGCGCCTTACTAATTACATATATATTGGATACAGCGCAAAATAATAATGGCTGCGTTTTCAATAAAAAATAAATCAAAAAAATATAAACTGCAAAAGGCAGCGCTCAATAAATAAAGAAAAACTACAATGAAAATGATAATAATTAATTGTAATATATATTTTCAGTGGCTGCGTCTAAATAAAAGTATACATGTTACGAATATTACAAAAGAAAAAGTATACACTGTTTTTAAAAAAAGAAATGAAAAGTAATTAACAGTGTTATTATATAAAGTCCATATATCTTCAATTAAAATAGATCAATTGAGGCAGCGCCTAAAAATAAATAATTTTATAAACATATTTTAAAACTATAATTAATAATTATAAATGTGTTTACTACATATTAAGACTCCCTAAGGTTTTTTTAAAAATAAATCAAAAAGAATAAATAAAATTAAAAAACCATATACCTATACAAGGCGTCCACGTCGTGGGAGTTGGGCAACATTGTATAAAAAATATATATAATGGCTAACATTGGAAGGGTTTAAAAAGCAAAATATGCTTCACAAAGAATTTAATAAATAAAACTTAAAAACAATGTATTCACGCAAAAAAATTATAAAATGTATTATTCCGAAAAACCAATTATTTCAAAATGTAAGAAAAATATATTTAAAGTAGATTACAAAATAAAAAATTAATCTTAAAAAACTAAAAAAAAAATTGAGCGTAGGTTTTTGTCGATTTAACACATGCGCAGCAGTTTTTTACTAACGTTACACATGCGCAGTAGCTTTCTACAAACGTTAGGTATGCGCAGTGGTAAAAATCGTAACAAATATTGATTGTTTAACAATTTAAAAATGAACTGCCATTAAAAAACATGTTAGCAAAAAAGTTTAATCCAATGTTTAAAACATATAATTTTAAAAACTAAATTGTACGCACAACATTTTACAAGTGGAGAAAAACGAAATTTTAATTTTCGTTGGACTTAAAAAAAAAAAAAAACTATTTTTTTAAATAAAGGTACCTTTGCGCATGTGCACTTACTATGCGACAGTGTTACGCATGCGCAATAATAAAACGGATTTTTACTGCGCACTTATTAAAAAAAGTATACTATATGTACTGAAAATTTACTTATCTGGTAAAGTACAGCACTGCGCATGCGTAATTTTTAAATTTGATCAGAGCACATGTGTAACTATCACTGTGCATAATTGCGCATGTGTAACACCAATACAAAACAACTGCGCATGTGAAATGTTTGTTTTGTAGTGCGTACGTTTACACAGTTGTGGTGCACTACTGCGCATGTGCAACAATATGTTGTGCATAAAAAAATGTTCAGTTTAACATGCTTGACAAGAATAGTGCCAGTGCGCATTGTTACAAACCGTAATAACATGATAAAATGAACATTTTTGTAAGTTGCCTATTGGAAAAAGTAGGTGAACTTTGAAGTGTGTACGACGACGAACGAAGTTTTTTCGGTATCGTATTAATATAATAGAAGAGTTTCCGATGTAGTTTTTAATTTAAAAATGGGAACCCGTACAGGAACTTGTACAATTTCCTTCATAGGTTCCTGCGTGTTAGAGAAGCTTAAGGGGTTACGTACAGTTAGGGCTTAAAAAACAAGCTGTTTTTTAGGAATTTTTTGTGGCCACACATTAAAATAATTAATAACAAATCTTTTTTCACATGAAATATATATATTTCAAGAAAATATTCTGAAATTATAAGAAGTAAATATTAAGAAACACGTGAATGACACAACATTTGCGTGAGCTCCTTAAAAAAAAGTGGTTTCGCCGTGATCACTGTAACTTGAGAACGGCTTTACCCATCGGTTTGAAATTTATACCACTTATTTTATATATAATTGTCCGGTACTTGAACGAAGGAATTTGAAGAATTTTGGTTTTTCGCAAAATGGCGGATGTTGAATTTCAAAAACTGTTTTTCAACCAAAATGCTAAACTCACATTTTCGGCTACAAAAAAAATGTAATTGTCCAAAAACAAAATCCTTTGTTTAAGTACCGGACAACTATATATAAAATAAGTGGTATAAAGGGTATAGCGGAATAAGCATGCAAAAACTGCCCTTGACCCAAATGAGCCGAAACTAATACCAAAAGTTGGTATTAGTATGAAAAGAAACTCCACCAAATATTATTTAAAAAAATGCATTTTTGTGGGAGTTATGGGGGGGAGAAGAAAAATAAAAAAATTTATTTTTCTTGAAAACCACTGTACCGATCTTAATAAAAAAAATGTGTTATGTAGGCTAATAAGAGCTATTATTAAAAAAAAATCAAAATTGTTTGCCCGTAAAAAACACCAAAAAAAATTTTTTGAAATTTTTAAAAAAATTTTTGAGGGGGTTAATTGTAAGGTACCACTTTGGAATTTTCACGAAAATTTCTCCTAACTGTCTACTATAACATATATTTTTTGTAGATTTTTCAATGTGGTGGAACGTATTGAAAAAAAATGAAAATCGTATGAGGCACGTAAATCCAGTAACAGAGCGCTACTGCTTACGGAAAAGAATTTTTTTTCACTTTCAAATCACTTTACTAAACTAAATCTTTTAGCTAATCACCAAAGATTTTTTCAACCATTCCAAAAATTTGTTAAACAATTCATCGAATTGTTTAAATAATTTATTATAGTTCACTTCACAAAACATTCAATGTAATGCTATTAGATGCGTAACTTTTTCTGAATTTTGTAACTTTATATTACACTGAGAAACTTTTTGTTCCACTAAATGATAACATTCGGTCAAAGTTTGGTATAGAATCGTTCGAAATTAGGGAAATCAAGGGAAAATCGAACTACTGGAATATATTTAAATCGAAATTTGGTGTCTTCTTATCGATATTTGAAATTAGAACACTGAAAATTAATATGATGCGTGTGAAAGACTGATACAAATTATGTGACACAGGATTGTGACAATTTTTCACACGGCGTATATCAAATGCAAGTCTATAGAACGAAGCGAGCCGAAAACATCCGAGTGCTTCCGAGTGGCAGTGCGTATGCATTGAGCTCGAAAACCTGGGACAAAAAATGCATGGGGGCTCCTTCGAAAGTGCACTTATTTTAATTGTATTAGTTACGTTATTGATAACAAATAGCTGACATGTCAGGATGTCATAAACATGTAGATAAATATATTTTAAGTGGTCTAGTGGTTAGGACTTTCGACTTCCTTGCGTACGTTCGTGTTTCAGTATTCGAATCCCCTTGCGTCAAAAATTATTTCTCTTAGAATTAACTTTAATATAAAAATTCTCCGTTAAGTGTGCAGAAGTAAGGAAACTGTAAAATACTAATAAATGCGTCGATAAATTCGAAAACTGATTGTTCTGTATTTTTATAAATACATACAAAAATTCTTGATATAATTCGTTTCAACGTCTGACACGCACCATATGAATTTCCGAAACGAATCCCGGATTTCCCTACTTTCAAACGGTGTTATATCAAAATGTGATATTCATTCAAACAAAAAGAAACATACCATTGTTATAGTAACTGTCACTTGTTTTAACTCCCATAACAGCGTAAACCAGACCTGCACAAGAGAGCCCGTGTCAGGGGAAGCGGTCTCCCACCTTGCGGACGTTCGCTCTGCCTCTCTGCACGCCGCACAAGCCTATCCATCCGCGTGGTGGGAGACCACATCCCCTGATGCGGGCTCACGAGCTGCTCTACTGTGCAGGCTTGGCGTAAACAATATTACAGTAAGCCCAATATTTATTTTTTATTGTAGTTCCGTTGAAAAGGTTGTTTTAGATAATTAAAAATTATTGAAAGTTTTTTTAAAAAGTCCATTTCAGGTTATACTTTAGTGTACTTTTCAGAAGGTAGGTTCATAAAACACTTTAATATTTGTTTCGCATAATTTCGTTATTGGTATTGGTTTCTTACTCGGATACTCGTAACAAACATATGTTTGTTATATTAACTATACCAATTGTTTTGAATTTTATAAGCGTGTAAAAAATATCACATTAAGTACAGTTAACTTAATTTTAGTGTTGTCTTGAGAAGATAGCTTTACATCATTAAACGTTGAAGTTATTTTAATTGAATCATTTTTATTCAATTTTTACTAATAATTAAGATGTTTAATTCGATTGAAACGCCTTTTAAATGTGCTGGTTGCTATAGCTATTTAAAGAAAATTATCGGTAGGAAAAAGTTAGTAGAAAATCCGAAGGAAGCTGATTGTTATTCGAGACATTTAAAAAAAACTATATCAGTCAATGATATTTTATGTAATAAATGTCGTCTTTCTATTTATAAATTCAAAGGAACTTCAGCAGAACCTGAATCTGACTATGAAGCAGATCTTCCAGTTTCATCATCTTCAGATACACTGTTTGAAATTAATGAAAAACCCAAGAAAGATGATTCTGATATTGAATACATTCAACTTCCTCTTCAGAGAACTGTCTCTACACACAACTATTGTTGTATTTGTTCCGCGTCAAAAGATCTTACTCAAATCCCTAAAGAAGCTCGTATGCAGTCCTATATAAAAAAAAAAAATCTACATTCCTGTTGGTAATCGATGTTGTAAGTGTCATTTAATTAAGAAAAGATTTTTTGAAGAAGATCTTAGTTCGTTAAAAGTATACTCTAAGACATCAAGTCTCACTGTAACAGAGCTATCCAATCTTATGGGAACTCTTACTGTCAATTGTGATTCCAGCTTATGGAACCAAATAGGTGAAGGTACGTTACCAGAAAAACAGCTCAAAGTTTCTACAGGATTAACATGGGATAATATCAGTCAATTAAAGGACATGATGATTTCTTTAAGAGACCGTCAAACGCGTTCTATTATTCAAGCTTTAATTGTTTTTTTGTTTAAAATGCGTACGGGTAATTCTAATAAAGTAATAAGTTCTGTCTTTCAAATTGAAAATGAACAATCAGTTTCAGAGTACTGCACCAGTATTATGAACTCTTTCGAAAAGGACATTTTACCAAATGGTACTACTAATGGTACTACTAAAATGGCGAAAAAACTGTTTGATGTTGATAAAAACTTATGTTTAATCTATGATGGTACTTATGCGAGACATCAGAAAAGTACTAATTCAGAATACCAAAGAAAATCTTTCTCTGGTCAAAAGAAAGTACCTCTCTGCAAACCCTTTACCATCTGTACGACGGATGGATTTATCGTTGATATGGTCGGTCCATTCCTCGCAAATCAAAATGATGCTACAATTTTGAAAATTATTTTGGAAGATCCAAATGGTTTGTCCAAATTTTTAAAAGAAGGAGATGTCTTTATCCTTGACCGGGGTTTCAGAGATGTAAAGGATTATTTAGAAGAAAAAAAATTTAAAGTGTTGATGCCGGCCTTAAAAGGAAAACGGAAACAGTTGACTACAGTAGAATGTAATGAATCGCGTCGTGTGACTAAAGTTCGTTGGGCAGTAGAGTCTGCTCACGGAGTAATAAAACAAAAGTATCATCTTCTGGACCACAAAATCGACAACAAATTGTTGCTAAAAGTTGGGACTTATTTTAAAATTGCGTCTTTTTTAAACAATACTTTTGGGAAAAGACTTGAGTCTGATGCAGAAACTTTTGATGATATTGTGCAAAGGATGAATAACCAGAGAAACATCGAAAATACTTTAGCCATTGAAGTTGAAGAAAAAGGGTGGTTTCGTAAAAAACTTCCCTTCCAAAGCATAACGACTAATGATTTATTAGACTTTCCGGAAATGACGGAAAAAGACCTAAAAATATTCTTCACAGGAACTTACCAACTTTCTCAAGCAGTGTCGTACTTGGCAGAAATGATCGACCCAGATGGGCAATTAAAATTTGAATTTGTTAAAGATGAAACAAATGTTTTGAAAATTAAAGTTCCCTCGCGTCACATATCTCGAAAAGTATATCGATGTTTTTTAAGGTACGTACCTAACAGCATTGGAATTTCTGGAGTGACTCACTACGCATGTGAATGTGCTAATGGTAGAAGAACGGTAGGATGCTGTTCTCACATTGCGTCTATCATTTATTACTTATCTCATGCAAGATATTTGACCAAAATTATTAAACCAGCAGAAATTCTCACTGATCTGTTTAACAAAACTAATTTAATTCCTGTAATTAACAGCGACAGTGAAGAAGATTAAAGAAAAATATCTGTTTTTAGAGAAGCAATTAAGATTTAAAAGCAACGGAATCGCGTTAAATTATTTTTCTGTTGCTATTAAAATAAAATAATAATTTAAAAAACTACAATATTATATAATAAATATGTTACTACTAAAAAGAAAATATATATATATATATAAAATTAATAAAAAAAAAAAAAAAAAAGTTTAAAACCGTACTGCAACCTCCACGTGGTAAACTCTGGAAACAACATAAATATGGATTAGCACATATTTTATAAAGGCTATCTGCAGACGTACACTAATTTCAATTCTCATTTCGTAAATTAAGTCATTGAAACTTAAAAGGTGAAGAAAAAAAAAATTTGAAGGTTTACATAATAAATAATCTTCTACAATGAATTGTTTAACAAATTTTTGGAATGGTTGAAGAAATCTTTGGTGATTAGCTAAAAGATTTAGTTGTACCTTACAATTGACCCCCTCAAATAATTTTTTAAAAATTTCAAAAATTTTTTTTTGGGGTTTTTTACGGGCAAAAAATTTTGATTTTTTTTTAATAATAGCTCTTATTAGCCTACATAACACATATTTTTTTATTAAGATCGGTACAGTGGTTTTCGAGAAAAATAAATTTTTTTATTTTTCTTCTGCCCCCCATAACTCCCACAAAAATGCATTTTTTAAATAATATTTGGTGGAGTTTCTTTTCATACTAATACCAACTTTTGGTATTAGTTTCGGCTCATTTGGGTCAAGGGCAGTTTTTGCATGCTTATTCCGCTATACCGTTTCAAACCGATCGGTAAAGCCGTTCTCAAGTTACAGTGATCACGGCGAAACCAGTTTTTTTTTTAAGGAGCTCACGCAAATGTTGTGTCATTCACGTATTTCTTAATATTTACTTCTTATAATTTCAGAATATTTTCTTAAAATATATATATTTCATGTAAAAAAGATTTGCTATTAATTATTTTAATGTGTGGCCACAAAAAATTCCTAAAAAAACAGCTTGTTTTTGAAGCCTTAACTGTACGTAACCCCTTAATCAATGTTCCTTTACAGGTTTACCTAGAGGTTCTTGCATCTGTTACCATTACGATGAAAGCTCCAATATATGTTCCCGTAGAGATTCTCATAAATTTTCCTCCATATGTTATTATTGCCCAATGGGAAACTAACGATTGGCGCATTAATAGAATTAATTATTTAATTATTGTTGGTTAAATCTCCAGCCAATATTTGGCAAAAAAGATTTGAAAGGTAGACACATTAGAGATGTATTTTCAGAGGTACAAGATCAGGTCTTATATAAAAGAGCTGAAAAAACTCGATCGTGAGAAAGGCAGACCGACGCGCGCCCTATGCCACTTGTCAAAACTACAAACGCTTGAGAATCATCGGCGCGCAGACGCGGCATAGATGCGGCGGGAATCTTCCACTATTTAAATTTGAATTTTTGAAGCATTTAATGAAATTCAAGAAATAAAATATTATTATATAAAATTCATCAAAATTCTTAAATTTGTATCTCTTTCTGATAATTATTAAAAAAAAATGCTTAATTATAAAGAAAAATTTATTATAAATAACCTCTGTAAATAAATAGGTATTCAATTTTTGAAGATTTGAAAAACTCTTAAAGGAGTGTCTTAATTTTGAAAATTATTGATGTAAATCTACTTTAACCAATGTTAAATTTTAGAAATTATAAATAAATTAATTAGTTATAAAGAAATGAGAAAAAATTTTAAATGATAAAAATAAACATTTAATATTAAAAATAATATTAAATTTGGATCCTCCCTTTCAATAATCAGTTACTTCATTAACACTTTTAAGAAAGCAACATTTTTAAAACTATTCCCCTTAATAAAAATAACCACATTAAAAAATTTAAAAATGAATTAGAAACTCTTTTAGTTTACAGAAGTTTAAAGAAATTTAATTAAATTGAATATAATATTAGGTACGTTTAAAATTAAAACTTGAAACAATGAAATTATATTAATCATATAAATTAATTAATTACAAAGTATTAAACAAAAATTTAATTTTATTAAATTTAAATTTACAAATGAAATTTGTATTTATGAGATTTAAATTTTCAAAATTAAATTTAATTAAATTAGGTGATTAAATTTAATTTTTAAATTTGTTCTAAATGCAAATTTTTAATTCGCATAAATACAAATAATATTTGTATTCATGTGATTTAAATTTAAATTTTAATAAAATTAAATTCTTGTTTAATACTTTGTTATTGTTAATTTATCTTTTATTTTAAAATGTTTTGATCTGTTTAATATACAAGCAAAGTTTAATTTTTTTCTGAGCCAATTTTTGTTCTCCTGAATTATTTTTCATTTAAAAAATAATTTGTTTTTTGAAAATTTAAAAAATAAATAAATATTAGACGTGATTCAAAGTTAATATTATTCTTTATATAATAACCATTTTAAAAATTGATTTAAGAATTATTTCAATTAAATCAGATTTTTTAATTTAAGAAAACCTAAATTTCATTTACATATCCATATTATTATTGTTCTGAATAATTCTTTTTAATGACAATTCCTTAAAAAAAGTGATTAATTAAGGAAAATAATTAAATAATTCGATTTTAAGATTAATATTATTTATCCTAGCTCATTAATTAATGTTATTTTAAAAAATTTGTGTGCATTTCTTACAAAATTTAAATTAACTTTTGTTTAATACTTTAACAATTTTTTGAATTTAGAAACAAATTTTAATATTATTTTCTATTTTTTTTTTATTATTTGAATTTTCAAGAAAGTGTACACCTACACGTTCTTAAACAGTAAAATATAAATACGTATAATTATTTCAAGTTTTAATTTTCAACGTACCTAATATTGTATTCAATTTATTTAAATTTCTTTAAACTTCTGTAAACTAAAAGAGTTTCTAATTCATTTTTAAATTTTTTAATGTGGTTATTTTTATTAAGGGGAATAGTTTTAAAAATGTTGCTTTCTTAAAAGTGTTAATTAAGTAACTGATTATTGAAAGGGAGGATCCGAATTTAATATTATTTTTAATATTAAATGTTTATTTTTATCATTTTAAATTCTTTCTCATTTCTTTATAACTAATTAATTTATTTATAATTTATAAATTTAACATTGTTTAAAGTAGATTTAGAACAATAATTTACAATTTTAAGATATTCCTTTAAGAGTTTTTCAAATATTCAAGAATTGAATATTTATCTACAGAGGATATTTATTTTTTATTTTTTATTTTATAAAGTAAACGGGTATGTATACCCAATTACATAAGATGTATACAAATACTTTGCGACAAAATGTTTAGTAAAAATATGTACCTAACTAGTACAAAAAAAATTTATTACACTAATTCCTTATGACTGTCGAACATTATACTAAAAAATTACACTACGCAGTTTAATTTTCAATACGCTCAAAGGCAAACCGAAAAAATCCAGACTGTTTTTAGCCTGATTTGCCTGTCTTATAAGTATTTGCAGAAAGGCATTTGTCAACGTTACTTCTAGATAAGCCTTCTCTAAACAACGGAGGATTTCTCAACGATCTGCTTGGAACATAAAGACGATCCTTGAACAAACTTACAAGTTCTGAGCAGTTAATTAATCCATTAATTACTTTAAAGACAAATAATAGATCAATAAATAAAAATCTTTGTGTTAATAGTGGTATATTGAAAGTTGATCTCAATTCAGAATAATCGTGATTGAAGAAATTGTAGTGCATACCCACTATGACCCCCAAGTCTCGAACCTTAGACACTCTACAGAGGAGTTCAGTACCAATGTAATAATCAAATAATAACTTTAGTGAGGATTTCGAAAACGATAATACGCTGCATTGTTTATATTAATAGAAAGTCTGTTTTCCTCACACCGTATATGCAAACGATCAAGATCAGCCAGTAGATCAAAATGATCCTGATCAGAAGCTATTCTTTTAAACAGTTTTAGATCATCTGCAAATAGTAAAAAATTACAATGTTTAAAAACAGTTCTGACGTCATTTATAAAAATTAAAAAAATAATGGTCCAAGGTTCGAACCCTGCGGCACACCAGACGTAGAGAAAAATACATCCGAGAAAGCTCGCTTGTATCTAACTGATAGGGTCATTAAGATAACTCATGATCCATTCAAGAAAAATAGTCAAAAAGCCCAAAGCCCTGAGTTAAGCTACAAGTGTTAAGTGGTCTACCCTGTCAAACGCCTTTGAGATGTCAGTATAAACTGCATCCACCTGAGCACCCTTAGCGATTGTTATATTTAATTTTGTTCCTAGTTATTTCTACACAGGATCAGATAAATAAGGTGACACCAAATGTAAAATTATAAAAGAAAGTCTGTTTATTCGACTGATTTGACTGAAATTTACACAAACTGTTTTACCGGCATTTATGCTCGTCTGGCACATAACTATACATAAAATACCGTTTAGAAAGTCACTCCACAATAAAGGGTCACACACACAGTGCTTCCGCCCACGCAGACCGTACATACGCCACCAAGGCTGAACCGACTGTTACATCCCAGTAACCTAATTTTTATTTTCTAATGTCATTATAAATCCTATATTTCTGAAAACATCATAGCAGCTGCGAGATAAATTACTCAGCAGTATATAGTTTCAAATTTTATTCACTAATTTTGCAAATTAGTTTAATATGTTTTAACAGCTGCAAAGATAGATGAAATTACAATATTAGCAAATGTAAATGATATCAATCCATTGTTTAGTCTCAAGGATATTCTAGTCTAAAAATGCAAGTTGCTGACAAACTAGTTGATTTTACCGTTTTATGTAAAGGTTCATATTCTCATAATATCGTCTAGAAACGATTAGTAACTTGATACTATCCGTTCCTACGACCGTGAGGAATGTACGTGACTTTTGTAAAAGATCACACGTGCATTTTTCCTTAAATAAGCAAAACAAAGTCTAGACGAGTCTATGAGAGTTTGGCTAGTTGTTTAAACTATATTAAATACCGCATTTCTGGAAAGCAGAAAGAAATATGAGACAAGAGAGTATCCATGTCATTCGCGAGTGCGAGCGCACGTGCACTTTTTGAAGCTTCATCAATTTTATCTTCTACCAATTGAATTAAAGACACGCCTGTTGCTAGGAAAGGGTAAAAATAATATTCTTTTTACCTCCTACCATTCAAATCATTGACACGCCTGTTCCTAGGAAAGGGTAGCTATTTTCTTTAAATACAAGCGACACTTAGAATAATTTGTCTGATACTCCGGTAGCTTTGAAAGCGCGATATCGTCGAGTGACCCGTCGGGCGTCATATACTGTTTTCACCGTAAGACTTTCGGTAACAACAGTATGTAACTGTTGTGTTGCCCAATTTGTAGACCGGTAGAAAGAACTGCTTTCTACACCCAAGCCTACAAATTGGCATACGCGTTATAATCGCCGTTGCCGTGAGCCGGTTAAAGTAGTATTGGCCCCGCCGTATTAGTCCGAGTCGAGCACTTTTAAGGAAGTGTCTTGGTGAAGAACTAATTGTAAAGTGATCCGTCGGAATCGAAATTAAAAGCAGCATCTTGTATCACGTATTGCTAGGAAAATCACAAGTGATACCGTAGACTTTATAGGGAGCATCGTGCTCGTTAATTTGTGATCCAACAAGATATAACTTTAAAGAAAAGCGTTTGGTGAAGTGTACATCATTATAGTTTATATCAACGATACGGCATCGATTGAGTGACATCTTGGTTATCACAACGATCCTACGCTATTCCTATTGTCTTCAAAAAAACCCAACAATCTTATGTAAGTATCTCGCATCTAATAACTGAGTTGAATATTGTTTAATAACATAAAATTATAAAAGAATATTGATTTACGTATGACGATTGGACCGAATGAATGACTGCGCATTACGATTATGTACGAATTATAACTAGAATAACATTTTACTTATATTGAATGCTTACAGTACAAAATATTCATAATTCGATCTAGCCAATACTGGCTAATACTGGTCCAGTATTGGCCTCTTTTATTTGAACTTTAAACAGTTTAATATCAATTTAGATAACATAAGAAAACATATACATTGTCTTGTTCATTTGAATTACTCTCTTCAATACTGGCTCAGTATCGGCCGAACACTTGTTCAATACTGGCATTCAGTAAAAGCACTTATTATTTGTCTATTATAAAACTATGAATATTAGGAGTTGTTATGATTGATTTTCTCATGTTTTGACAATCTTATATTATCAGATTAAATTGAGTATTTTCTGTAATCCTGTCACATAATATGAATTACTATAATAAACATCATGTAAGAAATATTTGATTATTTATTGACTCAGATCCCATAGATCTGTTAGTGTAACACCGACTTACGTTAACAAAAACGACTATCTCGAGCCAACGCTCAGGACTCACTGACTAATCGTCGACGTTCACAAACATTGGTGACGGCACATATACAGAACGGGCCCCGACCCATACATTCAGTCTTCAACACGATATTCTCATAAACAAAAATACAGAAGATACCCAAATTTGTTTCAACCGACCTACCTCTCATAAAGTTTTTATAATAAGTTTATAATAAGTTTATAATAAGTTTTTTATAATAAGTTTTTCTTTTTAATTAAGCATATTATTTTTTAATAATTATCAGAAAGAGATACAAATTTAAGAATTTTCATGAATTTTATATAATAATATTTTATTTCTTGAATTTCATTAAATGCTTAAAAAATTCAAATTTAAATAGTGGAAGATGTAGTAAACAATAATTAAATAATTAATTCTATTAATGCACCAATCGTTAGTTTCCCATTGGGCAATAATAACATATGGAGGAACATTTATGAGAATCTCTACGGGAACATATATTGGAGCTTTCATCGTAATGGTAACAGATGCAAGAACCTCTAGGTGAACCTGTAAAGGTACATTGATTATGCTTCTGTTACACGCAGGAACCTATGAAGGAAATTGTACAAGTTCCTGTACGGGTTCCCATTTTTAAATTAAAAACTACATCGGAAACTATACATGATCCTGTGAAGGAACCTGTACGGGAAACTTAATAAAAACTACCGTCTCAAAGCTACATATGTTTTTGTGCATGTTCCTTCTCATGATACTTCAACGAATCCTTTGCACGATCTTAATAATGTGCAGGAACATGTGTGGGTACCTCTACAGGAAATTTTATTATAAAAGTTTTGAGAAAAGGATACCACGTGGGATCCCATACAGGATCCTGTACAGTAAATGTACCTGTACAAGAACCTGTACAAGTATTCGGTTCCAATTTCCGTCAGAGGTTCTTGTACAAGATCCTTCAATGATCCTTCAAGGATCGTTAAAGGATCTTGTACAAGAACATTTCAGGATCCTTTAACGTTCCTTTAAGGTTTCTGTACAGGAATTTTTAAATGGGTTATAACCATGGACGTTTGTTTCTAGTCACGAGAACCTTTTATGGTAAAAAATGTAGCTTTACAAATGTTATCATTTGAAAAACAATTCAAATTGAAGCTTTTGACAATTTAGCTTTTAGCCTTAGTCTCCCTTATGATTAAACATGAAATTATTTAGATTATTTAAATTATTTATTCACTTCGATTTGTGTCACTTATAAAATTAAAAAAAAAACTTTTATGTTAATTTTAACGTGTCAAAAAATTAATTTCTTTGTAGCAAAAAGCACAGGTGTACGTTCAATGTTGTATTCGCATAAAAAACTACGTGCGGTCATAACACACACTTGACATTTGTCACATTTGACAAATCTCTTTTCTTTCAAAAGTTTCGCAAGGGTGCCCGCAACCGAACCTTTTCCCCTAATAAATTAATTTAAAAATAATAAATAAATTCTTGTAATAATATTTTAATTTATTTTTTACTTTTTGTAATTTTCGTCGAGAGTTTCGGTCTCAAGAAATATAGTATCTCGGTCTCGTTTCGAAAAACCGAGACGAGATGAGACGAGACCGAGTCCAAAATATCTCGGCAACCACTAAACCGATCAACTTGAAATTTGTAGGCGTTTTTATATATACATATATAATTATCTAGTCTTTGTCGTAGGATTTTTTTTATGATTTAGCTTCGTTTCTATGGTCAAAACAAACTAGATTTTCTACTAAAAAATCATTATTTTCAATTCAAACGTACGTCATTTTGTCAAAAATTGATATTTTCAAAATATTTATATTCTGGTGATTACAAATGAAATGGGAGTGGTCAACGCGAAGGACCTTTTTTTAGGCAGTCAACTAAATAAAATAATTGTTTATGTGAAAAAAATACCAATACTATAATTTGCATCGGTTCTCTTAAAAAAATTCACAAAAAATATATTTTTTTCAAGCTTCTTGGTAAGAGCATCCCTTTAAAATTGCAAATTAGATTGAAGAAAAATTCTAGAAGTTATTTCAATTAAAATATAGTTTTGTGTCTACTTTTTCCGGCACGTTCTCCATGATTAATAATGTTTTTAATTTTTTTTCTAAACATTCGAGATAGTTTTCTCTATAGTGTGTCGAACCAGATTTTGGATATTGGGATTCTAAAATTTTATAAACATAATTAAAGTGTGACATTTATTACACAAAATACACACTTTCTTTACACTGACGTAAATTGCCAAATTTTTCGAATTTCAAAAATGCGGCTCGACAGACTATAACTACAACTTTATTTTACAACAATTTTTTGCGCTTAACCAATATATTTAATCTTAGAAATCTTAGAAATTTAACACACGCTTACGTGGGCTGTGTAGTCCGACATTTAGATAATGTTTGTTAAGTTATAACATATTCCTATTCTTATTGTGTTTCCTTTCTAATAGGTATTTGAGGCGTAGACATTTTTTCCAAAATCAAGAGAAACTTTTTTTTTCTTGTTTTACGAACAATGTACTTTTTGTCAATGTAAATGAGTGACCATTAAAAGAAATTAATAACTGGTTTATTTGTATTTACAGGCTGTGTATAAAACCATAATATTAATTTTATTTCTTAAATTAATATTTTGGACTCAATGTAAAGCTACTGAAAGATGGTCTCGACAAACTGTCAATAGTGGGTGGGTTCCTTTGACAAATCATAGGCAGAGTCAAAGAAGTCAAAGTCAGTCCATAGACAATGTATTGCCATCTATATCACAAATAAACCGAGCTTCATCTGTATCACTTTCACCACCTCTTCAAAAACAATATAAAGATCAGCTTTTACAACTTCAAAGAACACAAGAAAGTATCCAAAAGCTTTTAGACCTTCAGGAGCAACTTAAGGCTCAACAACAACTACTTCAGGTAATTAACTAATTACATTTTTCTTGATGACAAGAAATTATGAAAATACTACAATTTATTTTTTTTTAAAAATGAATATTTATAATAAACATCAGTTACAATAGCAGGAACTTAATAATAAATATAATATAGTTAATGCGGTAAATCAATTATATGCTGTATCAGATTAATGGCGATTTTGAGTAGGGGGGGGGGGGGGTCCCGGGCGACTTCTCCGGGTACAATTAATAGTTGTGCTTTACAGTAGTTAAATACTCCTTGTAATGTCGTTTAAAAAATTCAACATACAATTCAAATTTTTTGAGAAAGTTTAATGCTGTTTTCCTTGGATTTTATGTTTTTAAAAATTATTGTTTTTATTTCAACATTCTTTCACAGGGACTGTCCATAAATTACGTAATGTCTTTTGGTCTTTTGGTAAAATTACGTAAGTTAGGGGGGGGGGGGATAAAAAACTTATGGAGCCTTATAAACATGGGTACTTGGGTCAAAATTTAAGAAAAATGCCTTACGTAATTTATAGACGGTCCCACAGAATAAATTGTCATCTTTTTAAAACTTTAGCTATCTTGTGTTTAAATTTGCATGCAAGCTTGGATGCAATTAGAATTTATTAAAACAGATATATGAGGGTTCACTTTAATTCAAAATGGCGGTTTCAATATGGCGGACGAAAATTTTAAATTTTATCTAATCTATTTCAAATTCGTTACTCGGAAGTTTTTGGGGTCGCTGAGTACTAATCTGATGTTAGATTTTCAAAATTCAAAATAAAATACTTAATAATGGCGGGCGAAAGTTTTGAAAGATAATATAAACTGAGAAAAAAAATTGGATAGAGTAACCAAAACTAATAACCAATAACTAACTTGGAGTTTACTGTACTGTCCAACTAGATAAGTAGAAGACCTTCAAGCTTGGATGTCTCAAGCAACTATATTTAGAGTATACAACTAGCATGATGGTTACAGTGTCTAGTAAAAATGTCAAATAAATAAGGTACTCTGTATATGCAAGGAACCATTTATTCTATAGAAGTAAAATTTATTTTATGAAAGTAAAATTGATTTTATGAAAGTAAAATATTGATAAAAACAAATTAGACGAAATTTAAACTTTTCGACAGCCATATTGGATCCGCCATTTTGATTTTTGAAAATCTAACACCAGATTCGTAATCAGCGACAACAAGAACTGCCGAGTTACAAATTTGAAATAAATTAGACGAAATTAAAAATTTTTGCTTGCCATATTGGATCCGACATTTTTAGTTTTAAAAATCTAACACGAGATTCGTAGCCAGAGACCCCAAAAACCACCGAGTAACGAATTTGAAATAAATTAGACGAAATTTAAAACCATCGTCCGCCATATTAGAACCGCCATTTCGAATTTTAAAAATCTAACTACAGATTCGAAATCAGCGACCCCAAAACCCTACGAGTAACGAATTTTAAATAAGTTAGTCGAAATTGAATATTTTCGTCCACTATATTGGATCCGACATTTTGAATTTTGAAAATCTAACACCAGATTCGTAATCAAAAACCCCAAAAATCCCCGATTAACGAAATTGAAATAAAGTAGATGAAATTTAACATTTTCGTCCGCCATATTGAAACCGCCATTTTGAATTTCCAAAATCTACACTGAGAAAATAAGTTGACTAAATATAAACAATTTTTGATTAAATTTAGCAGATTATTAGCAGATTAAATGCTACTGTTAACTTTGAAGTTTGGTTGTGATCGCCGGTATCTTGTGTGTTTTGTTCAGAGTCCCTTAACCTAAAAATTGGCTAGAGGCTTTTTTTCTCAGTGTAACACCAAATTCGGAATCAGCGACCCCAAAAACCTACGAGTAAAAAATTTTAGACAAATCCGAAGACTTTTTGACAATTGGTAAAATATGCGCTTGACCTTGAATATTTTGCATTGGATTTGATGCCACATTTGGTTCGCCATTTTGGAATTTTAAATTCTACCCTACATATGTTTAAAGTGCAGAACTTTTATGCACTTTTGGTTAAAAACAGAATTATGCGCTTATACTTTTTCTGGATGAAAAAAAATTTCAAAATTGAAATTTTTTTTGTATTTTCTATTTTTTGCCACTAAATCCGTCATATTTCATTTTGGTTTGAAAAAAAATAATTTTTATCAAAACTTACTCAAAATTAGACTAAAAGAGCATTCGGTAAAATTGATTATGGAAAATGACCAGGAGTCCATTTATTTATTCTTATCAATACTTTTTTATGCACTCAGTCTAAAACACAGGTTTACAGTGAAATTGCCAATTGGATATTTTTTGTTTACTTCGATTAATTTGAGTGTTCTAAGAGAGAAAAAATGGTTTATATTGTTTTCCCCTCGTGCAATTTTGCTGAAATAGAAAATTACTGTTTTTGGGCATTTCCACGCGTGACGCAAGGACGTTTTCGCGATATTTTTTACTATTTTACCCCACCTCCTAGCTTTCTCTAAATTTATAATGCAAAATGACTTTTAAAATCTTAAATCCAGTAAACAGAACTATCTGAAAAATGTATTAAAGTTATTTTTCTTCTTTACTTTATCCATTTTTTGCGTAAAACAATTTAATGTGACGCAAGGACTTTTTTTGGACACGAATTTTAATATATCTAAATATAATGCATGAATAGTTTACAAATTATGAGAATTAAAATGTTCTAAGACTATTTAATATTTGGATATTATTTGTAGAATGAGAATATGAGGTTGCGAATAAATTGAAAAACTTTTACCATATATGATAGAACTTGAAAGAGCGTAAAAGTCTGTGACGCACGGACATTTTGTTGGTATCCTACAATAAATAATTGATTATATCTTTTATAATATTTGTTATAGAATTAAAAACTCATCTGGCATCGTTCATAAATCCTTGTATTTCTTACTAGAAAGTGGAATTTTCATTCTATGTTGATATTCAAGAAAGTTATAGACTAATTATTTTTCGCGATGCAAGGACGAAATGTCCGCAGTTACGTGGAAATGCCCTTTTATAGTAAAAATGACACGTAGGGAGAACAAGTAGTTTAATTTCAACGGGTAGAACATCGTTAGAAAGGCAATTAAATTAGCTTTTAAACCATCTATTACCTGTTTAAATAGAATAAAAAACAGCTGAGTTATAGTCAATCAAAGTTTAAATTTCACGCAAATATGTGTGGCAAAATTTCAAAAAATTTACGAAATTTGAACTTTAATTGACTATAACTCGGCCATTTTTTATTCTATTTAAACGGGTAACATATGGTTTGAAAGGCAATTTAATTGACTTTTTTACAATGTAATATTCGTTGAAATTAAACTACTTGTTCTCCCTACTTGTCATTTTCACTACAAAAAACAGAAATTTTCTATTTCAGCAAAACTGCACGAGGGGAAAACAATACAAACCATTTTTTATCTCTTAGAATACTCAAATTAATTGAAGTAAACAGGAAACTTGCGATTGGCAACAAAAAGTTTGAAATTTGTAAACCTGTGAAATATATAATGTGTATAGTTTTGACCTAAGAAAATTTATGTACAAGCTTCTAGCTATTTTTAATTCTACTTATAGAAATAGATCTTAACTAAAGTTTTTTAAGTCCAAGAATTGGAGTGTATGGAATTTTTGTGGACTTACAAGGAAAAAAATAACTAGGTAGAATTTCTTGAATTGTTCAAGAACGGTGGATATATGAGATATGAGATTTTTTGGCAATATCTACAGAAGAGTACAATAAGCACCCTCGAATTTTTTTAAGTATTTCTACAAAGTCTCCGAAGTAATTTTTCATTACGCGCAATCGGAAGATCTCTACCGCTGGAATCAAATAGAGTAAATAAAAACAAATTATTAGTCTAAAGCTGTATCAATCTTAATTAAAAGTTGGAACGAGTCAAAATATTTATTTGCTAAGCTTTCACAATTAAATTTTCATTCACTCCTAAAGAAACATTTATCCCATTAAAGTAATTGCATATTCGATATGTGTTTACATACCGTCAAACGGGGCTATTATGGTACAAAAACCGCATTTTTTGTATTCTATGCTTCACCAAAAATCAGAATTTTACACAAAATTTTTTTTAACTAACTGGTCACGTTGTTCACATCCTTCTGAAAGTTCACTGTAAGTTTTACCATAAAAAAACATTTTTTCTTCGAGTTATCAGAACTCAAAGTTTGTCTTATAATAATTTCGCAGCCGGGGCTATTATGGTACAAAACTTATTTTTGTTTATAAAATAAAGAAAACATTTTATTTTGTGCATTCAACTATGTGGGAACCTTTTAATAGTTATCCCAGAGACAAATTTTTTATAAATTTCCAAATAGTAATTATTATTATAGAAATTATTTATAAAAATATAAAGTTAAATAATTAAAATTTTCAAAATTTGTATTTTGTGTTATTTGAATAATTAAACGACTTAATATGGTCTATAATAACGTTTTGAGCTATTTTATATCAAGCAATATTGAAATTAACTTAAAACCCTTCTAAATAATATGATATTATTATAAGTGGTTTTCGAGGTTATGATGCACCCTTTGTCAAGTTTGACAAATTTGACCTATTTCCAATTTTCTGACAAAAAATACAACATTTACGTATCAAAAACAATTAAACCAAAGCACAGAAACCTTTTTTACTGTTTTAATAAAACGAATTTTCATGAAATAATTAAAATAGTTTTGTACCAGAATAGCCCCGCTATGTGCTGAACTTTCAGTTTTTAACCATTTTCTTCTTAAATTCTTAATAAAAAGTTAGCCCACCAAGTGAGTATAGTCCCAACTAAATTCTCAACACGTACCTTAAATATCTTTTACATGGAATTTGTCAATATTAAGATCGAAGCAGATTTTTAGAGAACTTTCAATTTTTTAATGAAATTTGTATGTATATATGAATTTTTTCCGGATTTTTGATAAAGAATTTAGTAGAAACAGTACTGTTATTTTGTTTGTAAAATATTACACTATATTTACAAACAAAAATCATATTTATAAATTTCAAAATAAATATTTTAGAAATAAAAAACCAGCTTGTACCACAATAGCCCCCGGTGTACCAGAATAGCCCCGTTCGACGGTAATCTAAATTTTAAAAATTTGTAAAAATCTATTTAATTGTTTATGGAGTGAAATAAATTGATCCATAACAGATAAAGAATAAGAGGAACCTATTTATGCAAACTAATTCACGGTGGGGCTCGACGAAGTTCAACTCAAAGGTCTTATCACTAAAAGTTTTTTTACAAAAATTTGTTCAGTGATGAAATTAGAAGATTTCAAGCCTATAATGAAAATAATCTGTCGAGGGTTTTTAAAATTAAATCGATTTTTGTCGATTTTTTAAAGGTTAACCACTCTTATTTCAATAAAAATTGAGGTATTTAAATTTTATTTTTTTTAGATCTCTTCTTCCACGTCCCGTGAGCAATTTTCTTTAGTTAAAGACTTTTGTTTGTTTTAAATCGGCGTTAAACTTAAGAAAAATCACCAAAAAACGTGTTTTTTGGTGATTTTTGTGTTGTTTCTTAAAACAAATGAAGAAAAATGGTTTTCTAATCAAAAGTGTTTTAAAGCACGTACTTTTACCTTCAAAATAAAAAAAATTATTAAATTTGCTGCAACTGTTCTAAAGTTACAGCATTTTTAAGCAGCAAAAACAAGGAATCAAAGGTGTTTCGAGGAGAACAAGTACATGTAGGTACTTAAATACGCTACGGGGTGTAAATATTTTGATATATTGGAAAAGTTCATTACAAATAAAGTAAAATAAAAAAAAATGCTTTCAGAAACCTGTTACTGTCTCACAGATATTCTTAAATGTATGTAAGTTTCCGCAAGTTTCTATTTACGAAATAATCTTTTGATTGTTTTTATAATTGGTAAATTATATATATTGAAAGAGCAAACTTTTTTATATTTAAATCAAATTGTAACAAAACATATAACATTTAGAACGGAAATGTTATTGTTTTACAGACATTAAAACGAATGCAAACCGTTGAACTCATAAAGAGCTCGTAGAAGTCTTTGTGGATAATCGGGGTGGTTTTTCTGCACATTGTATTTTTTCCAGGTATTTTGGAAGTCAGAATGTACAGATTCCGATCCCTGTTTGATTTAAATATAAAAAAGTTTGCTCTTTCAGTAAATATAACTTACAGATTATAAAAACAATCAAAAGATTATTTCGTAAATAGAAACTTGCGGAAACTTACATACATTTAAGAATATCTGTGAGACAGTAACAGATTTCTGAAAGAATTTTTTTTTATTTGTAATGAACTTTTCCAATATATCAAAATATTTACACCCCGTAGCGTATTTAAGTACCTACATGTACTTGTTCTCCTCGAAACACCTTTGATTCCTTGTTTTTGCTGCTTAAAAATGCTGTAACTTTAGAACAGTTGCAGCAAATTTAATAATTTTTTTTTTATTTTGAAGGTAAAAGTACGTGCTTTAAAACACTTTTGATTAGAAAACCATTTTTCTTCATTTGTTTTAAGAAACAACACAAAAATCACCAAAAAACACGTTTTTTGGTGATGTTTCTTAAATTTAACGCCGATTAAAAACAAACAAAAGTCTTTAACTAAAGAAAATTGCTCAAGGGATGTGGAAGAAGAGATCTAAAAAATGAAAATTTAAATACCTCAATTTTTATTGAAATAAGAGCGGTTAACCTTTAAAAAATCGACAAAAATCGATTTCATTTTAAAAACCCTCGACAGATTATTTTCATTATAGGCTTGAAATCTTCTAACTTCATCACTGAACATATTTTTGTAAAAAAACTTTTAGTGATAAGACCTTTGGGTTGAACTTCGTCGAGCCCCACCGTGAATTGTTTATTTTTACATGTCCTTTGTTTATTTATATTGTTTGAAAAAATTTAATTTATTTCTATTCCGTCATTAAATAAAACATTGCTGTCAATAGATGTTTATAGCCATAAAGTTTAAAAATTTTCTTTCATAAATAATATAATCAAGACATCATACATGTTTTTTTTGCTCAATTCGTTCGGTCCTAGGAGACGAAAAACACATTTAAAGCTCAAAGATGGTTCCCAGAAAACAAAATGCCTGCATATTAGCAAGCCATGTGCCGGACCGTGGTCCGATTGATCGGACCAACGTGCCGACAAATAAGCAGCTCAACCTACGCGCCATTGCTGGCAATATCGCCCGCCCGCGGTCCGATTCATTAAAATACAGAAAAATGTTTTTTGTACTAGAATAAAACTTGAAACTGAGTCTATGTGGCCATATTCAATAATTATTTAAACAATTTCAGTAAAACAAATTATATATGGGGCAAAATTCCTGAACTGTCCAGGTCAAAAAATAAAATTTATTCAAACTTTGCTAAAGTGTTTCCATTGTTAGTGGAAGTGTAAATACCAAATATTTTCAAATTCCATAAAATAGTTTTTGAGTTACACAGTTTTAAAATTTTGATATTTTTTAAAATGTAGTTTTTTACATTTATTATATTTCTAAGTAGATTGCATAAAAGTTAACATATATATAGTGATTTTTAAAGCTTTTTTTACAGGCTATTTGATGATAATAAATGTTTTTTTGTAAATAGACAATTTGACCTTAAAATTCAAGGTCAAAGTGTTAATTTGATTGTATCTCGAAATCGGAGTTTTTAAAAAAATTTTTAACCTGTCTCAATGGAAAGCTTGACTTTTTTCCTATAAGATATGTAAAAATTAGAGTGAAACTCTAAATACTTTTGTCAAAAACCACTGGTTTCTCGAGCGCACGCGGGTATTTGAGATGTATTTTTGACAAAAGTATTTAGAGTTCCACTCTGATTTTTACATATCTTATAGGAAAAAAGTCAAGCTTTCCATTGAGATAGGTTAAAATTTTCTTAAAAAATCCGATTTCGAGATACAATCAAATTAACACTTTGACCTTGAACTTCAAGGTCAAGTTTTCTATTTACAAAAAAACATTTATTATTATCGAATAGCCTGTAAAAAAAGCTTTAAAAATCACTATATATATGTTAACTTTTATGCAATCTACTTAGAAATATAGTAAATGTAACAAACCACATTTTAAAAAAATTAAAAATTTTAAAACCGTGTAACTCAAAAACTATTTCATGGAATTTGAAAATATTTGGTATTTACACTTCCACTAACAATGGAAACACTTTAGCAAAGTTTGAATAAATTTTTATTTTTTGACCTGGACAGTTCAGGAATTTTGCCCCATATGTTGATTAACATTTTAAAAAATGTATACGGGAATGTTTTTTTTTTTTGGAAAATCAACTATATCATATATTTAACATTTAAGTGTAAAAAATAATTTTAAAAATATTTTCTTAATTGTAAACAAGGTGATTATGCAAGTTAATCGCAGAAATACATATTAATTATTACAGTAACGTTATTTAAAATACTTATAAAACAATTAAAATATCACACGCACGCAAGGAGAATCGAACCCGGGACCTAACACATAATAAACCTAATACCGAACCAACTGAGCTATCGACCCAGTTGATATAATTTACAAGAATACCGCCCTACTCTCTAAATTTCTTAGAGTGAAACCTCACTCTTAAAGAGTGAAATTTCACTCCAGGCAAGAGTGAAAATTGAGCCACTCCATATGGAGTGAATGTTCACTCATTGAAAGAGCGAATTTATTCACTCTATAGATAGAGTGACGAGTTCACTCTAATTAGAGTGAATTTTTCAGCTGATTTAAAATGGCGGCTCATTCCTCTTAGATCAAATTTCCCACTCCAATTTTAGATTGGGTAAATTAAAGCTTTTGGAAATTTGCATAACATAACTTTAAAGGAATAATATCTTATTTTTGAAAAATAAAAATAATAAATAAAAATAAATATTGAATCTCTTGAATAACTTTCTGTCAGTACTGTGGTATTTTCGTATTTATTTAGTCTCAAGGATATTTGTTATTTATATTATTTTATAATATTTTATTATATTATATTTACAAATAAAACATACAACTTAATACTAATGCTAAACTTATATAATTAAAATATTTGACGCTGAGGGGTCTCGAACGTGCGACCCCCAGGCCTAAAGCCCAACGCTCTAACCACTATGCTATACGCTCGTTGGTACAAAACTTACGAACTGCCGTTATAAGTTATACCTGCTTACGTTCACTCAAAACAGAGTGAAAGTTTCACTCTAAGTCTTGGAGTGAATATTCACTCCAACCACTGGAGTGAATTTCTGCACTTTTTCCATTAGAGTGAGCGATTTCACTCTTTTAGAGTGAACTTTCACTCTATCTGGAGTGAATGTACATCTCACTCCTAAATTAGAGTGAAATATTCACTCTAAGAAATTTAGAGAGTATCAACTACACTTAGAATTTCATTTAAAATATCTTTTTAAGAACTAATTACAATTTATCATTAATAAATCGATAATAATTTTGAACATTTTTATGTTTATTGCATAATAACTACATTATACAACACACGCTGCCGCGCAATTTTAGTTTCTAAATCGTGTGTTATCACCAATTATAAATATTTAAAATGTAATATTCGAAATAAATAGAACAAAATTTATAATATTTTAGAATTTAAAAAAATGCAGAAAATAATTGCAGATTTTGCAAATTACATAATTAACAGGAAAATAAAAATGAATAAGCAATTAAAAATTGAGTAAAATAATTAAAAAGTTGTATAAATGTTTTGAACCTAAGTAAATAATTAAAAATTTAGGACATTAATTCAGAAATAATGAAACTTATTAAAGATGGAAAAAATAATTAAAAAGTAATATAAAAACAGTACCGCCCAGTAGTATGTGGCAACCTGTTTTAAGTTAATCAATTTTTTTCTATCTAATTCTGTTTAATATGAGCTTATGATAAAGTCGTTTTGTCCACTTTAAAAAAAGCGTATTGTAAAAAATGTGTAAATTGCAGTGTTTTTTAAAATTTTAAATAACTTTTAAAATAATAAAGATTTTTTTATCCATTGTGTGATTTTAAAGATACTACTTTTCCATAGAATTTCCATAGAATTTTTTCAATTGTTAATAAGTCGTTAAATTCCATTATAAAATTAGGGAAAGATGAGACTCAGAATTGTGATCGTACAAATGTGGTGTACAAAATTGACTGTCTCGAATGTCCAGCAACATATGTTGGACAAACCAAACGTACTTTAAAAAAAAGACGAGGTGAACACATTACTCAAAGTAAAAAAATCCTGATTCTGTCTTCTATCAACACCGAGAAGAATTTAATCATGAATTCGACTGGCAAAATGCCCAACTTTTAGACCAAGAGTCACATTTTTTTAAACGTAACATCTCGGAAATGATACACATTAAGTCTATCATATTTACTTTAAATAAAAAAGAAGATATCGTATTTTTAAATAAGAACTTTTTTTCCTTAATCAACAAAATGAATTCATGAATATATTTTTCTCAATATTTACTGTTTGTCTTGTTATTTATTTGTAACCGCTTGTTTATATTTGTAATTCTTCTGTCATCGAGTTCAATAACTTCTTGTTATTTATAAAAGTTTATATTTCTAAATAAGTAGTTAGTTTGATTTAAGTCGGTTGCCTGGCTGGTCGTTTCAAAATGTTTTTAATTTATTTGACGTCGTACACAATTTTATTTAATATATTCTAATTGTTTGACAAGTTAAAAAATGTTTAAATTTTAACGAATTTAGGTAATTTTGTTTTTTATACGCTATTTAACCAGTTTATATGTTATGTGTTTAATTATTATTTAAAAAAATTTCTGAAGTGATTATTAATTTTTTGTATATTTTTTATAATAAAAACAGCCTGATGAGGCCAACGAACCTTTGTTGGTGAAACGTCGCTGAATGACATAATTAAAATTGTGTTAACATTTACCTTCCCGAATCATATAATTTTTCTGATTCAACTTTAAAAAAAATGGAAAAGCTAGAAATTAATTTGGAAAAAAATGAGAAAAATTTAGGTAAATAATTGAGAAATAATTTGAAAAATTATAAATTGAAGAAAATAATTAAAATCTGAGAAATAGAATTGAATAGTAAGTGCAATTTGAGAGAAAAAATTGAAAAAATGTCAGAATATATGTTAAATAATAGAAAATTTATTCTAAAAAGTATTTTAAGAAAATTTTAATTGAAGAAAAGTTTAGAAATATAAGAAAAAATAATTAAAATTGAAGTACATTATTCCAATTATTAAAAATTACAATTAACGTTTCAATTTAATAAATGAACCGTTCGCCGGAAAAACGGCTTAAGTCGGAAATAGACATTTTGATAAATCTTAAATTTAAGATTCATTTGTAAGTTATAAGTAATTTAATGCATTACTATTAGCATTTTCATTTCTACTACAAAGGTTTATTATTGGTTAGCAAATTTCCACAATTAAAAGCAACGATTTTTGTATTATTATTAATTTAGTAAATAAACAAACGAAGGCGCACTTAAGCCGTTTTTCAAAAGATCGAGAAAAATATTCAATAAAGAAACGTTTTTAATTAGAAATACTTACATATAATATGTAACAAATAGTTTTCTTTAACTTTTTTATAGTCTTTGTTAAAAATGTATATATATGAACAGCTTTATATGCGAAATAACATAGGTTTACACAACATTAAAAAATTTCTGGTAAACTTATTATTAACTCCCTTACTTAGGAAAAAATTTGTGAATACGTACAAGAGGACCGTTAACCAAATAATGATTTTTGACATTAAAAATGCTTTAAAAAGTAATTTGTTTAAACAATTTGTTATAAACAAATAGAAAAAAACTAAAAATTATGAAAATTAAACAGCGCCAATCGATTGTACGCGGAAAATTACTACAGGAAAATGTGTGACATTTTTTAATTTTTTCACTCCATATGTTATAAATAATCAATAAACAAATAACAATGACCTTAAACCAATCTTAGCCCATGTTTAGAGAAATGTTGATATCAAAAAAGTGAATACGGCAAACAGGACCGTTGACCAAATAATGATTTTTGGTAATAAAAATTGTTTAAACAATTTGTTATAAACAAATGTTTTTAAAACAATTTTTAATGTAAAAAAACATTATTAATTTTATCCACGATCCTCTTTCTCATATTCACATTTTTGATATCAACATTTCTCTAAGCATGGGGAAGATTGGCTTAAGTAGTCATTGTTATTGTTTATTGATCATTTATAACAAATGGAGTGAAAAATTAAAAAATGTCACACATATTCCTTTCGTAATTTTTCGGGTACAATCGAGTGGCGCTGTTTTATTTTTCATAAATTTTAGTTTTTTTCTATTTGTTTATAACAAATTCTTTAAACAAATGAATTTTTAAACAATTTTTAATGTAAAAAATCATTGTTTGGTCTACGGTCCTCTTTTACGTATTCACTTTTTTGATAACAATTTTTCGCTTAGCATGGGCGTTAATGGGTTAATATTCATCGCGCTTGTGTTGTTTGATTAATCTTTATTGTTAATCTCTGCAAAAGTCAAAATGTTTTTATAAAAATGTTCATAAATGAACAATTTCAATTGAATATTATAGTTTAGATGACACTTAATACGAAAGTGCCGTTATTCGAAAAACTGCTGAAGTCGACTTAAGCCGTTTTTTCGGCGAACGGTTCAAATAATATATAATAAAAATTAAAGTATCAATACATTTTTCTTGATATCGAGGAATATTGGAAGAATGATCATAGAAGAAAATGATTGAAAAATCATGTCAAAAATTTAGAAAATTAATTGGATGCAATAAGGGCGTTAGACAAAAAAAAACATTTATAGTTTAAAAACTGTAAATGCGAATTAAAGAAACTTTTTTTTATTTGATTAATCATTTATTAAACTCTCCAATTCATGTGTTTACTTGACTGAAATTTGTGATTAACTATCAAAAACTCAGTTTTTTCGTAACCAATATTAACGCCCTTTTTGCACCCAACCACTAAATGTTTTAGGCGTTAGTAAAATTTTCAATTTAAACTTAAGGTAACTTTAATTTTAAGACTTATTTAGTTATATTTCGTTATATTATATTATTTTTCATATATTTTTAACTTTAAAACATAATTTTAAGCCTTAAATAATTGAAAAAATAAAAATTTTCAATGTAATAAAGATCAAGGTTTTTTAAAACTTTTTGTGTTACTTTTGAATGATAGAATAATTATTGTTGATTGGTATAAAAATTTTTATTTTTTCTTTATTATTTTAAAAGTCAGATTCATGACCATTTCAATATTTGAAACTATTTAAATCTATGCATTCAATACATCTAAAATTTTGTAACCTCCTTTTAACTATAAAGAACCTGCCATGCTGTTTATATCGTCAATTGTTTTTTAATACAAATTTATCTAGGAAATATTCAAAGCAATAAAATTATGTGACATACTTCCAGATATTTATTCTTAGCATCATAAAGAAGCCTTAGATTGAAATGAATTTTTGTAAATATAAACTAGAGTATATTGTTACCACTTGGAATGAATAATATCAAAACGGGCGTTAGCTGTCTAACGCCCTTATTGCACCCAACGCTTCAATTCAAAATTGAGGTTAATAATTGAAATTTCGAAAGGTTATTAAAAATTAATAAAAATAGTAGAACATTAGGTAAAACAGCAATTGAAAATTGAAGAACATGATTTAAATAATTGAAAAATACAATGAACGTTTTAAATAAATAAATAATATATAATAAAAATTAAAGCAACAAAAATTTTTTGATGGTGAAGAATATTTGATAAATGATTATTATAGAAAAAATAATTGAAAATATTGAAAAGGAGAATTAAATTTGCATTTATGATTTGATACTGAAGAAGTTAATTGTAATTTGAAGAAAACCAATAAAAGTATAGTGAAAGAAAGCGCAAATGAATAGAATAATGAATAAGTTAAAAAACTTATTTAATGTTGAAGGAAAGAATTAAAATTAAAACTAATTATACTAAAAAAATTAAAGAAAATAATTGAAATTTGCAGAAAGTATATAATATTATATATAATATAAATTTAATAGTTATAGGAAAAAAATGAAAAAATAATTAAAATAACTAAAGATTATAAAATATAGTTATAAAGTAGTAAGAATAATTGAAAATTGTTGTTTATAATTGAAATTATAGTCGAAGAGAATTATTAAATAATGAAGAGTTTTCTTAAAAACTTCTAAGTTTAGTATATTTAAAGCGTAGATTAATTGAATTTTTAATTAAGAGCAAGTGATGGAGTATGACTAACAGAAAAATAAACAAGCTTTTTGACAGAAATATACACGACAAAAAAACCGGATAAAATGGCTGCAATATTGCCGGCACATTGCAGGCACACTCGGGCTTGACATTTATTAGGCGGCACAAAAGGTGCGAGAACGCTGTCACGCGGTCCGCCGCCCGTCGTGATTGTAATGTGCCAGGCACGTTTGTTATCTGGGTTAGTTCACACCCTTTTTTTTGGTAAAAATATACAAATATACATTAAGCTTACGAAATCTAAAATTTCTTCACAATGTTTGTCTTTCAACTAATCACTATTTTTAAAACTGCCTTGTAGCTAAAAGTTATGTCAAATAGAGGTTGTCTAATCCCTGAGCTCCAATCGCTCTCGCAGCGAAATACCATAAACAAAATATTCTTAAATATTTTATAAAATTACTTTTATTGGATCGCATGTATTACCTCCAAAACCTAATTGCCTAAGCAGCACGTAATATTAAGTGTATATCATGAATATCACAGTGACATCATATTGTAATATTGGTAATATTACGGGGTGATATTACTGTGATATTGACGTGATATTGAAATGTCCGCCACTAGGTAATATTACTAGTAATATTACAGTGATATTTAGGTAATATTACAAGTAATATTGCAGTGATATTGAGGTAATATTACAAATTTATTTTACATTAAATATATTATTTAAAAAACTTTGGGCTCAGTCGGGGTTCGAACACTCAAGGATCGACATGGCGCAAATACGCCTTGTACCTCTCGACCATCCAGCTCTTGGAATGTATTTTAGAAAGTGTTCTTCATGTATAACCTTTAATTCTCTTTGGTACAGTATACCCTGGCAAATAAGCGTCACCGATTGCGGACTAAAAAGGTGCCGATAAAGTCCGCATTTGGTACCGAATCGGTCCTGACGTTAGAAATTAAAATTCATATGTTCCAATTAACTTGTACAGTATTTATTTAATGAAATTATTTAATTCTATAATCATTTTAATAAGTATTATTATTTATTATTTAAAGAAAAAGTAAAAAAAAATGTAAAATTTGAATTCTATATTTTTTACTTTTTCTTTCCTTAATAAAAAATAATACTTATTAAAATTATTATAGAATTAACTAATTTCATTAAATAAATACTGTACAAGTTAATTGGAACATATGAATTTTAATTTCTAACGTCAGGACCGATTCGGTACCAAATGCGGACTTTATCGGCACCTTTTTAGTCCGTAATCGGTGACGCTTATTTGCCAGGGTAAGAACATTTTTTGAACTTCATTCCAAGAGCTAGATGGCCGAGAGGTACAAGGCGTATTTGCGCTGTGTCGAACCTTGTAATCGTAATCGTAATATTACCTCAATATCACTGCAATATTACTTGTAATATTACTTGTAATATTACCTTGAGGCGAACATTTCAATATCACGTCAATATCAAAGTAATATCACCCCGTAATATTACCAATATTACAACATGATATCACTGTGATATTTATGTCATGTTACGTGCTGCTTGGGTGACTGAACTTATAATTGACCGAATTTATAATTGCCCAAAATTTAATTATCCGAATTCGTAATTCTCTTAATTTGCATTTGTCAGAATTTGTAATTATCAGAACTTGCATTTGTCCTAACTTTTAACTTCCCGAATTTGTATTTGATATAATTTTAAAATTACTAAACTCGCATTTGCGATTAGTGGTGAGCAAATGCAAGACCAAGACCAAGACTTCCATGGTCTTGGTCTTGGTCTTGTTCTTGCATACACAGTCTTGGTCTTGGTCTTGCAAGCAGAAGTCTAGTCTTGGTCTTGGTCTTGCACACTTTGTTTTGGTCTTGCAAACAAGAGTCTTGCAGTTTTATATTACATGAGAGAGAAAGAGATGTCACTATAGTGCTATCTTTTTCTATCTTACACACACATATATATGAGGCTTTTGTTTATTTTTTAACCCCTTGACTGTGGATGACGTGTATACACGTACGTCATGATGAAAACAAGAGAATGGCTTAACGAATTTTTATAAAACTTGGTACTAGCAGGTTTTTCGGGTCGCTGAGTACGAATTTGAAGTCAAATTTCCAAAATTTAAAATAGCGGATCCAATATGGCTGCCAAAAAATTTAAAATCTTAAAATGTCAACGTAATTTTGCGAAACTTGGTACTCAAAGGTTTTTTGGGTCGCTGAGTACGAATCTGGTATCAGAGTATAAAAATTTAAAATGGCGGATCCAATATGACTGTCAGAAATTTTGAAAAAAATTAAATTCCAACATTTTAAGATTTTTAAAATTTCTGGCTGCCATATTGGATACGCCATTTTTAATTTTTAAACTTTGATATCAGATTCGTATTTAGCGACCCCAAAAACCCCTTAGTAACAAGTATTTCAAAATTTCATTAACATCTTAAGATTTTTAAAAATTTTGTCGGACATATTGGATCCGCCATATTGAATTTTTGAAATTTGACTTCAAATTCGTACTCAGCGACCCGAAAAACCTACTAGTACCAAGGTTGATAAAAATTGAATAATTGGAAGTGGCTGCACAGTTTGAGCCCACTTTATGATATATTTCAGCAGCACAGTCAAGGGGTTAAACATCACTAAGCTCTGATTAATAGGTCACAAAGTAGTCTTAAATATGACAATAAATGCGTTTTTGAATAAGTATCTACAAAACAGATAGATTTGATATGACGAAAAATCGCAATTGACATTTTTACCTTTAAAATATAATCTAACATTTGCTTCTTCTGGTGAATATATTTTATTATTTGCAAGACTGCAAGAGTCTTGCGAGACTTGAGGATAAAGTCTTGTTTTTGGTCTTGGTCTTGCAGACTGAGTCTTGGTCTTGGTCTTGCAAGCATAAGCCTGGTCTTGGTCTTGGTCTTGGTCTTGCAAAATGTGCAAGACCAAGACCAAGACTGCAAGACCAAGACCAATTTTGCTCATCACTATTTGCGATTTGCATTTCTTAAAATTTTCAACTCCTCGAAATCGTATTTTATTTATTTATGAAGTTCCTAGGGCTAAAGTATTTTTTCGTACTTCTAAACTCCAAACTTGTGGTTGCCAGTACTTTTACATAACTGAAATTGCATTTTTCAAAACATTCAGTTACTAGAATTTTCATTTGTCCGAACACTAAATTTGCATTTTTTCTAATCTTTGAAATTACCGAACTCGTATTTAACAAAATACTAAACTACCCACATTTAGAACTGTAAGAACTTCTAAATGCCTGAGTTTCCATTTGTCCGAACTTTAAAATAACCAAACTTACATTCGTCAAAATTTTGAAACACCCGAATTTGCATTTGTCCGAACTTTGAAGTCACTGAACTGACGTTTGGTTGAATTTTAAAATCACCGAATTTGCATTTGACTGAAATTTTAAAATCACCGAATTTGCATTTGACTGAAACTTTAAATGACCGAACTTGCATTTATTCGAACTTTGAAATCACCAAACTTGCATTTGTCATATATTACATCGATCTATCTTCAATAACATTTTTTTATAAATGCTATATTCTTTCTTCCGATATTTGCTTACAATTTATTTTTGACAATTGTCGAAAAAAAGGAAACTGAAAAATTAATATGTAGTCAACATTTAAAGAAGCTCAAGTTAAACAGACCTTTCTATTGATAGTTCAGGTAATTCTAACGATTTTTGAAATGAAATATGTTGAAATGACACCATGACATGTTGCGCGTAGCGCGCAGTTTTTGTTCTAGTAATATTAAAATGAATTAAATTTGGCAAAATATTTTAGAATCTTTAATACTTATAAATGCAAGACTTTTTACCGGGTAGATAATTATAAATATCAGACTTATTTTTTTCTGTGTACTTGGAAGAAAAAACAATTCGATAAGGGGGATATCAAGTACTTATAAAATGGTCAGATTTTGATACTTCGCACAGTAGTTGGACAAATGAAAATGAATTGTAAAGCTTTTATTAGGATTAATAAACTTATTTATTATGCTTATAATTATACAATATTATTTACCCTTTCACCTTTATTATACGTAATAATCTCAGCAAGTAGTCAATACAAGTAGTTTATTCAATTCTGCCTGTATTATATTTTGTCAAATTTTACTCGAAAAATGTGCTGTGTGGGATATCACTTTATGCAACTATGGAGGGGATGAGGTATTAAATTTCTAAATATTGTATGATATTTTGTATACGATTTCTAATTTTTAAATAACATTTGTAAATTAATTCATCAAAATATATTGTTTTTTCAGTCCCATGCATATACACCAGGCGACTATAAAAATTCCGAACAAAGTAAGCAAATTAATCATCAAAGTATGCTAATCGATCTCCAAGCTATTTCACCTTCAGCTTCAGATGTTTTAATTTCTCCACAATCAGGATCAGAATCTTTTTCGCAGACAATTTTCACACAAAATGTTAATTTAGGAAATGATAGACACAAATCAAGACGCCAAAAAACATCCAAACTACCACAAGATTTCAAAAATGAGAATAATGTAAATACAGATCAACATTTTGAAAACTCAAAAGATTATCAAATTCGACATAATAATTTTGAAACTTTTAAACGTCATAAAGGTGCCAACAGAGTTAATTCCATGACTAAATCTTCATCAATCCAAAATGAACCTGAAAATGAAGAGGTATTTTTTTTCATATTTTCTACAAATTCTTAAAATAAAAGTTCGAAAAATTTTTCGAAAAAAAACGGATATTTAGGATATTTGGTAATTAGGATATCCCTATGGGATGTCTACAGGACATCCAAATTGACGCGGCAGAATGAAAATTAGAAATACATTTTCAGGGAAATTTCGCCACCAATATTCCACATGGCGGACATTTTGATGCTTCCACGAAACTGCCCTGAATATTAGGTTCGAATATTCGGGAAATGTGGACCAATCCCACACAGCACCAGAAATTCCCTGAATTTCCCCTGAATATTGGTCCACATTTCCCGAATATTCGAACCTAATATTCAGGGAAGTTTCGTGGAAGCATCAAAATGTCCGCCATAAAGAATATTGGACGCTAAATTTCCCTGAAAATGTATTTCTAATTTTCAGGGAATTTCCGCATCTAATATTCCTAGAATATTCAGGGAAAGTTAAAAAAAATTTCCAAAATTTTTTTGATCTGGTAATTGATAAAAATTGTATGTCATATTTGGCACCCGTAGGATTCTAGAACATTAAAAACTACTGCGCAGCCGTAAGTGTCACAGAAACCAAGTTCGACCATTGCGCATCATGTACAGAAGATTTACGAATACTGTGAATATTGAAGGGATATTAGATGCGGAAATTCCCTGAAAATCAGAAATACATTTTCAGGGAAATTTAGCGTCCAATATTCTTTATGGCGGACATTTTGATGCTTCCACGAAACTTCCCTGAATATTAGGTTCGAATATTCGGGAAATGTGGACCAATATTCAGGGGAAATTCAGGGAATTTCTGGTGCTGTGTGGGATATTCAGGGGAAATTCAGGGAATTTCTGGTGTTGTGTGGGAAGGTTTTTGGAGAGGGTTATATATGAGATAGAAAGAGATAGCACTATAGATGTCTCTAGTGTTATCTCTTTCTCTCTCATATAAATGAGGCGGTTGGTGCAGAAACCGCACAAGTCCATTTTTTTCGAAAATCACTTTTTTATGAAAATTTTATCTTTAAATGAAGCTCTACGATCTAGTAAAATATTACATATGTTACTAAACTCTAAACCCTTTAAAATAAATAAACAAATTTTCGTTTCGTGCAGAAACAGCACAAGTCCATGATTCCAAGCTGCGCACAAAGATGCGCAATGAATGAAATAATATTTATTTGTGATATTTTTAAAGTGTTTTAGACGTTGTTAAATAATTTATATTAAATAGTTTATATTATAAATAAAATGCACTAAAAGCGAGGCAGAAAACAATATTAGTAAATTATGTGATAATTGTTAAGAAAATGTTGGAAAGTGATTTTTAAAAAATCTTTATTATTTATAAAATGCTAATAAAAATTATCCAAATTAAAAATTTTTAATAAATGTTACTAAAAATTTACTGAAACTGTGATACTTCACATGATTCAATACATTTTCTGTGTTTTCAATTTCATTTTGTGCAGAAACCGCACAAGTCCAAAAGTTAATTTATTTTTTGTATACCCTATATTAATTAAAATATAAATCAATCATATTGAATTTTTAAACTTATAGGTTAGTAGAAAATAATACAAAACGCAGAATTAAAAAAAAATCTCACATTTACAAGAAAAACAGTTTTTATTGATTCCTGAACAATTACGATTTATGGACTTGTGCGGTTTCTGCACCAACTGCCTCAAATATGGGGCAAAATTCCTGAACTGTCCAGGTCAAAAAATAAAATTTATTCAAACTTTGCTAAAATGTTTCCACTGTTAGTGGAAGTATAAATACCAAATATTTTCAAATTCCATGAAATAGTTTTTGAGTTATGCAGTTTTAAAATTTTTGATTTTTTTATAATGTAGTTTTTTAAATTTACTATATTTCTAAGTAGATTGCATAAAAGTTAACATATATATAGTGATTTTTAAAGCTTTTTTTACAGGCTATTCGACGGTAATAAATATTTTTTTGTAAAAAAAAAATTTGACCTTTAAATTCAAGATCAAAGTGTTAATTTGATTGTATCTCGAAATCTGAGATTTAAAAAAAAATTTAACCTATCTCAATGGAAAGCTTGTTTTTTTTCCTATAAGATATGTAAAAATTAGAGTGGAACTCTAAATACTTCTGTCAAAAATACATCCCAAATACCCGCGCGTGCTCGATTAACCAGTGGTTACTCGCGCGAGGTCGCGCTATTCGAGCGCGCGCGGGTATTTGGGATGTATTTTTGACAGAAGTATTTAGAGTTCCACTCTAATTTTTAAATATCTTATAGGAAAAAAACAAGCTTTCCATTGAGATAGGTTAAATTTTTTTTTAAATCTCAGATTTCGAGATACAATCAAATTAACACTTTGACCTTGAATTTAAAGGTCAAATTTTTTTTTTACAAAAAAATATTTATTACCATCGAATAGCCTGTAAAAAAAGCTTTAAAAATCACTATTTATATTTTAACTTTTATGCAATCTACTTAGAAATATAGTAAATTTAATAAACTACATTTTAAAAAAATTCAAAATTTTAAAACTGTGTAACTCAAAAACTATTTCATAGAATTTGAAAATATTTGGTATTTACACTTCCACTAACAATGGAAACATTTTAGAAAAGTTTGAATAAATTTTATTTTTTGACGTGGACAGTTCAGGAATTTTGCCCCATATATGGCTTAAGGGAGTCGTCATGACCTTCAAACCACTCCCCTGTATCCGTGCCTGGATATCCCTGGGATATCCTATGATATCCTGTGCTATGAGTGTTAAAGAGAGTATAAAAACAATGAAAGGAAAAAATATTCCTACAAAATTAGATACTGTCCAGCGGGGCTATTTTGTGCACAGAACCCCTCTTTTGCCACACTCTATGCTTGATTAAAATTCAGAATTCGGATAAAGTTCCGAATAGGTCAACCCGGGGATTTGGATGAAACTACATATACTTACGTATTTTGATGCGCTGATTACAGAAATAATAGTGGAAATTGGCTACTACTCGAATTTCATGATGAAAACCCTAAAAAACTAAAAAAAAATGATGAGTTTCTTCGTTTAACTTGTGAAAACAGTAAAATTTTAAAAAATATTTTAGACAAAAGTTAAGATCTCATTGAGATCCAAATTTTATAATCCATACAATTTTTCATAAAATTGCAAAAAACTTCAAAAGGCCATGAAAACGTCCTAATTTTATAACTATGGTGTAATTCATACACGGGGAAAACGTTTGAGGTAATCTTTCCCATATTATATGCAGGACCTCGGATCAAAGTTACAATTGAGATATTGTGTTCAAAATTCTGATAGTTATTTTAAAAAAATAAGAAAAATTTTCCCATATACGTGGTACTTGAGAGTCAAAAGTAGACTGAAAAAGACTACTCACCTAAAGCTGTAAAATGTGCATTAAAGTTGAAAAGAGTTTGCCGAGAAATGTGCAGAAGTTTACCATGCTACGGGTAATCGGAGTTCGGGCTCAGCGTCAAGTCCAATGACTCTCCAGCATGGTAAACTCTCCTCAAAACTCGGAATTTATTCCTATCGCATGATAAATCAAACTTTCTCCCTCTTTTTCCATTTTTAATTTGCAGATGCGATCACATATTATTCGTCTGTTAATTCCACAAGAACTCTTTCTATTAAAAGGAAAAAGAATGATCTTTAAATTATTAATTTTAATACTTATATTAGAGGCTAGCCTAGCTTACGTTGAATTATATAACATGCAACTATGACAAACAAATTTTAAACGAAAACTTGTTAGATATTTCATATTTTACTGACTACTCTTTCAATTAGTTTATTTTTTAAATTCTTATAATATTTTGATTCTTTAATTGTGTATTTCTGTAAATAGTTTAATTCTTAATATTTATTTACATTTAATACTAAAATAATAAATTTTATAATAAATTAAACAATATTTGTATTTTACATTAATTAAAAAGAAAATTACCTAAAATATTTCAGATATGATGCTTTTCTTGGTTTTTTTATCATTGTAAAATTAAACTATCAAACATATATTTTACAACTTCTAAACTTCTATGTTTGTAAATTTTTTTAAATAAAAATTTCTTGTAATTTAAAGGCAGATTTTTTATATTTTAAAGTTTCTTTCTTGCTTTGAAAATTTTCAATTATGGTAATTTTTACTCTTTACTATTTTTAAATAGCTAAATGTCATTTTTTAAAATTATTATTTTTCTTACTTTTCATTTATTATACCTTTATAAGATCTACTTAATTCATTACTTTCAATTTTTAGTTGTAATAACTTTTATTTATTCAAATTCTTATTCAAAATAATATTTATTTTCGTAAATAACGTTTAACAAATTCTCTAAATCTGAGTTAGTTAAAAATAACTAGCTTGAAATCAAAAAGTTAGCTATTAATTCAAATAGCTATATTTCTACTAATCATTTAGTAAAAAATAAATAATTATTAGTTTAGTTTAGTTTTAAGTTATATCAAAATAGATAATATTTTAGTAAAATTCTGATTATTATTAATAATTAATTATTTTTAACTAATTCAGATTAAAAGAACAGATAGGATTTTCTAGGTTATTAAACTTTTAATGCAGAAAATACAAATTTGTTTCTATAAAAATTATTATATTAAATAACATTTATATTAATATTTTTATATATAATACATATAATATATTTTTAATAAATGAATATTTGGTTTTTTAAACATTGTAAGAATTAAAATTTTAATAAATAAGAATTTTCTGTCTAATTATTAAATTACTTTATTTAAAAATTATATAATACAGGAGTCTCGGAAATCGAAATTAACACAAGTGAAATTGATCTAAAGTGAATAAAAGATAAAGTCAAATATTTTGTTAATTACACCTATTTTTAATATTTAGATAATTGTTAAATTTGTACACATTATAAAAAATATTTTTTAAAATATCTACAAGTTATTTTTATAACAAGACCTTTAAGTTTTATTTAATTAATGAACTGCATAATTATAACTTTATACATTAAATAAAACTTTTTTTTAAATTAAAAAACTATTTGACATTAATATAATATTTTGGTCGTACTTTTTAGAATTTAAAATACAAAATAAGTTCTAAATTAACATTTTGAATTTGATTCACAGATTATTGCAAGACAAAAAATAAAGATTTAATAGAAATTAACAAAATTTTAAAACTTGATTTATATAAAAAATTGATCAAGGAAGGAAGCAATAATTAACACATAATTGTTTTAAATTAAAATTATTCAGTCTAAAGATATAAGAATTAAACCCGTTTCTCATAAAGGGATACAATTCTACTCAGTTAGTATATAAGGAAAGTTTGAATCTCTAATTCCAAATGTATTCGAGCGTGTTCGGTGTGCGTGAATGTGTATTTAGATATTTGTATATTGCGGGGTAAGTTTAGTTTAGGTAAATCGCGTCTTGTATATAGTTCAAAAGAATATTAAATTAATCTTAAGGTTAAAACTATGATCGTGATTGTATCGTTAAATGTAATTATAATTAGCGAAATAAGTAATCTCTATAGGAAATAAATCTGTAATTAATATGAAGGAAATCTTTTTATTTTTTGGTTGAATAGAAAAGATCATCTAGTTGGCAAAACTTTACCATGCTGGTGAGCAGGAGCCTTGACAAGAACATTGTCGAGGCGCGCTGAGCTCAAGAATTCGAGCTCAGCGCCTTGTCATCCAGCATGGTAAAGTTTTCCCACGTGCTGTGTATAATACTACTCAACTTTCTGGCAATCGAGGAATCGCCCTCCGACCATCAAATTACCATGCTGGAGAGTGATGTGTATCCATATTTTTGTATAAAACATTTCTAATTCTTGAATAATTTCTATTATAAATTGAATGGTAAAGTTTTCTAAAAATCACTTTGATCCGAGGTGTATCATGCTAACATGGTAAACTTTATCTGAAACATTTTCTCCGTGTAAAAATTGGTTGTTTGCATTTATCACAAGAATTATTAACTTTTTTGAAAAAATGTATAGAACATAAAATGTGTACTTCTATGAAACCTACAACTTTTGTAAACTGCATTTTTTGAAATTCTAAAAATATGCTACAATATTCTACTGCACTACTCTATTCACTTTCTTGCTTAAATATATTTATTATCGATTAATCACCTTGGAAACTATTAAAGATACCAAAAAAGTATATAGAACTTAAAATTAGGGTTGCGCACGAGACGATACAATACGATATTTTACAGAGTATCGTCTCGGCCTCGAAAGAATGAAAAATTGATGGTATCGTCTCGCGGTCGACATTCTTTTCTCCAAAACTCAATTGACAGAATCTCCAATTGATCAAAATTTATTTGTCAAAATATTAAATTTCCCGAAACTCCATTTATCAGAACTTTTAATTTCCCGAACCTTCAATTTCTCAGAATATTGAACTTTCCGAATCTCCACTTGTTAGAACTTTAAACTTTCCGAATCACCATTTGTCCGAACTTTTAACTTCCCGAATTTCCAGTTGTTAGATATTGCATCTGTCCGACAAAAGGAATGTAAACTTGCTAAAACAGCTTTCTGATTGGCTGGTAATGTTTCTGGACAAATTTCCAGCCAATCAGAAAGCTGTTTTAGCAATTTTACATTCCTTTGGTCGGACAGATGCAAATTCTGACAATTTGAGATTCGGAAAGTTCAACATTCTGACAAATTGAAGATTCGTGAAATTAAAAGTTCTGATAAATGGAGTTTCGGGAAATTTAATATTTTGACAAATAAATTTTGGTCAATTGAGTTTTGGAGAAAATGATAGCGACCCTCGTTTCGGAATCGTAACGATCTCGTTACGCTCGATCGGGTTCAAACGTATATCATAATTTTTCCCCCTGAGAGACCTATAATTTCGTAGAAAAACATAGTTCTATGTATTATAGTTTTCAAGATATTGGGCCAAACATAATGTGGACATACACACACACACACACGAACGAACATTTTTTAAAAAAAAATGCCCCCAATGAGGAAGCAATACAAAAGAAATTTTAAAAATTAAAAAAAAATCGGACCATCATATCCGCACGTCCACGTCGTTAGTCGTTAGTCCTTTGATAAACTAAGAGTGATATTATGTTTGTGTATTTTTTTTTTTAAACAAGTTTAGGAGAGGAAAAATTGCATTTACCCACTTGTTTGTGTTGGACTCGACCACGTGCTGTGATAATACCTCTCTAAAACAACCTCCCCCATTTTTGCTTTACATATTCTAATCCACTATTGCTCCATCCGTACTGGAGGGTAAGCAAAAGCGTGATTCATTTGCTAGAGTTGTTATTTCTTTTTCATGTACATACATTTCCAAAAAATGTATATTCCCTATAATTCTTATATTTATTATCTCTTATGTTTATTTTTAATTTTGATTATTTGTAATTTAAATTACACAAATTTGTAATACTTTTTTATAGATTAAATAAATTCACTGATGATGGCACACACACGGTGCCGAAACGTCTGAAATAAAGATTCAAATTGTCTCTTTTTTCATGGACCCTAAGCCAATATAATTCCTCTCCAATTTTATAACAAAGGGTCAAAATAACATTGTTTAACACTATTATAAAAATGATAAATTATTTGTTTTTGACGATTTTGAATATCTCAAAATTTTCTTAAAATCAATCAAATTAAATGACAGTGAATTATTATAAATATTGTTATTTTTAATTAGAAACAAAATGTTTGGGGAAAAATTTAGATACATAGAATCGTTAAAATACGTAGAATGCAAATTCTCAATTTATAAATTTCTAATTACAAAATTAGAGAAGTTTTTATTTCTGATTTTTAATCCTTTTTAAATGTTTCAAATCTTCACGACCTTTTTGGACCCTTTTTCGTCATTTGAAATTTAACTAATGTACTGGTAAAAGAATTTATTTCTAAATAAATAAAATTGTTTAAATATTTAAGTTAGAATTTTAGTTTTTAAAATTTAGAATCTGTAAATTCTAACAACTACGGCGATATGAAATTTTTGGTAAAAGCGTTACAATTAAATGAATAGATGCGTAACTCTTAAACAGTAGAAGATATAAAAAACTGATATTTTTTAATTTTATTTCAGAAGAATACATCTTTTTCATATAAACATGTAAAGAACTCAATTATTGAAAAACGAGTATAAAATTAGAATAAATAATATAAATAATTTAAAATTGAAAAAATAATTGTAAAAGAACCTTTCACTTTATAAGAGGGTAGAAGCATAATAAAATTCTTTAGGGTTTAAAAGGCCATAAAGTAACCCTAAGAAAGACCCAAACTGTTTGGTATTTTCTAGGTACGAAATCTTCAAATCGTAACTCAAAAGTGACTGAATTCATCTAGGTATTTTGGTATTTTGTATCTGCAGGGAATATAATATTTAATTATCAGAAGTGTTGCAATAGTCATGAATCAATAAATCAGTATCAAATAACAAACACGTTAAACATATAAAACAATATAAAAAGAATTGATCATCGCAAATAGTTGTTTTTTACTTATTGTAGAGTCTTTTTTGAAGCGGTGGTCGAAAAAGTCCTTCCTGTCAACAATTTCTCCAAGATTCAAAAAATACCTTCCGTTTTACTGGCGAATCCAGGCATCCATATTCAATAATAATTGAAATTGACAATTTCCTTTGGATTGTATACACCAGACATAAAAATCCAGAAAACGAATTAGATAAGACGTATCGACCCTTGGCTTTCAAATTCCGTCCACTATTTTTCGCTACACTATAATTAATACACACGTTTTCCAACATTTTAATTTCACAATTTCAACTTATTTCTTATTTTATTTTTTTATTTATTAAAAAAACCATTTTTACACAAAAACCTACCTCTCAGTATCCTCGGCCGGCACTTAAGAACATGGCACGGATTCCGCCGTACGATTCAGGTTGCGATGATCAATTAAATGACTTATTCGCAATACAAAGAATCGTACGGTGGTTTCCCACAATTTTCTCCCTTCCAAAAGGGCTCATCGTCACGTCGAGGACACTGATAGGACAATTCAATTAATCGTCATAACGAATCTTGCGCGATCATAGAAATTCAAGAATTAGACATCCTGTCAAGGATCGAAGCTCTATATCGTATAAATTAAATTAAATTAAATTTATAGGCAACCTGTCCCACAGCTTAGCTAAACGGAAAATCAACTGCCGCTTTAATGATGATACATTCAACCTCAGATAAGAATCTTTGCTCTACTTTGAAGAAAACACTTTAGCAGATTCAATTCAGAATCTTTCAGTCTACTAAATTCGTGAATGTAAAGTACTATTTGCAGTTTGACTTCAGTTCCTCCCATATTTCATAAATTTGACGAAATCTCCAAGTCTCTTCCTTTCCAATTAAAAAGAGGCCGACACCTAGCTATACTAGACAGGCCGTCAGTTGAATATTCTCTTAGAAAATTGTCAGAACAACAACGTTGATTTTTATGGAAGAAAATATTTAACTCAGTCAGGATGACAAAAAGCAAAATACATTTCTTCGTCTCGAACCAAAACTAAAAACTTCTTGTTTATTTTAGTTTAAGATCAGCCCTCGAATATGCCATCTGTATTTCATATAGTTTTAACTTCTATTTGTCGTCCAAAATCATATCAGAACGTTAGTATTGAAACATTCTTGATCAACCAGTGCTGCTCAAAATGATATACTAGTAACTAGTCGACTAGAAATCTTTAAGAAATTACACTGTTTGCAAAAATCATAGCGTAATTAAAGTTAAGAATTAATTATTCACTCAACTAGCAAAGACAGACGCGCGCACTTGCGCGCGTGTTACAAAGAACTATTACTGTACGGAATTATTTAGGCATAAAATATTACAATGTGAATTAAATTTCTCATAATTAAAATGTTAGTGACAATAATTACAAATTTGAATGTTATGGAAAAAAATATAAAAAAGTACTGTAAAATTGACGGCTTGTTACTATATTATATAAAAAAATAATCCAAATTTGAAAAAAAGTTTTAGATAAGAGTTGTAAATTCTATTCAATTATTCATTTTATGTATTATTCATGTTGTCGTAAGAGAAAGGTGTCGATTTCACAGGTTTTGTTCGGTTTCCTAAAAATAAAAAAAAGGCAATGTTGTGTTTTATATATAATAAAATATGAAATATAAATAAATTTGTTATTGAAACATTTTAAATATTGTAATGTTCATTTTATATATTTAATATGCTTTTAGTACAGGTTCATCAATTTGTAACAATGATTTGAAAGACATTTTGTTGTCATCAACAACATTTATATTATTTTCCCTCTCAACGGCGATAAACACAATTCGTTCTTCTCCTAGTAAAAAGAAATTGTAATTAAATGAATGATATTAATAACATGAAGTTAACATTTCTTGATTTGCATATGTAAATAAAAATAGTTTTCTCATGGAGAAACCTTCATGCCTCATAAAATGTTATAAGTCATTCATTTTGAAAGGAAAAATATATTTTTTCTTCATATATATATGTCATAGGAAAAAAGAAAATGGTTCTACGATCCAAAATAAAGATTTCGAGAAAAACAATTTTGTAGTTTAATAATGTAATTCTGATGGTTTTGAATGTTTGAATGGATAGAAACTTGTTATTCATGAATTTTAGGGGTAACTAATTAAAAATTTGGTATCAGAATTTCAATATTGAAAATGGAATATGGCGGATAACTTTTTTAAAAATTGATTGGAATCGTTTAAAATTCGTTATTGAAGGGTTTTATAGGTCGTTAATTATGAATACGAAATTCCTTTTTAAAGATTCTAAATGACGTATTGAATATGGTGGAAGAATGTTTCAGAAATTTATGGATTTATATAAAAATTCATACTTAAAGGGTATCTTGGGGTCCATGATTACGAATTAAATTTCTAATTTATTGAATATCCTTATGTAAAAAGTTGTGAATTTGGACAACTAACTTCAGATTGTTGTTTAGCGATATTAATGACTTCTTAGCACCAAGATTCGTAAAACAAAGCTATATTTTAAGAAATACTATCATCATATTGGATCCGCCATTTTTAAATGTTGAAAACTTTTAGTTACTTTTTTACTAACAATTAGTCATTATTTTATTAATAATTAGTTATTTTTTTACTAATTGTTGAAGCAAACATGACCCATGCGTTTATGACAAACAAATAAATAAATTATTTGAAATTCTGACAAATTTTAGAAAATTTGTAAGAAATTTAAATAATTTATTATCTGGTTTTTTCCAATTTTTGTTAACTGAAATGTGATACATTACAGAAGAGTAGGGGAAAGTGGCCATCAATGTACCAGTTTTTTCAATGAACCATTTCAATTTTCTCAGAAGCAATTAAATAAAAATTCTCCTAATTTTAAATATAAATGAAGTTTGCATAAACACACTACGTCCATAAATTTGAGACGTGTGGATTTATTCTTTACAGAGAAAACTGAAAAAAATTGTTTTTGATGTATTGAAGAAAAAATTTACCTAAAATACAAACACGTTTTTTAATTAAAATAAGGACATTTAAAAATAAATGTACTTACGATTTATTTTGTTTTGGGCCTTAACTACACTGTAAAAAATAATACCTGCAGAATTACAGTGCAATGCATTTTAACGTTTCGCACTGTACATTCTGACTGGAGAAATTCAACGTCTTACGTGGTAAAAGTACGGCTGTGTGGAGGAAAAACGTTCGTGTTGTATTTTTACAGCGTGTGGCGTTGCAGTATGACAGCCCATGTGATTTTCTACAAGCTAATCTTAAAAAAGTTATGTATCACCTTGGAAATAAATCGCTTCACGTGACACGTAGTAAAAATACATCTGTTTAGATATTTACAATGGGTACTAGAATTGGTGGTACACATGTTATTTATCGGTGTGAAATGTTGAAATTTAGTTTGAATGTGGAATTTCTGTCTGGGCTTAAATTTTTTTGTTTTGAACGAAAATTGTGCACGTATTATATTAATAAAATACAGTATGTTGTACAGCTACTCTTTTTCTAAAAAAAAAAGTTACAATAAAAGTGAAGTTTTCTATTTCTAAAAGCAAAATAGTAGTTTTTAACCTAACTTCTTCTTAATCGTAAACAAAATGTTAATCGATACAAAATTTATGAATAGCACGTAGAATCATAAAGGGAATGTAGAAATACGGTCGCTTGTAAATTCACACTACAATAAAATTATACAGTCGGATCATCAATTTACAACGCACTATGTATTTCGTCGTACAGTTCGCATTTTTACTATGTGTCACGTGAAGCGATTTTTTTGTTGCAAATATCATGTTGATTCAATGTACCGGGAAACAATGAACCACCTGGAATTTCAGTGTATTTTCGATTTCCAGAGTGGTATGCCTGATTATAAAAGTAGGCATGCGTACAGCATGTTACAGCGATAGTTATCAGTACCTTTCTCAACATAGCAAAACTAAAATGCCATTTTAGCTACTTAACTTAAATTTGAGGTATATTTATGTTATACATTATCAATTAAAAAGTGTTGAGTAATAATTTTTTATAGTATTTGATAGAAAATAAGTTTTTTACAATGTGAAAATTGCAATATTATTATTGTTAAACATTTTTAGTGTTTTTATAGAGGTGGTTCATTGTGTACCCAGGTTGTTGAAAATGAAAATAGCTTGTTAGTTTAGAAAAATCCTAAACTTTATTATTTAATCAAAATAAATGGTGTATAATATGTGTGCATTACCTAGAGAAGTGTTGTAGTTTTATATTGATGCAAAGAAGTGCTTGAAATTGGTAAAATTCAATAAGTACTATGACCTTGAAAAAAACCCGGTACATTGATGGCCACTCTCCCCTATTAGTTATTTTAATCTGTATGTTATAATAATAATAATAATAATAATAATAATAATAATAATAATAATCTCTGGATCTACTGGAACTTTTCGTTTTCTACCACTCATCGTATCAGTGCTACTAAGCCTGATATAGTACTCCAGGATCATAAAGGTAAGATCATCTGCGTGATTGAGTTTTCGGCTCCTGCCGAGGGCAATATCGCTCAGAAGGAGGATGAGAAACGGCAAAAGTATCAAGACCTGCTGTTCGAATTGAGGAGAATACACAGAGGCTATAAAGTCCATTTAGTTGTCCTTATTCTCGGCTGTCTAGGGGGGATGAGAGCTTCATTTGTTAGCCAGCTTCAAAGAGTTCCAACCTGCGAGCGTTAAGCTGACGCATTGGCAGGTCGAATGCAGAAGGCAGTTCTGCTGAGCTCTCTTCATCTGGTCAGGCAGCACTGTTCTTCATAATATAACATCACGAAGGTAGCTCTAAAAAAGCATCCAATAGCGTTCCTGGCCACCGCGTAAGAACAACAGCGGCAACGGACAGGAACACCTACAGAACAGTGAACTGAAAACACCTCGAGCAAAGGAATCGCGTTATTGCTTACCTTTCAGGATGGAAGGAGCAAAAGCGGATAAGAATACGTAAGGCAAGAATGGGAGAGGTTGTTTTAGTGAGGTATTACCACAGCATGTGGTCGAGTCTTACACGAACAAGTGCGTAAATGCATTTTTTTCTCTCCTAAACTTGTTTTGTAAAAAAAAAAAAAAAAAAAAAAAAAATCTCTGGAATCTCCGGAATCTCTGTGATATTTGGTGCTATCCGCTACCAGATATCACAGAAACGCTTGATCGATTTGGTCAAGTCCTTAGTTGCCCTTTCCCAAACATCGTGGAAATACTGGGTTTGTTAGGCCGAGTGTTTAAAGGGCATCTAAGGTGGGGTTGCTGGACCTCAACCGGGCGCGTCCCCAGGTGGCGGATAGGGGGATCCTCCTAGATATAGGTGGTATCGGGGAAATGAAATACCCGACGCGGACCATAACCAGATAGAGCTTGACACCTGAAATAATTGTCAACCCTGTGATGGGTTAACCACCCCCACAGGGTAACTTGCGGTTACGACAACTGTAACGCGCAGTGCCACCCACAATAGGTCTCTTTCGGATGGAGACCTGGGTTCAGTTGGGAGTGGCAATAGGATAGAACCCAGGCGACGACCAGGGTACGCCCGTGGACAAGCTCGTGAGCGTCTACGATGGACTGAGGAGATGAAGAGAGATGCCATCTTATGTTGGCGAAACTCTTCTCCTGACCGTAGAGGAATAATGAAGAGAAGTTATGAGCGATGGATCACTATGTATCCCCAATACGCTCAAATAACATCTCAGAATCTAAGAGATCAGATATCCTCTCTGTTGGGTAGGGGATATGAAGCTCTCCTTCAAGAAGATCGAGACCCCGTAGAGAACAGACGATCAGTTCTCACAACACAACAAATGGTCGAGCATAGTAATGTGGGCGCAAGAGAAACCAAAATTTATCACAAGGTTTCCATTAAAATGGACAAATTGGCAGCGGCGAACAGAGAACTTTCGGACCTTTCAGAAGATGTAGACCTCTGGACATTGAACTGTGCAGTTTATGAAAAGGCGGTTTCTTTGCTTCGCGAAAGCAACAGAAAATCTGTTTCTGAGCGCATTGCAAGAACAAAACAACGAATTAAACAGGTACAGTTCAAGATTGGGGTGGCCAGACGGATGGCTTCTCAATTGCAGAGTGTGATTGCATATCTAGCAACAAATAGAGCATTTACTCCTAGAGTTTTGGGCATAGCCCAATCTCTAAAAAGATTGCATCATACTCTCAAGAAGTCTAAGCTGCAGAATATCAAGCAGCATTGGATTGAGAAGATACGTACTCTTGTAATTATAAGAGAACAATTAGAACGGCGTGTAAAATGGATAGAGCAAAATAACACTTTTGCTATCAATCCGTCCCGCCTGTTCCCAGTACCTTCTCCAACCGTTGAAAAGCCACCTAGTCGTGAAGAGGTTGAAAACTTCTGGAAGAACATCTACGAAACCACATGTTCTCTAAACGATCAAGATGCATCTATACCACTCTTTCGTAGCTTCTGTCATCGGCAGGGGCTTGAACACCCTATGGAAGAGTGCTCATGAATCACTGAGGAGGAAGTGAGAAATGTAGTTGCTAAAACTAAGAACTATTCAGCACCCGGTCTAGACAAGATTAATAATCTATGGTGGAAGAAGTTCACTTTTACCCACCAACATTTGGCCCGTATATTTTCTAGCTTTCTTAACGGAGAAGATCACGTACCTCAGTGGTTGGTTGAAGGAAAAACGGTACTTCTACCAAAATCAGGAAATTTGTCTAATCCAATGAATTATAGACCAATAGCTTGTCTTAACACCTGTTACAAGCTATTCACTGGTATCCTCAAAGAGAGGATATTAACATCCATAGAGCCAGTGTGGAGTGCAATAGGTGAACAGCGAGGGTGTAAGAGAGGCCTAGCAGGTTGTAGGGATAACCTACTGATAGATAGGTGCGTGACCCAAGATTCGATATTTTATCGGCGCAACCTGTCAATGGCTTGGATTGATTACCGTAAAGCATTCGACTCTACGAGTCACGAATTGATTATCAAGCTTCTTGAATGCTTACAGGTACATCCAAACATTGTGAGATGCTTGAAAGATCTAATGCTCAAGTGGAGGACAAGGTTTGTTATAACATCGAACAAACAACAGGTGAATACTAACATCGTCACCTATAAAAGAGGAGTTTTTCAAGGAGACTCACTCAGTCCTCTACTTTTTTGCATCTCCCTCTTGCCTCTGTCTATTGTTCTTCGAGAAAAGCACTCTGGATACATGTGTGGCAAACCAAAAAATAGAGTATATAAGATCAACCACCTTTTTTATATGGATGATCTTAAGCTCTATGCCTCCAGTAAGGAGGCACTTAATATCTTAGTGTTTGCAGTAGCTGTGTATTCCAGAGCTATAGGTATGTCTTTTGGATTGGACAAATGTGCCGTGATTCATCTAAATAGAGGAAGACGAGAAACATCGGATTTACAAAGTAACTCTGAGGACCTTCAGCTCATTGGTGGCAACACCATACAACATCTTGGTGTGGGGGATGCTTACACATATCTTGGGATTCCACAATCGGAGACTCAGGATGTTTGTAAGCTTAAAGATCATCTCCAAAAGAAATATCGAGGTCTTCTTAGAAAAATTTGGTCATCTGAATTATCTGGGAAGAATAAGATACAAGCCACAAATACATTAGCCATTCCTTTACTTCTCTATACATTTGGAGCTGTTAAGTGGAATGTGAATGACCTGAAGTTACTAGATAGAGAGACACGTAGGATGATGTCAATACATCGATGTCATCACCCAAGGTCTTCTGTACCTCGAATTTACCTTCCACGCGATCAGGGAGGGAGAGGTCTACTTAGTGTAAAGTGTCTTCATCGCCGTATTGTATTGGCTACGGCGTGTTCGGTGATGAACAGTAATGATCCTCTTATGCAATTTGTCCACCATCATGAAATTGCAGATAATGGGGCATTTTTATACAAAGCGGCAAACAGAGCGGCAGATGAACTTAGTCTTCCGTTTGATACCAGCGATACAGAACAGGGATTGGCATCATTAACACCTTTGATGCTTAAAAGACAAGTGAAGCAGGCTGAACATGTACTTCTATTGGAGCAACATGTTAGGAAGCCTCTTCATGGGCAATTCTATAAGATTCTTAGGGAGATGGAGTTGTCTAAGTATCTGTCTTTTAGATTTCTGAAATCTGCTGGTTTAAGATCGGAGACTGAGGGATTTTTATTTGCTTGCCAAGATAGTGTTATCAATACCTTATATTATCGCAGTAAGGTCATGCAGATACCTGTCGACAATTACAACTGTCGAGCATGTAAACAATATCCGGAAACACTTACTCACATTCTAAGTGCGTGTCCGACGTATGCATGTTCCAGGTATATTGAAAGACACAATGCTGGACTTAAGGTGTTGTATTACCATCTTCGACACCAATATGGTGTAGATAAGGAACCTGTCTTGCCATACGCCCAAGAGGATCAGGAGGCTGTTGTGGAGAATGAGAATTGCAGAATCTACTGGAACTTTTCGTTTTCTACCACTCATCGTATCAGTGCTACTAAGCCTGATATAGTACTCCAGGATCATAAAGGTAAGATCATCTGCGTGATTAAGTTTTCGGCTCCTGCCGAGGGCAATATCGCTCAGAAGGAGGATGAGAAACGGCAAAAGTATCAAGACCTGCTGTTCGAATTGAGGAGAATACACAGAGGCTATAAAGTCCATTTAGTTGTCCTTATTCTCGGCTGTCTAGGGGGGATGAGAGCTTCATTTGTTAGCCAGCTTCAAAGAGTTCCAACCTGCGAGCGTCAAGCTGACGCATTGGCAGGTCGAATGCAGAAGGCAGTTCTGCTGAGCTCTCTTCATCTGGTCAGGCAGCACTGTTCTTCATAATATAACATCACGAAAGTAGCTCTAAAAAAACATCCAATAGCGTTCCTGGCCACCGCGTAAGAACAACAGCGGCAACGGACAGGAACACCTACAGAACAGTGAACTGAAAACACCTCGTGCAAAGGAATCGCGCTATTGCTTACCTTTCAGGACGGAAGGAGCAAAAGCGGATAAGAATACGTAAGGCAAGAATGGGAGAGGTTGTTTTAGTGAGGTATTACCACAGCATGTGGTCGAGTCCCACACGAACAAGTGCGTAAATGCATTTTTTCCTCTCCTAAACTTGTTTTGTAAAAAAAATAAAAAAAAATAAAAAAAAATAATAATAACTCGATATCTCTGTGGTAAATGGTAACGTCCGTTACCGAATATCACAGAATTGCCTGACCGGTTAGGTCAGGTAAGATGCCCTCTTCCGAACACCAAGGAAATATTTGGTCCACTTGACCAAGTGTTTGAGTGGCATCTAAGATGGGGTTTCTGACATCTCAATCGAGCGCCTCCCCAGGTGGCGGATAGGGGAAATCCTCCCAGATATGGGTGGAACCGGGCAATTCAAATACCCGGGGCGGACCAACGTCAGATAGGGGTGGGCACCCGATATAATTGTCGACTTTGTGTTGGGCTAACCACTCACACAGAGTTTTTTGCGGTTACGACCACAGTAACGCGCAGCGCCACCCACAATGGGTCTCTCTTGGATGGAGACCAGGGTTCAGTTGGGAGTGGCAGTAGGATAGAACCCAGGCAACGACCAGGCTTCGACCAGGGACAAACTCGTACACGTTTAAAATGGACGGACCAACTTCGAAGGGACATCTTAGACTGTTGGCGACAGAGCTCTCCGGACCGAAGAGGTTACATGTTGAGGCTTCATGAGCGATGAAGCAATATGCATCCCCAATACGCACAAATGAAACCTCAGTACTTACGAGATCAGGTATCCTTTTTGCGAAGGAAAGGCCATGAAGTTCTTCAAGAAGAACCCTCTGAGAACACACCATCAGTTCTCACAACAACACCTTTGCAGACAGTTGAGTATGTAAACATAAGAGCAAGGGAAACCAAAATCCATCTTAAGGTTTCCATTAAAATGGACAAAATGGCTGAAGCGAATAGAGAACTTTCATTACTTCCAGAGGATGTAGATCTCTGGACATTGAACTGTGCAGTCTATGAAAAAGCAGTTTCCTTGGTTCGTGACAGTAACAGAAAATCTGTTTCAGAACGCGTTGCCAAGACCTGTAAAAGAATTAGGCAGGTTCAGTTCAAAATTGGGGTAACTAGACGGAATGCTTCTCACCTTTAGAGTGTGATTGCTTATCTGGAGACGAATCGGAGATTTACACCTAGAGTGTTAGAAATATCCCGATCTCTGAAAAGATTGCATCATACTTTGAATAAATCTAAGCTGCAGACCATCAAGCAGCATTAGACTGAGAAGATACGTTCTCTTGTAGTCATAAGAGAACGTTTAGAACGTCGGGTTAAGTGGATAAAACAAAATAATGTTTTCGAAACTAATCCTTCCCGCCTATTCGGTATAACATCGCCGGTCGTTGACAGACCACCATGTCGCGAAGAGATCGAAAACTTCTGGAAAAACATCTATGAAACCTCATATTCGTTGAATGAAGAAGACGCTTCTTTGCCTCTTTTCCGTAGCTTTTGTCTTAGACAAGGGCTTGACCATCATGCGGAGGAATGCCCATCAATTACTAAGGAGGAAGTGAGAAATGTAATTGCTAAAACTAAAAACTTTTCAGCGCCTGGGCCGGATAAAATTAACAACATGTGGTGGAAGAAGTTTACTTCAACACACCAACACCTGGCCCGCCTATTCTCAACTTTTCTCAACGGAGAACATCCCGTACCACAGTGGTTGGTGGATGGACGTACGGTACTATTGCCAAAATGTGGAGATTTGACTTGTCCAAAGAATTACAGACCAATAGCTTGTCTTAACACCTGCTACAAGCTATTTACTGGTATCCTTAAGGAAAGAATTTTGTCATCTATTCAACCAGTATGGAGTACAATAGGCGAACAACGAGGATGCAAGAGAGGTCTGGCAGGTTGTAGGGAGAACCTACTGATTGATAGGTGTGTCACCCAAGACTCGATATTTTATCGACGAAACTTGTCCATGGCTTGGATTGACTACCGTAAGGCGTTTGATTCCACCAGTCATGAGCTTATTATTAAGCTTCTTGAATGTCTTGCGGTACATCCAGACATAGTGAGATGCTTGAGAGAGCTTATGCTTTTATGGAGAACAAGGTTTGTATTAACATCAAACAAGCAACAGGTGATGACTGACGTCATCATCTACAAAAGAGGAGTTTTCCAAGGCGACTCTCTTAGTCCTCTATTGTTTTGTATCTCCCTCTTGCCTCTGTCTGTTGTGCTTCGTGAAAAACACTCTGGATACTTGTGTGGCAAACCAAGACATAGAGTTCACAAGATTAACCACCTGTTTTACATGGACGATCTTAAGCTCTATGGCTCCAGTAAGGAAGCATTAAAAATTCTAGTGTTTGCAGTGGCCAAGTATTCCAGTGCAATTGGAATGAGCTTTGGACTTGATAAATGTGCTGTTGTCCATATGAATAGAGGAAGACTGGAAACATCTGAAACATCAGGCGATTTAGACGATTTTCAGCTTATTGGTTGCAACACCATTCATCATCTTGGTGAAGGAGAAACTTACGCATATCTTGGAATTCCACAATCGGAAACTCAAGACGTGCGTGGGCTTAAAGATCAACTCCAAATTAAATATCGAGGTCTTCTCAGAAAAATTTGGTCATCCGAATTATCAGGGAAGAATAAGATACAGGCTACAAATGTATTAGCCATTCCTTCAATACTTTACACATTTGGGGCTGTTAAATGGAATGTGGATGAGCTGAAGATACTGGATAGACAAACGCGCAAGATGATGACAATACATCGATGACATCATCCAAGGTCTTCCGTAACTCAAATATACCTTCCACGAGATCAGGGAGGAAGAGGGTTACTAAGTTTAGAATGTCTTCATCGCCGTATTGTACTGGCTGCGGCATGCTCAGTGATGAATAGTACGGATCCTTTAATGCAATTTGTCCATCATCATGAAGTTGCAAATAATGGGGCATTTTTATATCAAGCGGCAAATAGAGCGGCAAAGGAACTTAATCTTCGATTTGATACAAATAATACCGAACATGGAATAGCGTCATTACCACCTTTGATGCTCAAAAAACATGTAAAGAATGCAGAACATGTACTTCTTTTAGAAAAACATGTTAGTAAGCCTGTTCACGGACAATTTTATAATATCGTCAGAGAAATGGGATTGTCTGTAGGTTTGTCTTTTGCATTCCTTAAATCGGCTGGATTAAAATCGGAGACAGAGGGATTTTTGTTCGCTTGTCAGGATGGAGTGATTAATACTTTGGTGTACCGCAGCCGTGTGATGCATATACCTGTTGACGATTCCAACTGTCATGCATGCAAACAATACCCGGAGACACTTAGTCATATATTAAGTGCCTGTCCGATTTATGCATGTAACAGATATATAGAAAGACACAATGCTGCACTGAAGGTTTTGTATTACCACCTTCGTCACCAGTACGGTATAGATAAGGAGCCCATTCTGCCTTATGCCCAAATGGATCAAGAATCCGTTGTAGAAAATGACCAGTGCAAGATCTACTGGAATTTTTCTTTCCCCACCACTCATCATATCAGTGCCACCAAGCCTGATATGGTCCTCCAAGATCATAAAAGTAAGATCATTTATGTAGTTGAGTTTTCGGCTCCTGCCGAGAGAAACATCATTAAAGACGAGGATGAGAAACGGATCAAATATCAAGAGCTCTTATTCGAATTGAGTAAAATGCATCCAGGATATAGAGTCCATTTGATTGTTTTAATTCTCGGCTGCTTAGGAGGGATGAAGGGTTCATTTGTGAGCCAACTAAAGAAGATCCCAACCTGCGAACGTCAAGCCAATTTGTTAGCAGGTAGAATGCAAAAAGCAGTTCTTTTGAATTCTCTTTTTGTGGTCCGACAGCACTGTTCCCTGTAAAAAAAAAACATCTTTAAAGGTAGCTCTAAAAAAGCATCCAACAATTTCATGTCGGCCGCATAAGAACATCGGCGGCAATGGACATGAAGACTTAAAGAACAGAATGCTGAAACTGTACAGAGTAAAAAAAAAGAAACTTTTGCTTACCTTCCAGGACGGAAGGAGCAAAAGTTGATAAGAATATGTAAAGCAAGAATTGGAAGAGGTTGTTTTAGTGCGGTATTGCCACAGGATGTGGTCGAGTCCCACACGAACAAGTGCGTAAATGCATTTTTTTCTCTCCTAAACTTGTTTTGTAAAAAAAAAAAAAAAAAAATAATAATAATAGTTTTTTTATTAATCTAAAATAGAAAGCTGAATTATATAAAAAGAATATCCCCAACTCCCTTACTAAAATGTACTTTCACAAACCCCTGTTGACCAATCAAATGTAACCTGATGACCCCCACTACTTGAAGAAGTGACACGTCCCCAGATTTTCTAAATTTTGAAAATCTCCTGGCAAATTAAAATATTGTAATTGACTGCCTACGAGATTGACAAATTCAATTATTTATTCGACCGTGGACAAATTAAGAACTCTTATTAAGTGTCAGTTTTTTGTGGATTCGTGTATGTTAAATAAAAAACAAGTTTTAGGCAATTAATTCCACATTTCTTTTAAAATTTACAATATATTATAAAAACGACGTTTCGGCAGCTACCGCTACCCTTATCAAGTTTATTATTTTTTTTTCTTTTCATAAAATGCTAAAAATAAAAATACATTTTTTTTTAGATTAAATTTACATAAGTGTATAATGTGTAATTTTTCCACCTTAAATCAAAATGCAGGACAAGCCGTACTTACATTTTAAAAATTACTAAAGCTGTTATATTAAAAAGATTCTTATCTTTCATTTTTTTTTAATATTAAAAATCATATAATAAATCAATTAAAAGATTTTTATACATGATGATGATTTTATTCATCATCATGTGTCAACTGTATGACATTGTATGACTTAAATTCTGATACTGTATTGTGTGTAAATTATAATGTCGGTAATTTGGGGCGCTATATTACCAGATTAATGTATATTATTAAAAAATCCCTGATAAATACTACCCAGCCTTTCAACGTCTGTTTTAAAATTTATTGCTTTATTTTTTTTTGTGATATAAATCATTTCTAAAAATTTTCTTTTAAACCAATTTTCCTCTACATTCAAAATTGTTACTTTATTTAAATCGAAATTATGTTTATTTTCAGTAGCGTGTCTTGATATAGCTGTATTTGTTTTTTTATTTTTTATGTCTCTAGCATGTTCCTTCATTCTAGTATGTAGGTGTCTAGATGTTTCACCAATATATGTGTCGATTCAGGGTGAAAGGAACCTTAGCTGCAAAACTGAGTTTTAAGCGTACGTGCGTTTGAAGTTGAGCCTCCCTATGTTACTGTTAGGTTATGTCTATGTTTCATCGCGAATAACAGAAAAACTAATAGACATAAACAAGTTTTGATTACTGTATGTGAAAGAGCAACTCAAATTCTATCGATTCATAATAAAAATTAAAAATCGAATATTTTGCAGCTAAGGTCCCTTTCACCCTGAATCGACACATATATATTATCACAATTAAAACAAGGTATTTTATATATTGTATTAATTTGTTGATTTTTTTCTGTTTTATCTTTAGTTGAGTGTAGGATATTTTTCCCTAATGTGTTTTCTATTGATTGAACTACTTTGATATTGAATTTGTTAAATAAATTATAAAAAATGTTTTCTAATTCTTTGATATATGTTAGTGAGATAATTGTTTTAATATTATTTTCGGATGAAACTTTATTACTGTTTGAAAGTATGTAATTGTATCTTTCTTTAATTTTTTTTATTTAGGATGCTAGTTGGAAAACCGTTTTTTAAAAGAGTTTCTTTAACTATTTTTAGATTGTCTGTATGGAATTTTTTGTCTGATAATAATTTAAAAGCACGATCTGTTAGAGCGATAATAATACTTAATTTATATTTTAAACAATGTTCAGAATCAAAATTGATATAACGGCCTGACCAAATAGGTTTTCTGAACCAATTAGTAATTATTTTGTTATTTTCTGTATACAGAGTTAGATCTAGAAAATTTATACTATTGTTTATTGATTCTTCCAAAGTGAATTTTATTCTGTCAGTATCTTTCATAGAGTTAAATGTTTTGTAAAAATGATCTATTTTATTAATTAGTAGACATATTAGAGTGTCATCAATACATCTACCATAAAAGATAATTTTATATTTGATTTTTTTAAAGCTTTCTTTTCTAAGTATTCCATTACTAAGTTTGCACATGCAGAACTAATGGGGGATCCCATTGGTAGTCCAAAGGTTTGTTTACAAAATTCATTTTGGAATTGACAATATGAATTCTCCAAGCATAATGTTGTTGCATAAAGAAATTCATTTAAGTTTAAGGTAGTATGTGGTTGAATATCTACCCATCTATGTTTTATACATTACCTAATTAGATCCCATGATATATTTGTATACATAGAAACAACATCCAGGGAGATTAAGGTAAAATTACTTGTCATAGTAATTTGATCAATTTTATTTTTAAAAGTCCAACTATCTTTAATATTAAATTCGTGTTTAGAAACAACTTTTTGTATAGGATTTGCTAAAAATTTTGATAAATTATATAAAGGTGATGAAATAAAAGATGTTGTTGCCCAAGTAGCACGTAATATTACATGAATATCACAGTGACATCATATTGTAATATTCGTAATATTACGGGGTGATATTACTGTGATATTGACGTGATATTGAAATGTCCGCCTCAAGGTAATATTACAAGTAATATTACGGTAATATTACAAAGATTTATTTATTTCAATATTTATTTTACATTAAATAAAATATTTTAAAAAAATCCGGCTCACACGGGGTTCGAACACGCAACGTTCGACACGACGTGAATACGCCTTGTACCTCTCGGCCATCTAGCTCTTGGCATATAGTGCAGAAAGTGTTCTTCATATTGTACCAAAGAGAATTAAAGGTAATACATGAAGAACACTTTCTAAAATACATTCCAAGATCTAGATGGCCGAGAGGTACAAGGCGTATTCACGTCGTGTCGAACGTTGCGTGTTCGAACCCCGTGTGAGCCGGGTTATTTTAAAATATTTTATTTAATGTTAAATAAATATTTAAATAAATAAATGTTTGTAATATTACCTTGAGGCGGACATTTCAATATCACGTCAATATTACGTCAATATCACTGTAATATCACCCCGTAATATTACCAATATTACAATATGATGTCACTGTGATATTCATGTAATATTACGTGGTGCTTGGGTGGTCTTCCTGGACAGTTGTTTTTATGTAATTTTGGTAAAATGTAAAATTTTGGTGCTAGACCATTATTACATTTTAAATAATTTGTAGCTTGTCCATTTATCAGATCTTGTTCGTACTATGAGTTAATCAAAAGGTTTACAGTATCTTGAATTTTTTTAGTCGGATTTCTTTTTATTTTAATATAAGTATCATTATCGTCCAAAAGATCATATGCTTTTTTATTGTAGTCAGTTTTTTCTAAAATTACTGTTTTGTTACTTTTGTCTGTGTTAGTAATTATTAAGTTTGGATTATTTTTTAAAAACTGTTTTGTTTCTTTAATTTTCTTTTCTATTTTTAATTGTTTAAATGTTTTGTTTGGTTGTTTAAAGTACCAATTCTGAATCCAGTACAGAACATTGTTCCTGATAGAGTTTTTTTCTATTATAGGGATTTTGTAGAGAGAGTTTTCAATATTTGTTACTGTTTTTGGAAGTGGATAATTTTTCTTGGTATATGGTATTGCAAAACTTCCACCAAGACTTAAGATTTCTTTAACATTATCTGGTACTGGAGTGTTACTTTTAATAAGAATGTATTCCTATGTTCGAGGCTGTTTTGGAGGCTTATTTCAATATTTTTTTTATACAAAATAACATTAAATCATGACAAAATTTTTTTACATTTTTTTATTTACATTTTCAACTATGTAAAAAAAAATTTTTGACACTTTTTCAATTTAATTTGTTTATAATATTATAAATTAAAGATGGCAGCTTCGAAGTGAGGTAGATGGTTGGTGCGGGTTCTCGTTCCCCTGAACGTCCTCTAAAACAAATAAATCCAGTAGATTATCGTTTTGTATGCTTGTGGTTATCGTCCGTAGTAAAATAAGACATTTTTATCAATAAACAGTGCCGGCTTTAGGGTAGTGCGCGCCTGTGCGACCGCACTAGGGCGCTGAGTCTCAGGGGGCGCCGTGGTTTTCAAAAGGGCGGTTTCGAAAAAATTTGATAACTAAAAAAAAAAAAAGGTAAAATCTGACAACAAGAAAGGAAAAACTACTAAAAAGGGCGCTATACAAATTTTCGCACGAGAGCGCGAAATAGCTAAGGCCGGCACTGTCAATAAATAACAAAATCGCTGACTTGTAAACAAAAACCAAGAAGACTAGAAACAGGAGACCCAACATGGAGTGGGACTGATGGTCCAAATTGTGGCAGGACGCTTGGGCGTGCTACCCCGAGGCGCGGTAGTTTTCCGCACATCCCCATCAATTCCCACCATATGCTTAACTACATGAATTCTGCTCGCATGAATATATTATGCATCAGTGAAATCGGTGGTGGGAATGCGCAGAAGAATACCGCGCCTCGGGGTACCGCGCCTAAGCATACTACTACGGTTTGGACCATTGCTCCCGATTTTAAGCAGCCGAGTTTGTACTCCTGTTTCTAGTCTTCTTGACAAAAACGTTCAAAAATCGTGTTTTTTTAATGAACAAAAAGTTGAATAAAAAAAAATTATTATTAAAATTAAATAATTTTACTACGGACCAGAGCCATGGTTGTATAGAATAACATATTAAAAAATGAAAGCAATCTGATCGATAGTTTTCTTTCAATCACTCGCACCGTTTTGAAAAATGTCATTTTGAGAAAAACGCGTTTAAAGTTGAACAATGATATTCAAGTATGCTATGCATTAAAAAATGTTTGAAATGGTTTAAAAATGTTTACTCGGGGGTTTTTGAGGTCGCTGATCACGAATCTGAAGTCAAGATTTAAAAATTCAAAATGTCGGATCCAATATGTCGGACAAGAAATTTTAAAAATAATTGTATTTGCTTGAAACTTCCTACTCAGAGGTTTTTAGGGGCGCTGATTACGAATCTGGAAGCACTTTTCAAAAATTCAAAATGGCGGATCCAATATGGCGGACAAGAGATTTTAAAAATAATTCTATTTGCTTGAAACTTGCTACTCGGGGGTTTTTAGGGTCGCTGATTACGAATTTGTTATTAAAATTTATGTAAATAATTTTATTTTGTAAAAAAATTATACTTACATTAATCGGCAATGCTAGGTGCACAGAACAGACCCTCTGTCTCTTCGTACGCGTCATTTTCCGCTGTTTTATCTGCTCTAATTGTGGCCTTCACTTTTTTTGATAATTTTGATAATTTTGATAATTCTGTATATTTTTCCGACGTATATTTATTTCCACGAAACTTTCTTTTCTTTTCACCATAACGTGCGCGTTTATTGGAACTTCTAGAATGTTTTCTGCCCATTTTCAAAAGATACTTAGTAACCGAAAGTCAGGCTTCAACTGACGACTAACAACGAAACACCTATACAAACCAAACAGTATATACACATATATTCCGTCCCTTTATACCTGAGAGCAGCTCCCTAAAAGTCCGTACACAAACGTATATACAGTAAAGTCAATTGGCAAGCAGTCAGTCAACGAGTGCGACAAGGACACTCTTATATGCGTAAAGATATTTGAGTCTCACTCGCACTCACACTTCCCTATGACCACTTGCCAATTGACCATACTGTATATATATAATATATATATATATATATTAGGGTGGTCCATAATAATTATTAATTAATTATTAATTATTAATTTTACAAATTAATGACCTCCGATTAGAATAAGACAAGATATTAACTATTATTTATTACTTTTACTTTATCTAAATAATTTATTATTGTTAATTTATAACTTGTAGTCAATAATTTGTCTTATTCTAATTAACGGACATTAATTTGTAAAATTAGGAAACAGTTGTGTCCTTCTAGGTGCATTTGTAAAGAATTAATAATTATTTACAATAATTTGTTTAAACAATTTGTTACGCACACTAGTGCATAGTAGTAATTTATATTAAACCTTGCTCACATTTGTTAACTGTCAGACTCCGCGAAGTCTGACCGACCCAGAAAACGCCTTACTCTACTGCCGCTCACGGCTCTCGCTGAACGCGAGGACCGTGCGCGCATCTAGCCACGCAACTTTTCTCTCTCCACCGAATTTTGTGAATTTACTCCAAGTTCTCTCCGGCGAGGCCCTCTCGCCTATAAAAGTCAGCCCTTCGAAGGAAATCTTCAGCTCGTCGTCGAGCTCTCTTAGGAATTGGTTTCCTTTTCCAAAGCCTGCTCAGTCTAGCCTTGTACTTACAGCTAGAAATTAAGTGTAATGGTAAATAGACCTTTTGCTTTTCTCTACCCTAACGCTCTTGGCTTCCTTGAGCGCAGCGTGTCTTGGTTTCCTTGGACGCTTTTCCCCAACACTCTTGGCTTCCTTGAGTGTACAGTCCTCCCTAAGCTCTTGGTTTCCTTGAGCGCAGCGTGTCCTGGTTTCCTTGGACGCTTTTTCCCAACACTCTTGGCTTTCTTGAGTGTACAGTCCCCCCTAAGCTCTTGGTTTCCTTGAGCGCGGCGTGTCTTGGTTTCCTTGGACATTTTTCCCCAAAACTGTTGACTTCCTTGTGTGTCCAGTCCCCCTTACACTCTTGGCTTCCTTGAGCGCGGCGTGTCTTGGTTTCCTTGGACGCCCCTTTTATTTTTAGTTCAGCTCCACTTGTATGCGTTTTCGTCGGCCATCAAGTCGTCGTCTTCTGCTGCCATGGAGACCTAGAGAAACCCAATACTAATCCGCCATTATTGTCATAGGGTTGTTCCAAGAAACAATCTCAGGAGAGGAGCCAGCGACATCGTCAGCAGGAGGCTTGTCGCAACATCGGGTATTTTACCCAGGAAGGAGAGAGTCAGCGATGTATAACCACTACGGACTGTCCACCTCCGCCAGTCTCTCGAGCATCCTTTGATGACCCCGGGACCCGAAATCATTCAGAGCGGCCCTCTGACTCCACCGCTGACAAAATCACGCCTCCTAGACCAGTAATAGGCGTTCGTACGTTGGGCAGTTTTGGAACCCGTTTGCCCTCTACCGTGATCCATCAAGTGCCCGCTTACTAGGTCCACATGCAAAAGGGGTTTGCAAGTCGCCAAGGACACGATTATACTTTAATCGTTCGAGGGATTTCATCTGTAGGGACCCTACCTCTACATTCGGGACCTCCTCTCTCCTCGCCACATCGTGACAAAGTCGCCCTACCTCTTCAGTTTCCAAATCCTATACCCTTGTCTCCCCCTTCGGACGCCGAATCCGCATCTCCAATAAAAACCCCACCTCGAAAACAAACTAATTTCTATGTTTCTTACCGACGTCCTCTCCGACCAGTCATTTTACCCCGGCCTACTACACTTCCCAATTCGTCTCCTGAAGTACCTTGCGTATCGCGTATTAAACCACGCACGCGTTCCAGTATAACCGTGCTCCCTAAAGATTCTTCCGTGGATAAGGGAACGTCCCCCCTATCTAACGCTCCTCGGAACGAAATGTTCCCAGACAACTGCCCAGTTACCCCACCTGGTTACAAGACTCCCGTTTACGAATATCCTGCAGCTGCCAAAGCCTATTGGGAGGAATCTCCTGCTCCAAAAAATTCGGTTCTAGAAAATTCAGTCTCCCAGGAGGTTTGTGATGGCATCCGATATCTAACTGATGCAGGCATCCATGATCTTTCAGATTCCGTCATCAACGGAACCCAGGATTTCTTGTCTCCGCTCCGTGGGACGCCTTCCCCCTTCTGCAAGGGTCGAAAATGCAACGCCACACCCACGGACCCTCCGGAACCGGACTCCGTCCAATTAAAACATAAGATACGTCGCAAATTGGTTGAACTGTTTGGATCAAATTAAGTGTAAAAATTGAATCTATTTAATTTAACACAAAAAATCTTTGTATTTTTACTTCCCCACTGAGAACCGTATCAAATTGCAATTGCTGTTGTGGTTAATTTTACTGAACACTTTTTTAAATTAGTTGACTAATTAATTTGTAAAATTAGGAAAAAGTTTTGTCCTTCTAGGTGCATTTGTAAAGAATTAATAATTATTTACAATCATTTCTTTAAACAATTGCAATTGCGCTGTGGTTAATTTTACTGAATACTTTTTCTAATTAATTAACTAATTAATTTGTAAAATTAGGAAAAAGTTGTGTCCTTCTACGTGCATTTGTAAAGAATTAATCATTATTAACAATTATTTTTTTAAACAATTGCAATTGTTGTTGTGGTTAATTTTACTGAATACTTTTTTTAATTTATTAATTAATTTGTAAAATTAGGAAAAAATTGTGTCCTTCTAGATGCATTTGTAGAGAATTAATAATTATTAACAATAATTTGTTTAAACAATTGCAATTAATGTTGTTTTAATTTGTTTAAACAAATAAAAAGTACAGAAAAATATCTATTAACATTCTTATTCATTGGGTTCAAACTTTTATGGAGCTACTCAGGTATAAAGATATGGAATAACAATACACAAATAAGACCGTTGCATTTGTCGCTCGGTTCGCAGCAGGCGGTCATAACCTGTTCTCGGCAACAGGCTATATCTCAGTAAATATTTTGTACTTATGTCTACAATTTACACAGTACAATCTCAATATAGTGTACTTTCGAAATATGTAAAGAAAAAAAATCGATTTTTTGAAGCCCGAACATAGGAATACTCCCTTAAATAACCAATTATTTGAGTGAGTTTTTATTGTAAATCAATATTTTTTATTATATTGTTAAATTTTTTAATTGGTCTATCCTTAATTTCGCGTTATAATTTGTTAAGAATTATTTTTTGTAAAAAATATTTTTTATAAAAAATAAAAAAACAAAGACAGCTATATCGACACACGCTACTGAAAATAAACATAATTTCGATTTAAATAAAGTAACAATTCTGAATGTAGAGGAAAATTGGTTTAAAAAAAAATTTTTAGAAATGATTTATATCACAAAAGAAAATAAAGCAATAATTTTTAAAACAGACGTTGAAAGGCTGGGTGGAATTTATCAGGCATTTTTCAATAATATACATTAATCTGGTAATATAGCGCCTTAAATTACCGACATTATAATTTACACACAATACAGTATCAGAATTTAAAGTCATACAATGTCATACAGTTGACACATGATGATGAATAAAATCATCATCATGTATAAAAATCTTTTAATTGATTTATTTTATGATTTTTAATATTAAAAAAAATGAAAGATAAGAATCTTTTCAATATAACAGCTTAAATTTTTATAAAATATTGTAAATTTTAAAAGAAATGTGGAATTAATGGCCTAAAACTAGTTTTTTATTTAACATACACAAATCCACAAAAAACTGACACTTATACAATTTTGTGAGTAATAGAACACTGCTCTCTTCTTCCAAACAACAGAAATTAATTCTATTGACTTGAAATCGCCAGAACACCTAGATTAATTGGAGGCGCATGAATATTCCCTAAATCCCAAATGACATAATTCTCAATGGACATAATTCCAAATGACATAATTCTCAAGTGACATAATTTTCAATGGACATAATTCTTAAAGGACATAATTCCTAAATGACATAATATCAATAGACATAATTCCAAATGACATAATTCTCAATGGACATAATTTCCAATGGACATAATTCCCAAATGACATAATTCTTAAAGGACATAATTCTCAATGGACATAATTCTCAAATGACATAATTCCTAATGGACATAATTCTCAAATGACACAATTCTCTATGGACATAATTCTTAAACGACATACTTCTCAATGGACATATTTCCCAAATGACACAATTGTCAATGGACATAATTCCCAATGAACATAATTCTCAAATGACATAATTCTCAATGGACATAATTCTCAAATGACATAATTCTCAATGGACATATTTCCCAAATGACACAATTGTCAATGGACATAATTCTCAAATGACATAATTCTCAATGGACATAATTCTCAAATGACATAATTCCTAATGGACATAATTCTCAAATGACACAATTCTCTATGGACATAATTCTTAAACGACATACTTCTCAATGGACATATTTCTTAAATGACACAATTGTCAATGGGCATAATTCCAAATGACATAATTCTCAAGTAACATAATTTTCAATGAACATAATTCTTAAAGGACATAATTCCTAAATGACATAATATCAATAGACATAATTCCAAATGACATAATTCTCAATGGACATAATTTCTAATGGACATAATTCCCAAATGACATAATTCTTAAAGGACATAATTCTCAATGGACACAATTCTCAAATGACATAATTCTCAATGAACATAATGCTCAATGAATATAATTCCCAAATGACATAATTATCAAATGATATAGTTCTCAATGGACATAATTCCCAAATGACATAATTTCCAAATGACATAATCCTCAATGGACATAACTCCCAATGGACATAATTCCTAATGTACATAATTCTCAAATGACACAATTTTCAATATAGATAATTCTTAGCGACATACTTCTCAATGGACATATTTCCCAAATGACACAATTGTCAATGGACATAATTCTCAAATGACATAATTCTCAATGGACATAATTCTCAAATGACATAATTCCTAATGGACATAATTCTCAAATGACACAATTCTCTATGGTCATAATTCTTAAATGACATACTTCTCAATGGACATATTTCCCAAATGACACAATTGTCATTAATTAAATTTTTATGTCAAATGGGATTTATGTCATTTGGGAATTATGTCACTGAAGAATTATGTCATTTGATAATTATGTCATTTGAAAATTATGTCATTTAGGAATTATCTCTATTAAGAATTATGTCATTTAGTGATTATGTCCATTGGGAATTATGTCTATTGAGAATTATGACATTTGGGAATTATGTCCATTGAAAATTATGTCATTTAGGAATGATGTCTATTGAGAATTATGTTATTTGGCAATTATGTCCATTGAGAATTATGTCCATTGGGAATTATGTCCATTGAGAATTAAGTTTTTTGGGAATTATGTCCATTGAGAATTGTGTCATTTGAGAATTATGTCCATGGGGAATTATGTCCGTTAAGAATTATGTTATTTGAGAATGAGGTCATTTGAGAATATGTTCATTGGGAATTATGTCCATTGAGAATTATGTCACTTGAGAGTTATGTCGTTTGGGAATTATGTCCATTAAGAATTATGTCCATTGGGAATTATGTCTATTGAGAATTATGTCATTTGGGAATTATGTCCATTGAAAATTTTGTCATTTAGGAATTATGTCTATTGAGAATTATGGCATTTGGCAATTATGTCCATTGAGATTTAGTCATTAGGGAATTTTGTCCATTGAGAATTATGTCATTTGAGAATTATGTCCATGGGGAATTATGTCCATTGATAATTATGTCATTTGAGTATTATGTCCATTAAGAATTATGTGATTTGAGAATTAGGTCATTTGAGAATTATGTTCATTGGGAATTATGTCTATTGAGAATTATGTCACTTGAGATTTATGTCATTTGGGAATTATGTCCATCGAGAATTATGTCACTTGAGAATTATGTCATTTGGAAATATGTCCATTGAGAATTATGTCATTTGGGATTTAGGGAATATTCATGCGCCTCATTAATTTTATTGTTTATTTGTCCATTGTTAATAAAGCGCGATGTACAATTTGTCCATCCCTTATTCAGTCAACCCAAAAAAATATACATGATTCTTCGATTGATTAGTATAGTTTTTTTTTAAATAAATGACAACGCGTTTGAATACAACTTTTCACCCATAATTTAAAAGGATCGACTTTTAATCGATTTTTGTAAAATCCTTTTTTAAGTAATGTCTTTCCATTCTATCGACTATAAAATTTTGCAATAATACGTTAAGACTATTGTGACATCGCGTTTATGAATAACCACATCTATCATTGACAATGACCTGTTTTAGTAAAGAAGAATCTTCTTTTTTCATAAATTTCAACCAAAAGTCAATACCTACGGGTATCTTCTGAACAGTTTGTTTAAAATACTAAAATGTTGAGAACAGCAAACACCTGCCATGTCAATCACGATATCTGTTTCTCCTAAGTGCTTAACGATTATACTTTAACACTTAAAATAGTTTCATCATCCACAAGTTCCAGATATAATGCTTTTTGTTCTACTTTTTTTAGGTTACCAGACTGGTCGGTATCTTTGATCTTCTCTATTTTATGTAAATTGGTTTCACTTAGTTTAGAAGAAATCATTTTAACCTCATTCTTGTCCTTGTTTCTAGCGATTTGAGGAATAGTTTCTGAGGGCGATATTCGTTTTTCTGACGATTAGAACAATCAACATTAATGTGTCTGATCTTTTTGCACAGACAACACACTAGTTGGGGAACTGACTTACAGTACTTTGATCCGTATCCCTTTTGTCCGCAATTATAACAAAAAATTCGATCGCGATCTGTCGACTTAATTATTTTTCCCACAGAGGTTTGATTTTCCCTTCAAAATGAGATTTGTTTTGATTTCTCAATTCTTCAAACCTTTATAAATTCCTTTCCAGCCTTTGACGACTTAACGATTTTATTTTTGTTGGACTAGATTCGAAGCAAGAACTTTCAGAATCTTGACGACTTATTTATTTCAAATCAACTGTCACGTCGACCTCAGATCCGTCAGATTGTAAATCTGCCTCTTCTTCCGAATCTTGTGCAAGCTGGACATAATACCCGATCCTCCTGACTGTTTTTCGTTACTTTTGTTGTTCAGTTACTGCATGATAATTAAAAAATACTTTTTGAGTGAGTCCAAGAGAACATATAAATAACTATTAATGAGGACAAAGTCACGAGTAGCTCAGTGCTTACTTTCATAGACCTGTAACATAAAAACTCGTTATCGATTCTTATATTTATTGGAATTTTTTTAAAAACCGAATTATAAGGAATAGATTTAAAATACTAAATTCAATATTTTTTATTTATTTGTTATTTTTAACTCATAATTCAAAATCATAAAATGAAAAGAAATCAAAGTATTATAACCCGTGGAGAATTTTCCTTAAATTTACCTATGTTATGTTGGATTCTAGTAGCGTCCAGATCAGTCAAATCTAGACTAGAATATACTTTGTATGCCCCTATTAGCTTCTATGAAACTATCTAGGCTGCTTAGACTAGAAAATACTCACGTGATCTAATCAAGGATCTCGTAGGGCCCACTCTAGTAAATATAAGAGATTGTCTTAGGGGACGTCCATATATTACGTAACGCTTTTTTCTGGTATTTTTGAAACCTCCCTCCCCTCTCATAATGGAGCTTTACATGCAAAAGTTCATTTTTTCTGACCCCCCCCCCTCCCCCATTAAGCGTTACGTAATATATGGACCAGAATTCCTGGTGAGGGCCGAAGGTCATAGAAAATCGCAGGCCCTTACCACTTTTCCCCACTAGAGTCCTATATAGTACAGGAAAATCTAGCAAGCTCCCTATTAGAATCCATCTGAAATTCATCTTCACGGGATAGAATTGCATCAATGGTGCCAGAACATTTATTTGAATATTTCGGGATGTGGAATTCCACACCCCCCATCTAAGCTCCAATTACTGACAAACGTTTTAAATTTGTTGATCTGACCCCCTCCCTCATAAACTTTTTCATAATTCAACACCCCGGAAAATTTTTTTCCGCCGGCCCTGATGACTTGTCTTCAGCATGTATACTAAAATTGTACTCTTTAACTTATCTATTTCACACATTACACATTTGAATATAATAAAAAACTATTTTCTAACAGTGTACATTGTTTTTAACAATACATATTCTTTTCAGATTCAGCTAGTCTATATTCCTGCAGAAACACTGACACAAAAAATTCATGAAAAGAATCAAAAAGATCGAAGACCATCGCCACAACATTTTCGATATAATAATCGAGGAATTCAATTGTCACCACAAACTACAAACCAGAAAGGTTTCTCTGATGAACTTTTGGGACAATCTCAATCTATAGAAAATTCCAACAATCAGTTTTTTCAAGAAGAAAGAACGAAAGACATTGTTCCATTGAATGAGGAGCAAAAAGAATTTGAAAGACAGTCAAATACATACCAGAAGGACGTGCCAAGAAATGAACAATTCAAAAGAGTACGAAATCAAGAAAGACGTGGACAATTAGAGAAGCAAATTGATATAGAAGGAAGAAAAGAATTGGAAACTCAAAGAAAGACAATTTATCAAAGTGAATTTAATTATCCAACAGAGTTGCAGCGTGAAAAAGATATTCATTATCAAAAAGACTTTGACCAACAAAAAGAATTAGAAAGACGTTTTGAAGAAGGTGTGAACAACTCTACTTTTAAGTACTTCCCTTCTTCTATAAGCGAATCTTTTATTGGTCATAGAGAGATTGCAAATTCGCAAGCACAGCCCTTGGTACGTAATGAGCAGCATCATCCATATTCTTCAGACGTGACGAAACAGGTAAAAAATGTTAGGAAACATAGAGTGCAACCAATGAATCAACGATATAATACTTATTATGAAGAAGATATTACTACAAGTCCGTTATCACCAAACCAACCACCATTATCCATTTTCATGGGAACAGCATTAACAACTCAGGACAATGAAGTGGACGCAGTGCTTAAACTTCTTAAAGATGCAAAGTCAATTGCAGTTATTGATAGTATTGGTCCTAATACACCAAGAGTATTTGTCGGCCCTGCCTATCTTGATCCTCCTTCAGGATACATTAAATTTAATTTACCGTATCTGTCATCTATAGAAAATAATCATACTGAAAAACATGTTAACGAATTTCCTTTCTTTGTAGCTTCTCTTAATTTTGTACCTCCTCCAGGTTATTTTAAAATTCCTTTCCCAGATCCTCATATTGGATCCATTGTTGTAAATACGAAGGACATAAGTACACAGTCAGAAAAATATCAAAATCATTTTACAACAGGTCCCCTGATAGAACACAATTCGTATATGGTTAGTAGACATCAAACACCTAATTACAATGTCCTGACGACGCCCTCATACAGCCAAGAACTAGGAGGTTCCACAATGTACAAAGAAACACAATTTTATCAAGACCAAAATCCCTTTTCTGATGTTACGGCTTCCGTATTCGGACAGGAAATACCTGCAAAAGAAAAAGATTACATTAATAAGTTTTCAACTGCTTCAAATTATCATGAGTCAAGTTACGTGACACCCGTCTACACGACAAATTATCCACACAGTACATCTAAATATGAACAGGATCTAAAAAGTTTCTCGGAAGCTCAAATAGGGAAACAAAAATTTGATTCTTATTTAGATGTCGTGAATCATGCACAAATTGATCAGAATCAACGTAATCAATTTAATGTTGAAACTTCGAGTCCTAGTTCTATTAAAGCTTATGATACATCAGATGATCCAGAAAACGAACAAATAGTTAATCCTAATCAGTATAATTTGCCTTCCAAATTACCAGCAATATCACCACAACTACCAGGATTAATAAACTCATTAATGGAAAAAAATGAAGATATGCATCTCTTGACTACACCCATTACAACGATCAGAACTTCCACTACTACAACAGAAATTCCAGTAACGTCTACTAGAAGCCGTGGAAGAGAAAGGTTCTTATATTTCTCAAAATTTATATTAGATAGTAAAAGTTTGATGCACCAACCATACTGATGAGAACCGATCAATAATAATTCTTATGTTAGTCCTTGCAAAATATTTTAATGTAAGAGGGGTGTAACTCCATTTTTACGTACCAGCTAAGTCTTTTTCTGGAGGACTGCAGGAACGTAACGAGAACGCAACAAATTGTCGTGTCCTTGTTGCATCCCGTCAGCTCGCCAGGGACTAGTGATATTAGGAGTTTAAATATAATTAACATTGCCTTATTAGAAACAAGTTTTACTTATTTAAGCTTATTTAAGCACTGGGTAGAATCAGGGACTGACACGAAAACCGAATTCTGTTTCTGTTTTGAATTGTTGTGACGAAACAAAAATGTACAATCAATATTGTTTTGTATTGAGCCTGAAACGAAAAGGCTCTGAATTACGTTTTCGTCTCATGCCCGAAACGAAAATCAACTCCGAATTTCGTTTTAGTCTCATGCCCGAAACGAAAAGACTCTGAATTTCGTTTTCGTCTCCTGCAAGAAAAGAATTGTGTTTAAAATTGTTTTTGTGAAATTTAGAGCCTTTTTTATGAGAAACGAAAACGGAATTCGGAGCGGATTTTCGTTTCGGGCATGAAACGAAAACAAAATTCGAAGCCTTTTCGTTTCGTGCATGAGACGAAAACGTAATTCAGAGCCTTTTCGTTTCAGGTTCAACACAAAACAAAATTAAATTGATATTTTATTTCAGTTTTTCAAAACCGAAACGAAACAAAAATAAAATATATTTTGTTTCGGTTTTCGTGTTAGTCCCTGGGTAGAATTCACTGGGTAAGTGTATCTATGTGTGCCACCCTATTGAAAAAAGAGATCGCAAAATGCGACCTTAAATGTGGGCACAAGTGAGGTCTTAAATGTGACCTTTACAGAGATAGCTGATTTAAAACATCATTTGATGCCTCATTTGTGCCCTTATTTATGCTCTCCTTTATGGCCACATTTGTGCCCACATGTAAAAAACAGGAAATAAAAAAAATATTATTAATCTTGTTTTACACTATATTATTTACAAGTAATTAATTTTGAAAACTTAACATTACGAAGACAATTTTGAAAATAAATTTGGGGGTACGAGAATTCGAAGCCGGGTTTGACGCATGCAACCAAAGAAACCCTGAAGCTTAACCAACTGAGCTATCTCGACTGACTGTAAACAAAAAAAAAATTTCTTTCAAGCTACAAGTGCAGCAAGGATTTACACCTTAAGAGAAAGATTTTTCTTTTGTGACAGTCGAGATAGCACAGTTGGTTAGGCTTCAAGGTTTCTTTGGTTGCATGCATCTAACCCGGGTTCAAATCTCGGTACCCCCAAGTTTATTTTCAAAATAAATTGTCTTCGTAATGTTAAGTTTCCAAAATAAATTAGGGCAACTACTTATAAATAATATAGTGTAAAACAAAATTAATAATATTTTTTTTATTTCATGTTTTTTATATGTGGGCACAAAAAAATGAGCGAATTAGGAAATGGTCGGTGTCAGAAGCTCCATGATTTGAAATAGAATAACTTGTTACTTACTTCTAATTTTTAAAATACTAATTTCAACCCATTAGAAAACTCCGGCTGCGTTTACAATGTCACTAGAAATTATTATTTTACAAATATAAATTACATGTTCAAATGAAAAAAGGAAATTATATATTGATGTTATGAAAACTTTTGCTTCATTATAGATAAAAAAAACTCTGAAGTATATACTTTGTACGGATTCGTTTTTATTCGTTTTTAAGTGCGGAATGTTTTTCTAAAATGAATCTTTATTAAAAATTTACATTTTAACAATTATATTCTAGAATCTATAGAAATTCTTTTATACACAAATGTGATATTAGATTATGCTCACTGAGTTTTATAAAAGACGTGATCTTGAAAAAGTAACAAATTTATATAAATAATATATATATATATATATATATATATATATATATATATATATTGTATGTATGATCATTGTATGATTTATATATATATGTACATACAATATATTGGCAAATATAGAAAAAAATTCCTATTTATTAAAAAAAAGCTGCAATTTTCCAATGTCCTTCCTTTTTTCAATTAATTACTTTTTCAAGATCACATTTTTGATAAAACTTCGTGAGCATATTCTAATTTCACTTTTTTTTATATGAAAAAATCTCTAAAGTATAACAGTCAAAGTGTAAATCAAGTGTAAATTTTTAATAATGATTCTTTTTAGAAAAATATTCTACACTTAAAATCGAATAGAATTATCCGCACAAAGTATATATTTCCAGGCGCGTGTCCAGTAGGGTGGTCCATAAAAAACCAAAATCTGAAATGTTATGCTCCTACCCCCCGAATTTGTTCCAAACTGAAAAAAAAGTTACCCCTATTTTTTTATTTTAAAATCGGACAATGTTTAGAGGTGGCGCAAAGCCCATGAAGTTTCCCATGTATTTTGCATGGGGAAAACGCACTTTTTCGTAAGTTTGCAATAAAATCGTAAAAAACCACTTAAATGATAAATGCACCGAATATGTTTCTAAAAAGTGTTTCAAAAACAGTATTCCATAATTTATTTATTAATCAGTTGACATTAACTATTTTTTTTGCAATTTCAAAAAATTCAAAAAATCATAAAAATTAATAATAGTTAATATCAAGAAATTAATAAATAAATTATGGAATACTGTTTTTTAAACACTTTTTAGGAACTTATTCGGTGCATTAATAATTTAAGTGATTTTTCATGATTTTATTGCAAATTTACGAAAAAGTGCGTTTTTTCCATGCAAAATACATGGGGAACTTCTTGGTCTTTGCACCACCTCTAAATGTTCACCGATTTCAAAATAAAAAAATAGGGGTAACTTTTTTGTCAATTTGGAACAAAATTGGGGGGCATAACATTTCGGACTTTTGGTTTTCATGGACCACCTTAGTGTCCAGACAAGGTTTTTGGGGGTGGTTATATATGAGAGAGAAAGAAATAACACTATATCGCTATCTCTCTCACTCTCATTTAAATATAACTTTTCTAGCTAAGGGTTCCCATATGAGATTACATAACAAATAAGAACCCACATGGGTACAAATATGGGAACCTATGTGGGTACTAGGGTGGTCCAAGAAAAAGCAAAGTCAGAAATGTTATGCTCCTACCCCCAAATTTGTTTCAAATTGAAAAAAAATTTACCCCTATTTTTTTATTATGAAATCGGACAATATTTAGAGGTGGCGCAAACGCTATGATGTTTCAAATGTATTTTGCATAGAAAAAATGCACTTTTTTTTAAATTTGCAATAAAATAGTAAAAAATCACTTAAATGCACTGAATAAGTTCCTAAAAAGTGTTTACAAAATAGTATTCCATAATTTATTTACTCATTTGTCGATGTTAACTATTATTAATTTTTTAGAATTTTTATGGTTTTTTGAAATTGCAAAAAAAATAATTAATATCATCAAATTAATAAATAAATTATGGAATACTGTTTTTAAACACTTTTTAAAAACTTATTAGATGCATTAATGATTTAAGTGGTTTTTTACGATTTTATCTCAAATTTACGAAAAAGTGCGTTTTTCCCATGCAAAATACATAGGAAACTTCATAGCGTTTGCGCCATCTCTAAATTTTGTCCGTTTCAAAATAAAAAAAATAGAGGTAACTTTTTTTCAATTTGGAACAAATTTGGTGGATTTCACGGAAATTGTCCTGCCCAAAAAATAAAATATGTCTAATCTACTGCAAATTTTTTTTATGAGTTGTCCTATTGGATAGTAATTTATCCTATAAATATTTAAAAAATTGGGGCAGTGGGAGGGGGTAAAAGTTTGGCGTTTTTTGGTAATTCACTCTTCTTTTCCTATTTCCACTGTTTTAATGAATGGATAAAAAAATTTTATGTGACATGATTTTTGTAGATTTTTGCATAACCTTTCGATTGAAAAGGTCCATTTTATATTTTTTAAATAATTTGACCTTGATTTTTCAAAATTAAAAATAAATTTGAGTTTTTCTCAAAGATGGGCCTTTTTAATTTTTTTAAAAATATTTTTAAACGAAAGCTGAGGTTTTTTCTTATATGACATTTATCCATTCATTAAAACAGTGGAAATAGGAAAAGAAGAGTGAATTACCAAAAAACGCCAAACTTTTACCCCCTCCCACTGCCCCAATTTTTTAAAAAATTTTTAAATATTTATAGGATAAATTACTATTCAATAGGACAACTCATAAAAAAAATTTGCAATAGATTGGACATATTTTATTTTTTGGGCAGGACAATTTCCGTGAAATCCACCATTTGGGTGGTAGGAACATAACATTTCTGACTTTGCTTTTTTATGGACCACCCTAGTGGGTACCCACTCATTAACACCATATGGTTTCCGATAGGATCCCATGTGGAATCCCATATGGACCCCTATATTGATTCCTATATAGGAATCCATATAGGTTCCGAGTAGGATCCCATATGGGAATTCGCAATAGTGTAACTCTTTTTTCACCGAAAAAAAAATTCTTAATAGTAACGGATTCCTCTCATTTTGATGTAATTTTACCACTTCTATATGTCACTAAAGTATCCCTTTCTAATTGAGAGGATTTTCCTCTTTTATCCTCTTCTGTCAAATTTACAAATTTCACATGTTATTGTAAAATAATTAATTGGTCACAAATTTGATATTTTTTTACATAAAAAAATTACCTGTTTTAAAATTAGACTATATAATTTCCCGAATATATCTCAAGTATCAGAATTTTTTATTATTTTTCAATTCTTTATATTATTAAATTAGGTTGAAGTTAAACAAAAGAGTGACTATGTGTTAAAAATCCTTTTCCTCTCGCAAAATCCTCTCATAAATAGAGTAATAATAGAAAAGGAATATTCCTCTACTTACGAGATAATTTTTTTTCGGTGTTGGAGCTCTTTTGATGCCCCCACCCTTCCCTTATGTAACGAACCGTAATTTTTTGCTGACCCTCCCCCTAAAGGCGTTACGTAAAAAGATAGGATTTTTGCTGAAAGTAAAGTTTATTTTTATTAAAAATGCCTTCCTTTACGATTCATATAATTAATAATTTTTCATTAAACTTTAAACATCCGAAATTCGTCGATTTATTTTCAATTTGGCTTAGTATTTTGGCGTGTAAGTACTTTCAAAGACTTTAGAAAGTGATTATTATAGTTTAGGCATTAATTTTTTTAATAAAAGCTTTTAATGTGGATTAATCGCGTAAAACAAAGAATTTTAAACATTTTAATTATAAGACGAAAAGATACATTGTAAAGTTTTCCTTCAAGGATAGGAATATTTACATTTTTTAAAGAAAAATTTCTTTTCATGCTTTGAAAATGTACAATTTAGGATGGAAAAAATTCACGTTTACGTGAGTATCCAAAATTAAAAATCAGGGTAGTAAACATTAATTCCTAATATTTTTCAATGTACTAATCTTAATAGATAGAAAGGGGAACGTTACATAAAAAACCTCTTGTAGCCCCCCCCCCCCATCCCCGCCTAAAGGCGTTACGTATTTTTTTAAGGGACCCTAAGTTGGATTTTTTATTGCAATAGATCCCAACCCTTATGAAAAATAAGTATTAGATTAAGTATTGGATTAAGTATTGGATTAAGTATTGGAATAAGTATTGAAGTATTGGAATAAGTATTGGTTTAAGTATTGGAAACTCCAATACTTTTTTCGCCAAACATTCTTAAAAATTTTACTGGTTGCGCACTAAGTTTCTATGGCTCCCAGCTCTGCGCAGTAGTTTTTTTGTTAATTTAATACATAGAAATACATGGAACGCAAAATCACAGTTCCACAGAAAATTAAAAAAAAATTTGTTTAAAAGTATGTTACGCGAAAATAGTATTGGAGTTTCCAATACTTAAACCAATACTTATTCCAATACTTCAATACTTATTCCAATACTTAATCCAATACTCAATCCAATACTTACTCCCAATACTTAATCCAATACTTATTTTTCATGAGGGAAACGCCAAATAAATCAGACTTTAATTAATTAAAACTTTTAAATACTAATTAATTACAATTTCAACAGTCAAAAATTAATTCGTTTGCATTTCATTTTTTTTTAATTCAAATATTTACAACTTTTTCTAATTTTCTAACATTATCATTAATTTTTTCCTTGTTTCAAAGCTTTTTTCTCGAGTTATAGATTTTCTTTAATTTTCTTCTTTCCACATAAATTATTTAAGTATATTTTATACATTTCTGTTGTTTAATCAATTAGGAAAATTTATTTATTTTCATACTTTGATAAGAAAAACAATATTTTCTTAAATTTTATGATTCTTCTAAGATTCACTTGTTTTTTGAAATGGAATTAATTTTCTTTACATTTTGTTACTTTTTCGCAAATATGATTAGTTTTTCATAAAATTTCTAGATTTTACAATTCATCTTTCTTTTTTCCTATTCTTTTTTTCCTATTTTATGCAAATTAGAATTTGTAATAAATGTCTCATTTTATCATTATTTTTCAATCTTTTTAAAATATTGTTCCTTTTCTCAAAAATGTTTAATTTCTTTTTTTTTTCAATTTTTAACAGAAATTTATTTATTGTTTCTTTTCTTAAATTTTAATCCAATTTTTTGCAATTAGTTCTTTAAAAATTTACTATTTATTTACAATTAAAGCTATTGTTACACTTTTATAATGTTATGCTATTAAACTTCACAAATTTTTTCACTCTTACCCAGGCGCGCAGGGACGATGATTTGAAGCTTTATAAAGCTTGACTGAGGACTAGTCAATATTGATTGAGGATTGGTGAGTCGGAGGAAGCAAGACTCGTCCAAGCTAGAATGTAACAGCGATTCAAGCCTGACGCTCCAAGCTTGGTTGAGGATTGGAGTCCAAGACTCAATCAATGTTCGGAAGTCCGATTATAGCTTTGTCAAGCCTGATTCCACTGTCGCTTACAGAAGACAGAACGTTAAATAATTATTAATATAATAATATTCTTGATGTATTATGTTGTTAATAATGATAATTCTTATAATTATAATAATAATAATAATAATATTATATTATTATTATGAATTATATTATTATATTATTTATAATTATAAATACAATAATAATATTATTATTATCATTTTTTCTTAATTACTGTACTGCTGCGGATTATCATAAAATTAATAAAATAAAAAAATTTTTTAATGTTCATCTATAATTATTTAAATTGATATTCTTCAGATTGTTTTTTTTTATAATTTAAGATTAAGTGCACATTTACACACTTAATTATTATCGACTTAAGATTAATTAACAATTTTAATACATATAAACACTTAACCTATGAAATAAAATTTCGCACGCTCAAGGGGGGATCGAACCCACGGCCCTATAGACGAATTCGCTCGCGGTGAACGCACGCTATTAGTACCGCTCGGCTACGACGGGTAGTTGAGAGTCAACAGAAATAACTTTGTGAGGTTCAGACCTGGATTATGTGCTATTACATTTTAATAGTTCTGGAACATATTCATTATCAAAAATAAATGAATAGAATTTATTTATCCTTCGTTTATATACAGTTTATACAATCCAATCTCCTGACTTGTTAATATTTTATAAATAAATATTCTTATACAATATTTGCAAAATATGTAAACAAAATTAACTAATAATTTATCATTTTTATTTATAACTTTAATTTAATAATATTATTTAAATAATTAATTTCAATAATATATAATACAAAAGTAAATTATAAAAATTGTTTATATATAATGTATTCAAGGGCACTTTTATTTAAATAAAGAAATTTATTCAATTTGTATAATTAAAGTTTTTTTGAAATGAATGATTTTACAAAATTACGCTATCGAGCACGTAATCATATCTTCAATATTTTTCAAATTTGAAAATTGTACAATTTTCAAAAAAAAATAAAGACGTCTTTAAATTATTTCGTTTGGTTATGATTCTTTGAAATTTATTTTTTTAAAATAAGAAAATAATTGTTTACAAATTTAATTTACTTCTAATATATCTTCCCAGACAGCACCATAATTATCGGCAAGTTAACGGGAAGTTAACGGCGCTAGTTAACAAATTTATCGAGTTTAACTTTAGGCTAACTTTCTGCTAATATATAAATGTCCGCCACATCTTTAGTTATCCAAGATAACTTCCCGTTAACTACAAATGTAAATTCAATGCAGATTATGAAATAAAATTTTCAGAAATGTTTAAATGATAATTAAATTAAAATTTGCTTTTCATATTTCCTTAGTATTAGCCATGAAAATTAGCCTTAAGGAAGACAATGAAATTTCTCTGAAAATAAAGTGTCATGTTTCAGTGAAAATAATTAGGCTATGTTTACTTAATTTATAGAAACAATTTTGCTGAAAATGAACAAGGAAAATTTTCTTAAATATCGAAATTATAGTTTTAAAGAAATTTACTGAATATTTTTCACTAAAATTAGACAGGTAAACTAACTTAAAAATAAATAGAGTGATATCCTGGAAAGTAGACTGGCAAGTTATTGACAAATAAAGTTTACGTAATTTAAATAAACTGTTTAGTTTAAAAAATTATAAACTATATAATAAAAAATGCAGGCAAAATTAAATTTTTTTTTAATTATTACACTCATTTTTGAGTTGTTGACAGATTTTTGTTTTTGCTCTGAATAAAAAATTTTTGCCAGGGAATTACGTTGTAAAGTCAGTAAAATGTCAGGGAAATGACAGGGAAATTGATAAACTGAATCTTGTAGCCACCCTGTTTAATTTTTTACTGCTTAATATACTATTTCTTATGGAACTAAGAGTGTAATTATAAAACAAATTTAATTTAGCCTGCATTTTTTATTATATAGTTTATAATTTTTTAAACTAAACAGTTTATTTAAATTACGTAAACTTTATTTGTCAATAACTTGCCAGTCTACTTTCCAGGATATCACTCTATTTATTTTTAAGTTAGTTTACCTGTCTAATTTTAGTGAAAAATATTCAGTAAATTTCTTTAAAACTATAATTTCGATTTTTAAGAAAATTTTCCTTATTCATTTTCAGCAAAATTGTTTCTATAAATTAAGTAAACATAGCCTAATTATTTTCACTGAAACATGACACTTTATTTTCAGAGAAATTTCATTGTCTTCCTTAAGGCTAATTTTCATGGCTAATACTAAGGAAATATGAAAAGCAAATTTTAATTTAATTATCATTTAAACATTTCTGAAAATTTTATTTCATAATCTGCATTGAATTTACATTTGTAGTTAACGGGAAGTTATCTTGGATAACTAAAGATGTGGCGGACATTTATATATTAGCAGAAAGTTAGCCTAAAGTTAAACTCGATAAATTTGTTAACTAGCGCCGTTAACTTCCCGTTAACTTGCCGATAATTATGGTGCTGTCTGGGTTACAATTAAGTAAAATTACATAATTTTTGTTTGTTTATTTATAGTTTATTTTATACAAAATTAATAGTAAATATTCATAAAATTACTAAATCTGCAGCAGTTGTAATATTTATTATTTAATTAATAATACTTTTTATATGTATATACTTTAATATATAAAAAAATATGTAATATGATAAGTTGAGCAATTGTGTCACAGTTGATTCAAGCTTGAATCTAGATTAGATGTTCAAGCTTCGCGCATGAGGATTCAAGCAGTCTTTAATCAAGCATGGAACGAGCATTGGTGTCCAATCTTGAACCAATATTGAACGACAGTGATTTAAAGACTGTTCCCAGTCTCGGTTACCCACTCTGGGTGTCAAAGCTAGAATCAAGCCTCCACCCAGTGTCAGCATTGGTTTCTCGCGCCTGGGTAGTTGTGCTATTTTATATTTTAAAATATATTTGTTCTTTCCTTGAGACACTAGTTTTTATGGTAACTTTAATTTTTCAATAAAAAAGTATATTTCATTATTGAAAGGTGATTATTTATATGATATTATTAAGGTAATAGATTATTGAAAAGAAATAGCAAAAATTTTCAAACAATTACACTAAAAAAAAACTTATTTTTTGGAAGTAACTTTAGTATAGTCTGTAACTTTTAAACTAATTTAGATATCGAAAACGAATTTTTACAAAACCTTGTTTAAAAAATCAAAGTGGTCGGTGTTGATATTTTTTCATTTATTTTCAAAGAACCTCTAATCTATTTTAGATGAGAGAGATGTAAATCCTTCCATTTTGTTTAAGTTGAACCAGAAATTATATATGATCCAGGAAGGTATAGAAATAACACAATTTTATATCATGTCGAAAGCGACGTTTCGCCAACAAGGGTTTGTTGGCCTCATCAGGCTGCTATAATCGTAAAAAAAAATTTTAAAGAACGTTTAAAAAAATTTTTAACGATTATAGCAGCCTGATGAGGATAACGAACCCTTGTTTGCGAAACGTCGCTTTCGACATGATATAAAATTGTGTTATTTCTATACCTTCCTGGATCATATATAATTTCTGGTTCAAATCTAATCTATTTTATTTTCTTTTAGGACCAGAGTGGTTCCAACAAGACGTACTACAACAACTTTGCGTCCTTATTTAAAGTCTTCATTAGACAAATCAAAAAGATTATACAATAGACCTAGGAGTCGTTTGCCTACAACCACGGAAGAATATGTAGAAACTTCATATGAATCAAAGAAGGGTAATCCTAAAAATGTTGCTACTCGTTATATTGAACAGGAATTTATTAGCCCTTCAAGCGAAAAGAATCCAAAATTTATCGGAAAAGATGACGAGGAAAAACTATCTAAGGTATTATACATTCTTGTTTAAACATTGTTACCTCATTCCACATGCCTGTTGGTATATAGGATTGTATCATTCAGTATTATTTGATTGTGTTACAATTATACTTTGTTGAACACAATTACTAATTTTTAGTAAGTATATATTTGTGGAGGATTTATATAAATTTAGAATACAAAATGTGAAATGTGGAAAAATATATGTGGCCTGTAGTTTTATTCTATACAATTATTAATTTTTGTTCTTTGAGATGTATTACAATATCAAAAGTAAAAAACACTTATATGGGTGATTCTCTACGAAACCGACGATTCCATGTCCCTTGTGTTTTTTAAGAAACAAATTGCACATATGGACCAAATCGCGCAAAATGAAACCACGGAAAACAAAATTTACTTTCAAATTCCATGGGTTCTTGATTATTTGCAGGCTACATACATCTCAAAGTATTGAATAAAATAAATATCAATGCGAAATCAGTTGTCTGTTCAAAATCTCACGCTTGTTTCTTTGTATTATCTAGATTAATAAAATTGAACAAAAACGTAACACGAAACAAAAAGTTGCATTTTATTGAATAAATGTTACTTTTTACGTACTATCCGTTATTTTCGGATAGAATTAGATTAACTGAAAGTAACTAAATTAAATAAATCTAACAAGTGACCTGAACAGTTTATAATTTTCAGTCACTAAAAATTTTAATTATGTGACAATTGTTAATTTAAAATTTTTTTGACATTCTTAATATTTTCAAGTTAAAGTTTAAGTTATGTGTCAGGATTACAAATAAACTATGGATTATATTAACTCTAGTCCCTGAAGAGGAGAACAGTTCGTTCTCGAAACGTTGGACTTCTAGTAAATAAACAACCAAATTTCAGTCCGAAAGTGTCGTTTTATTAAATCTAAATTAAATACTTGAAAGAAAATTTTTTTTTATAACATTTGTAATGCAAAAGAATTTGACCGCTTTTTTTAATGTAACGTAACAGTCCAAAATCTCAGAAAGTTTTTTGACGCAAAATCTATCACGTCAACTAAATACAATGACTTAATTTTTTTCCAGCATTTTTATGTTATTTTTTAAATAAAATATAAAATCAGCAACATATTTAATTTTTGAAGAAGTTTTTTATCACTTCCTTATAAATATTTAAAAAGGCGAATTTTGTCGATCACTGGAAGGCCAATAAATGAAACACTAGAAAACACAGATGTTCCGTGACAGCTATGTTTCGATGGCTGGATTTGCCATCCTCTTCAGGCTATATTTATTAATAAAATGCGAATTTTATAATATAATCTTACAAGACGATAATAATAATTAAAACAACTAATTTTAACACTAAAAAACTTTTTACCTTTAAAATTTTGTATACAGTTTACATCTATGTAATTTGTTTTATTTTTTGACATAATTTTATTCTTTGGACTCTTTTTATTGACTTGTATAGTTTCAATACAAAAAATAAACTGAACTTATTTAGATTACATTAATTATACTATCAAATCAAATTTTTTGAATTAATTTTTATTTATTAAAATGTGTTATAAATTAATAAATATATAGAGATTTTAAAGAATAACACCGATTTTCTTTCTTAAGTTGAAAATAAAAAGTTTTTATAGTACGTTACAAAAAGTTAAAATATTTTTCTAAATAGTTTTTTGAACAAAATATTTGTTTTTAATACAATTATTACAATTTTCTATACAAATTTCATTTATTTTAAACTTCTACCCAAGTAGATATCGCCACAGTTTTGCCCTACTTACAAACGGGGGCCATACATGGCGGCCAACGATGGGCCATCCGAGTTTTGTAACATTGCGCCGCAGTTTTGCCCGACATTCCTAATTTTAAAGAGATTGCACATCCTGGTAGTTTCTAATGTTTATAGTCCATCCTGCGTTGTCCAGGTACTGAGAAAAGCACCTTTTACATAAATATAGAAAACCCTGATCAGGGTACTATGCACTAGGTACTAAAACAACATCTTCTTCTGGTACTTCCTGTTAAAAATAAAAGAAAAAACGACATCCATTGGGTACCAGATGATGCCGTCATCCTAACAAATATTTCAGGTGATCTAGGTATAAATTAACATCTTCTCCAAGAATTTTTTTAGGAAGTTGAAATTTTTTATCTTTTCTAATGTATTTAAGAAGATGCCGTCATCCTAATACATAACTATACAGTGCTCTAGGTGTGAAACCAACATCTTCTTCTTCTTCCTGACAAACTATTTTGTTAAACTAGGTAATAAGAAAGTAATTTCTTTTGGGAATTCTTGATGAAAATTAAAAAAGATATATCATTTATCATATACAAAAGGTTCCCCCCATCCTAACAAATCAGTCAAGTAATCTAGGTGTAAAGTCAAAATCTTTTTCCAGGAATTTTTTGGGAATAAAAATTATTTCTGTTTAAGATAAATCTATAATTAATCCTTAAAATATATAATTAAACATCACATCAATGAAGCATAATTTGAAATAGTAATCGTTATAGAAATAGATTTGTAAACATTGAGTTGTCAAATAGAGGGTTATGTTGAAGGGTTATGTCAATTGTTAATTTATTTTTTCTCTTTTCTAGCTTGTACAACTATTTTTGAAAACAATAATGTCAGAATACGGTTATTTATTTTATTTTTCCATTGATATTGATATTTTTTTTAGATTTATATACGTCCAAGGATTAAAATAATAAAGAAAAAGTAATATATCTTCCGGGAATTCCTGTAAAACATTTTCATTTATAAACGATCCACTATTGTAAAAAGGTAATCCTCAGAGTTTATTCTTAAGATCTAAACATGAAATAATTATATTCTCCATGAAAACCTAAAAAATATTATCATTGTACTCGTTGTAGTGATGTAACGACAAGACAGAAACACTTTTTACAGAAAAGTCGTGGATTTATATTAACTGGCGTCGACATCTAAAAAATAATTGTTGAAATTGATGCACTACAAAATGAATAATAGTTTCTTAACTGTATTTTTATAAAAATTTATAATACAACTTAAAAATAAAAAAATTAAATTAATATAACCCTAGAACATAACCCTCTATTTGACAACTCAATGTTTATAAATTTATTTCTATAAAGATTACTATTTCAAATTATGCTTCATTGATGTGATGTTTAATTATATATTTTAAGGATTAATTCAGTGGCGTAACTTGGAACCTCGGGGCCCTGATGTGACAAGACATTGATGGCCCTTTGTCACATAATATAATTTTCATTACTAAAAAAAAAAAAATCTAAAATGTAATTTATTTTTTTAATAAATAATTTTGGGTTTATTAAGCTCATGAATACCTAAATTTGGACACAGGGATTTTCGATAATACCCAATCAAACTTTTTTGGGTGCCTTTTTTCATCTAAAAAAATCGTTTTTTTCCAAAAATGTTTTCCAAGCTAAAAATACAACTCACAGTGGGAAAAAATCGTAAATTAGGGTTCAAATTGATTTTTTAAGCGTAATTTTCAACCAATTTGAAACTCTTTTTTTTAAATTTTCACAAAAATGAATTCATCAGAGATCTGTGAGAGCCGATGTTTTAATTTTTGCATTATACAAAATTTATGTTCATGCAAAGTGCAAAAAAAAGTGATTTTTAACATTTTTTTATTTCATTCATAGCAAATATTTTCCCTATGCTCTACACTTTATGTGTGTAGTGCTTATGAGAGTACAAAAAGAAAACAACAGTTTAATTTTAAAAAAATTGTTATAAAAAAACAATATAAACAAATTCACGGTTTGGACATATGTGAGTAGAAAAAACAACTTTTTTTTACTAAATTGTTCTTTTAATATGCAAATGAAAACTTTTAATAACAGAAATTTATGAACCAAAAATTGTTGCGTTTTCAGTAAATTTTCTCCAGACAATGCAAAGTAAATATTTTTTTATAAAAATTTATTTTACAATTAATTTACCTGTTTTTATAAAAAATAAATATAAACCGATAAACTAAAATGAGATTTTTATGATAAACAAATTATTTATTTTTATATTCCGCTTAGTTTAAGTAAACTGAACTTTGTTATGAAGCGAAATTTTGTTTGCAATTAATTTTCCTTTTTTATAAACAATTTTTTATAAACAAATGCGTTATTGGCTATTTATTAGCCCAAAATTATTGCCCTTTCTGTTAATTTTTATTAGACCGTGCTAAGTAATAAAATGTTAAAAATCACTTTTTTTTTGCACTTTGAATAAACATAAATTGTTTATAATGCAAAAATTAAAAAATCGGCTCTCACAGATCTCTAAAGAATTTATTTGTGAAAATTTAAAATAATTAATGTTTTTTCATTTTTTTTCACTTATAGCAAAAAAACCCTTTTGAAACATTTTTTTTTGACAAAACTACTAAATATTTTTTAATCCTTTTATTACTACATTATTTAGTAACTTTTAAAGTAACTTTTTGAATTTTTTAAGAAAAAAATGTCCAGAAACAACGGAATTGCAGCCACTTCCAGTAGGCCATGTCGAATTTTACGGTGTCCCGGATTTAAAATCGTAGAATCATCTAAAACACATGGGATAGAGAAAAATTAGTTATTTGGAAGTATACCTTCCAGTCAACGTTGCCCTTTTATTTTTTTTTTGCTTCTGATCGATTGTGCAGCCTTTTTTTTAAAAAAATGGCGCCTTTTTTAGGCTAAAAAACGTATTTTGACATTAAACGACCGTAAAAAAATAGAAAAAATTTTTTTTTTAATAAAAGGGCAACGTTGACTGGGAGGTATACTTCCAAATACATAACTAATTTTTCTTAATCCCATGTGTTTCAGATGATTCTACGATTTTAAATCCTGGAAACCGTAAAATGAAAAATTTTCGACATGGCCTACTGGAAGTGGTTGCAACTCCGTTGTTTCTGGACATTTTTTTCTTAAAAAATTAAAAAAAAAAAAATTAAATTAAAAAATATTTAGTAGTTTCGTAAAAAAAATGTTTAAAAAAGTTTTTTTTTTGCTATTTAAACCATACCCCCCCCCCCTTAATTTAGATTTAAATTATTTCAAACTTTAACTCTAATCAAAATTGTCATATAACCAAAGTTTTAAGATTTATAAATCAAGTTTAAGATTTTAAATTTAATTCAATTTGTAAAAGTGAATGATTCAATTAATAAGAAACCATTCTCCAAAATTTCTATCAATATTTTTCATTTTTCCAAATTAAAAAATTCCCAACTTCCATCGATTTAAATTGAAATGATTTCGAACTTGAATTAATCAAAATTAAAATATAACCAAAGTTTTAAGATTTATAACTCATTTTTATTTTAATCCCTAATGGTGGGAACAATTATTCCAATCTTTTACCTCTACAAATTAAATTAAATTAAAAGTTTTAAACTTGATTTTATTAATACGAATTTAAATTGCTTCAAACATTAATTAGTATATGAACTATCAATTATTCAAATTTTAATAATAATAAACTTGAATTTGTTACAGTTCGCCTCTTTCCACGGTTTTCTGTTTTTCGAGTATTTCTTATAATACTCGAGAAACAAGAAAATCTAAGAAAAATCGGCCTTAAAGATTGCATTGTGACTTGCCCCGGGTTCCCTATACTTTTAATTATTAATTACTTTTATTTACTTTATTATTTTTTATCTCTATTTTTAATTAACCTTATTTTTATTATTATTATTAATCTTTTTAAACTTATTTAGCTGCGCGACAAACAACGCGCGCGAGTATTCAGCAGCGCCCGGTCACCACGTGTGTACACGGTAATATACCGTGTACACACGTATCAACCACTATGTGTAAGACGGAGAGAGAAAACAAGTCCCGGCGTCGACCAATCCGCTGCCTTCGTTTTCGCTCTCTCTCTCTCTCTCTTACGCTCCGTGGCCCGGCCCACGGCATCCCCACTAACGCTCGCGCGCGCTTCCCGGATACTCGTAACCGTTGATTTTCGCCTTTTTATCAATATTTTCAGTTAGGATAGACCGATTTCAATATAAATTATATGTATAATCTCAGTTTTTAATGTACTTTACGATTATTAAGTTTAAAATTTACTTTTTCACGTATTACTAAAATTAGCATAATGTAGTTTCTGGCTCGCCGCTAGGCTCGCAGGTTGGCCACGCTTGGCCACGCCAGGCTGCGACTCACAGTCGAGTTAGCGCGTAGCGTAGATATAAGGTCCAGCGTGCGACGATTCTGGACCACTCACCGGTCTGTAACTGTTCATCGGTCTGCACTCCGCACAGGTGCAAGACTTGTTTCTTACGAATAAAGAACTTGTTCTGTATTCCACTGTGTGTTCTATCGAAATCCTCACTCCTCCTTTCAGGTCGACGGGGTCTGACTTATAGATAATAAGTCAGGGTGTTTTTTCTCTCTCTGAAACCTGCTTTAGGTCCGGGAGAGAAATTACTAGGGTTGTCTTTCTCTCTCTGTAACCTGTTTAGGCCCGGGGGAGAAAGTTCAGCAGGGTTGTCTTTCTCGACAACGGTAGTGCTGGGGACTTCGTCTCTTATTTGACTACCGTCGGAGGATACTCATGGCTACATTTCCGCCTCGTAACCGCCCCCCATGCCCCGTGTCCGGAGTCAGCGGAATCGGGAGCAACGGCGCGCTCGCGGTCGGCAGTTCAGGGAGGCCCAGAAGCAGCAGCGGCGTCAGCAACGCCAGTTAGCCGCCAGTGCCGGCCCAGCACCGGCGGAGGGTCGTCCGCACTTTGAGTCCGAGGATCAGTTGCAGCGGGCATTGGAAAGCCTCGAGTACGTTGCCCCCTCGCCAGCATTGGTTCTATCCCCCCTCGACCGTCTTTGGTTCTACCTCCGCTTTGTGTGACCCCAGTGATCTCCCCTCCACGACGCCAGTACGCCAGAATAGCGTGGAGAACCCCAACAAAACTCGCGCTTTCCCCTCCTCGCCGGTATACGAGTCGAATTTCTTTTTTCGATCCCAGGCGAAAACCCCCTCTCGCTCTCACCGAGCCACCACAAGCGGCCCCAGCCCGCCGAGTCTCTGAGGACGACCCGGATGTTCTAAACATCTCATCTGGCTCGCTCGACGAGTAACCCACTCTCCCGAAATCACTCTCCCCCCCTCCGACAGGGGGGACATCAGAATTCAAAAATAAATCGCCCCCCCCCCCATCTTTGAATCGATTCCTTCTTTGCTCACAGAGGGGATCGGTAACAAATTGGCGCCCAACGTGGGGCCACGAAAAATTTTTTTTGGGTTTCGACTGCTGTCGAAACGGACTCCCCCCATAATGAGATGTCTCAAGAGCTAGCCAAGACTCCCATAAATACTAAAGGTCACTACCTCCGCGACCTGCCTTCTCGTCGTACCGGTTGCCTTTTCCGTACTCCCCCAGGAGTGCCCTTTGAGCCTCGAATTGAACAATCTGAGCGGGGGTCAATTTCCAGTGAAACTGATTTTTTAGGTTTCGGGCCCCCTCTTAACCCACCCGGTGGCGCCCAACTTAAATTTCTTTACCATGGCGGATTCCGGAAACGAAAACCAGGGTACCGGAAATGCCCCCCCTCCACCTAACATGAATGCTCCTAACCAAAACTCTCAGGAAACTGAGGGGCCACCCGGCACAAACTTAGGGGCCGGTTCCAGTCAAGGGTCGTTTTCGAACCCTGCAGGGACGTCTGCCCCCCCCCCCACAATGCCGATACCGTTGCCTATACCGGCATACTTGTCCTTCGACGAGTGCCTCGCCCTCATCCGGGCTTATCAATCTCCGGCTCCTCCATTCCCGAATTTGGGGGACTTGACAATGAGGACCCGCAAGTATTTCTCACCAATTGTGAGAAATTTTTTTTCCAAGCCCGAATCGAGGAGGGTCAAAGGACCTAGCTCTTATCGAGGGGTTTCCGAGGGGACGCCAAGAGATGGTGGGATCCCTTCAACAACTTAAGCCTTTCCTGGGGAGAATTTAAGGATTTGTTCCTTAAAAAGTACTCAGGGGCCACATGCGTTATGAGGCTCCAAGCCTCATTATATTCCCAAAAACAAGGGGAGAAGGAGCCAGTTGCCGTTTTTCTGCAACAAAAGTTCCTTCTGGCTAAGCGCCTCTGCCCCACGCTCCCGACGGCTGATCTCACAGCCTTGCTTCTCGAATCCCTAAAACCCACTTTACGCCGATTGGTGCGACCGGCTGCCCCCCAAGATTATCCCGAGCCCCCTGAGGCCGCCATGAAGGCCGAACAGGACGAGCTCGACTGTGCTCCAAAAAAGGTGCCTACATCTAAAGAGGAACTGCCAAAGAGGAATCCCCCAGAACCGACAACTCATCGAAACTATCAGCCCCCAGCTTGCCACCATTGCCCAGAGCGACATTTTCATAAAGATTGCCCAGTCCTGGCGCAACGCTTTCAGCACAACCAGGGAAACTGGCGAGCTCCGGCAGCTCCGAATCCAAATCCGGCTGCCGGGCCCCAGACAACCCCTCCATAAACTCCATTTATTCCCTGGCGCAGGACCTGCCTCGTACTGGGGTCCGTCTGGGGGACCGCGAAGTCGTGGCAGAAATCGACTCCTGCGCCTCTCACAACTTTGTAAAACTATCCATCCTCACGGAAGCCGAACAAAGTTGCCTACAACCAGGTCCAGCGCGAGCTGACCTCGCTGCCCAAGGAGCTTCCATGCAGTTGCATGGTACCCTCCAACTAGAGCCCGTCTTAGGAGGCCATGTATACCCTGGCTCCTTCCACGCTTGTGGTGAGCTCCGAGCGGACCTTATCTTAGGCCGCTCCTGGCTCAAAGACCATGACGTCCACCATGGGCATCGGTCGGACTGTCTCTACCTGGGAGTCAAGGACCGTCAACGACTATTCCTGACCCCCTTACCCGCCGCCGAGGTCCCCACCTCGCCGGCCCTGAAATTGATATAGGCCCATCTGTCCCAACGAATATGCCGACCGTTCCGAAGAACCTTAAAAACATACAAATCTGTGTTCCACCGGGGCGGTCCCCTTCGGCAAACGCTCTCGATAAACCACGAGATTAAACTGGAATCTCCCAGACCCTTTCGGGAGCCCCCACGACGTTTTTCCGATCTCAAGAAACGGTTTATCGACGAGCAGACTCGAGAAATGCTCGCCGATGGCATAATCGAACCCACGACGTCTCCCTGGAGTTCGGCCATTGTAGTCGCAAATAAAAAAGCCGGCGAATATCGCTTTTGTGTCGACTACCGTCGCCTCAACGCTCAGACGGTCGGAGCTCCCCAATGCCTTCCTCGTATCCACGAGGTCCTTAAAGACATTGGTAGGGCCACTGTCTTCTCCACCCTTGATCTCAAGAGCGGATACTGGCAGATTCCTATGTCTCCGGAATCCCGACAGTATACTGCATTCTCCACCCCTGACGGAGGACAATACCAGTTTCGAGCCATGCCCTTTGGCCTCAAAAACGCCTAGGGACTTTCCAGAATCTCATGCGGACTGTCCTAGCCTCCTACTGGGGAAAGTTTTGTATCGCCTACCTAGACGATATCATCATATTTTCCTCCAGCTGGGAGGAACATATTCGACACGTTGCCCTGGTCTTGGAGCGGCTCCAAACTTTTGGACTTACCTGCTCCCCGACCAAATGTCTCTTTGGGCAAACTAGCCTGCCCTACCTGGGCCATTTCATTACCTCCGATGGAAATCAGGCCCAGCCCGGCCATGTAGAAGCGATTTTAAACGCTGAAGCCCCTAAAAATCGCAAGCAGCTCGCCGCCTTCATCGGAACTTGTAACTGGTTAATGGAGTATGTTCCTCGATACTCAGAGTTAGCCAGTCCATTAACAAGTCTTCTTTCCCCCAAAAGGCCCTACAAATGGACCTCAGAGCACCAACTCGCTTTCGAGACCCTTAAGGAGGCCTTTCGTAATACGGCTCCGCTCAGTCGTCCGGATACGAACCTGACCTTCATCCTCCAGACTGACGCCAGCGCACTCGGCATGGGAGCAGTCCTCTATCAAGAATCAGAGGATGGACGCCGCCACATCATTTCATATGCCAGTGCTAAGTTTAGCCCGACCGAAAGCCGTTATCATTGTAACGAACAGGAGTGCCTGGCCGTCATCTGGGCCATCAAGAAATACCGTCCTTATCTTGTAGACCGCCATTACATCCTCAGGACGGACAGTAAAACCCTGACATGGCTTGGGTCCATGAAGGACTCAAGAGCCAAACTGGCACGCTGGCACATGTTTCTCAGTGATCTTGATTTCCGAACGGAACATGTGCCCGGAAAAGAAAACGAACTCCCAGACGCCCTCTCACGCAACCCCGACACAACAGAGTCTTCACCGGGAGAGCCCGATCTCGACCGGATGACCTTTCCGTCCCAAGTGGGACATCACTCAGCAGTTCCAATCATCAACGCCATCTACACTCCAACTCTGGCGGAAATCATCTCCGACCAGCAACAGATGGATCCAGTTATTAGTGCCCAGATGGCCAAATGGCTCCAAACCGAGCAAACTGGGGCCACTAATGCGTCAGACCAACATTTCCTCGAAAATAATGTTCTGGACGAAGTTGGCCTGTGGAAAATCAACCCCCATAACAACGACCGTCAGCTCCGTGTTCCCACCGCCCTTAAGGATCGTGTCATGTGGGAATATCATGACGCCCCCCTCGCCGGACATCCAGGTGCTGAGGAAACTCTCCGAAGTATCCAGGCCCGCTACTTCTGGCCAGCGATGAACCGAGAGGTTGCCCGATATGTTTCTCAGTATCATCTTTGTCGCTGCACAAAACCGGTTCACGGAAAGATCGACCCAGGACTACGCCCCAGGATCCCACGAACTTCTTGGCAAACCGTGGCCGTCGACCTGATGGGTCCATACCCCCTAACGACCCGCGGAAACCGCTACATTCTGGTTGTCACCGACCTCTTCACTCGGTGGGTAGAGGCTTTCCCTCTACGCAACTCAGAGGCTTCCACGGTCATTCGCACTATACAGGAAGAAGTCTTCTTCCGCTATGGTTACCCTCGACAGCTCCTGAGCGACAACGGTCCACAGTTCCGAAGCAACGCTTGGGCCACGGCTTGTGACCAATGGGACTGCTCCCTCTGGACCACCCCGGAATATCATCCCCGGGCTAACCCAACAGAGCGTCGCAATCAGGAAATAAAAAAAGGATTGCGCATTCGTTTGAACGGTGGGGATCAGCGCTACTGGGACCGCCAGCTCCCACAGCTCCTCTTCACCTTACGTCGGAGGCGCAATGCTGCTACCGGAGTCACCCCCGGCTATCTGCTTCTCGGCCGGGAGATTCGTCGTCCCGGGGAATTCGACGCCCACCACGATCCGATACCTGCCCTGCAAGTCGAGTCAGCGGAACAACGTGAAGAAGAGGCTCGCCACCATCAACGCCAGTACCAACAACGCTACGCTGAGCCCGTAGCTGAGCCGAGACATCAAGTCGGGGATGAGGTCTACGCTTTAAACCACAAGCTATCAAACGCAGCAGAGCGCTACAACGCAAACCTCGCCCTGACCAGGACCGGACCCTATCGGGTACTAGAGGTAGTCTCCCCGGGAGTCTACCGGATTCAGAAGGAAGACGGACCACATAAAGTTCATCAGAGCCAACTGGTGACGGCACCAGGTGTCCCACACCGACGGGTGCTCCCAGCAGGGCCACTCCAACACCAGATTCCGTTCCAGGAGGAACGAAACCGCAGAAGCACGTGACTGAACAAGTTCGTGCCTCAACCTCAAAACAAACTCAGCCAAGTTAGTTCCCAACGAGTTCCGTCCCAGCAGGGGCCACTCCAACACCAAATTCCGTCCCAGGAGGGACGCCACATCAACAACCGCACGTGACTGAACAAGTTCGTGCCAACACTGACTAACAAACTCAGCCGAGTTTGCTCCCAACGAGTTCCGTCCCAGCAGGGGCCACTCCAACACCAAATTCCGTCCCAGGAGGAACGCAACATCAAAAACTGCACGTGACTGAACAAGTTCGTGCCAACACTAACAAACAGACTCAGCCGAGTTTTCCCATAACGAGTTCCACCCCAGCAGGGGCCACTCCAACACCAAATTCCGTCCCAGGAGGGACGCAGCATCAACAACTGCAGCATGCGACTGAACAAGTTCATGCCTGCCCTTTGGAACAAACTCAGTCGAGTTTTTCTCAAACCACCGCCCCAGCAGGGGCCACCACAACATCAACGAATTATGTCCCTGGCGGGACACAACAACGGACGAGCCTAGTTGCGCCACCTCAGGAGAGGTTTGCGCCTGACGATGATGGACCACAGGATGACGCCGGAGGGCGCTATCCACGACGCGTTCGACAGGGTGTCGACTACCGAGATGCCCGGCCCTACGCTCCACGTCGAAAGAAGACCTAGTTTTAATTAAGGATCACCCCGTGCAAACCACAAGGATCAATTCTTTAAGGGGGCCAATTGTTACAGTTCGCCTCTTTCCACGGTTTTCTGTTTTTCGAGTATTTCTTATAATACTCGAGAAACAAGAAAATCTAAGAAAAATCGGCCTTAAAGATTGCATTGTGACTTGCCCCGGGTTCCCTATACTTTTAATTATTAATTACTTTTATTTACTTTATTATTTTTTATCTCTATTTTTAATTAACCTTATTTTTATTATTATTATTGTTCTTTTTAAACTTATTTAGCTGCGCGACAAACAACGCGCGCGAGTATTCAGCAGCGCCCGGTCACCACGTGTGTACACGGTAATATACCGTGTACACACGTATCAACCACTATGTGTAAGACGGAGAGAGAAAACAAGTCCCGGCGTCGACCAATCCGCTGCCTTCGTTTTCGCTCTCTCTCTCTCTCTCTTACGCTCCGTGGCCCGGCCCACGGCATCCCCACTAACGCTCGCGCGCGCTTCCCGGATACTCGTAACCGTTGATTTTCGCCTTTTTATCAATATTTTCAGTTAGGATAGACCGATTTCAATATAAATTATATGTATAATCTCAGTTTTTAATGTACTTTACGATTATTAAGTTTAAAATTTACTTTTTCACGTATTACTAAAATTAGCATAATGTAGTTTCTGGCTCGCCGCTAGGCTCGCAGGTTGGCCACGCTTGGCCACGCCAGGCTGCGACTCACAGTCGAGTTAGCGCGTAGCGTAGATATAAGGTCGAGCGTGCGACGATTCTGGACCACTCACCGGTCTGTAACTGTTCATCGGTCTGCACTCCGCACAGGTGCAAGACTTGTTTCTTACGAATAAAGAACTTGTTCTGTATTCCACTGTGTGTTCTATCGAAATCCTCACTCCTCCTTTCAGGTCGACGGGGTCTGACTTATAGATAATAAGTCAGGGTGTTTTTTCTCTCTCTGAAACCTGCTTTAGGTCCGGGAGAGAAATTACTAGGGTTGTCTTTCTCTCTCTGTAACCTGTTTAGGCCCGGGGGAGAAAGTTCAGCAGGGTTGTCTTTCTCGACAACGGTAGTGCTGGGGACTTCGTCTCTTATTTGACTACCGTCGGAGGATACTCGTGGCTACATTTCCGCCTCGTAACCGCCCCCCATGCCCCGTGTCCGGAGTCAGCGGAATCGGGAGCAACGGCGCGCTCGCGGTCGGCAGTTCAGGGAGGCCCAGAAGCAGCAGCGGCGTCAGCAACGCCAGTTAGCCGCCAGTGCCGGCCCAGCACCGGCGGAGGGTCGTCCGCACTTTGAGTCCGAGGATCAGTTGCAGCGGGCATTGGAAAGCCTCGAGTACGTTGCCCCCTCGCCAGCATTGGTTCTATCCCCCCTCGACCGTCTTTGGTTCTACCTCCGCTTTGTGTGACCCCAGTGATCTCCCCTCCACGACGCCAGTACGCCAGAATAGCGTGGAGAACCCCAACAAAACTCGCGCTTTCCCCTCCTCGCCGGTATACGAGTCGAATTTCTTTTTTCGATCCCAGGCGAAAACCCCCTCTCGCTCTCACCGAGCCACCACAAGCGGCCCCAGCCCGCCGAGTCTCTGAGGACGACCCGGATGTTCTAAACATCTCATCTGGCTCGCTCGACGAGTAACCCACTCTCCCGAAATCACTCTCCCCCCCTCCGACAGGGGGGACATCAGAATTCAAAAATAAATCGCCCCCCCCCATCTTTGAATCGATTCCTTCTTTGCTCACAGAGGGGATCGGTAACAAATTATTTAAATTTTTAATTGTTCGAATTTGATCAATTCAAGCTAGAATTATTATAAACTTTATATATTTTCAAATTCTAGCAATGCACATTTTAGGTAATTTAAACTTAAACCCATTTAATTATAAAAATTTATAGAAATTTGGAAAGTTTATATCGATTCAAACTTTAATTTAATTCAAAATTTAATCAATTAATATTTCAATTTATCGATTCTAAATTCTTTTATTAATTCAAACTTATATTAATAATTAGTTTTTTTTTAAAATTTTATGCAGTTATTTTAAGTATTAGATTTTTGTGATTAGTGTTTTTTTGTGTGGAAATTTTGGGATCCTTGATCTTGATTTTAATGAATTTTTAGCCTGACGGGCTTGGCAAACCTGTAATATAGTGAAAACTATATTTCAGTCAATCTTATTTTTTGTTCTTCCAATTGAACTGATTAAAATTATAATTGATCCTAATTTCAAACCTATAATAAAATTAGAAATTAAGTAAGTTTTACAATTTATCAATAAAAAATAAGCATTTTGAGATAAAAAATACAATATTGATTAGGAGAAATTAAATTTGTTACGTATTTTTATTTACAATGAGGAGGAAAGTTTGAAATTAAAAAAAGAAATGATTAAAAGAGGAATAAATTATAAAAAAAGGCATTTAAAAGTCTTAAAAAATATTTGAAAACAGTGCTCGCTTTTTACCAATTACATCATGATATTTCATTCTTTATTCTTATTTATATTGTATTTTTTAGAAGTAATTAAAAGAACGAAATATTATTATGAAAATTATGCATATATTATTATAAATTATAATATAAAATATTCATGAATTTTCATATTATGTTTAATGTGTTTTGAATCTTTATTAAAATCGGTAAAGTAGATTTAAATAAGACACGTTTGTATTGTAATACATTACTATTATTGAAAATAAAATATAAAATTGTCAATTGATTCAAAATTTAGATTCAGGGGAATTTATAATTAAATAAATAAAATTAAAAATCTTATAATTAATATAAAAATTAATTTTTTAAAAGTTATTGATTTAAAACAAAAAACATCTATAATTCCCATAAATGTCCATAAATTACCACATAAATTTCTATAAATTACCCTATAAATTTCCATAAATTTCCAAAATTAGTTTTGTTAATTTTCTTTTATTTACCTTAAATTACCACAAAAAATTTATAAATTACCGCAAAAATTACCATAAATTTCCATAAATTACGATATAAATTTCCTGCATTAGTTTTTTTAATCTTGAATTTTGTTTTGTATTATTATTTTAAATTACCTCAAACTTTTTATAAATTACCGCATAAGTTACCATAAATTTCCATAAAGTACTACATAAATTTCATGACACAGTTTTCTAAATCCTGAATTTCGTTTGCATTATTATTATAAATTACCTCAATATTTTCATAAATTACCGCAAAAATTATCACCATAGATTTCTTTATTTGTTTATAGCTATTTTATCAACAAATTATGCCTTAAAATAAAATATGTGACGATTTATGGTGAAAGGGACCTTACGCAACAAGAACATTAGACTCACTTTTCGTACACTGCGCAACGGAATACTGAGCCTAATGTTATTGTCGCGTAAGGTCCCTTCCACCAGAAATCGTCACATATGATCATAACAAAATCTTTATCATTTTTCTTGTAGAATCGATTGTCATCCATAGTTTCAATTAAATGGGACAATTTTTTTATAATTGAGTCGCCGGATTCAAAAACCGCCTCTGTGCTCGAGATGTCTGACCAAACGTTGAGAAAATCAGTGAGCTGCCCATTGTCGATCACTCCTACCCGACTACCATACGTTCGACTTTTCACGCGCAGAGGCGGTTTTTGCATCCGGAGGCTCAATTTGTTTCAACAAATATTGTTTAACAAATAGAAAATTTTAAAGTTAAAATGCGAATGATTTTTATTTCACTTTCCTATAAATCTAACTATCGATTTTGTTATATTGTACCCTGTAAATAAGGATTTATTAGAACTCCATGTTTTGTAATTGGAACTTGGAAAGTTCTAATTATAGAATTGCTTATTTTGTTGATTAGAACTCAAGTTCCAATTAATCGGAACATATTTCCTGCAAAAAATGAGAGAAAGGGCACTCTAAATAGCACAAAAGTATATTATGCACTACTATTTATAAATAACGAACACTAGTATCACATTAGATCACATATTTTCATAGAAAAAGAAAAGTTAAATGATAAAACTGATTCCCTAAGATTTCACGGTGTCGACGGTATTGTCAGCTGATAGACGCCACTGGATTTTGACAGGAAAAGATTACGAGTGCTAGTCACATTGCTTAACTGAGTCACGTAGTCATTCTGGTTATTCTTATTGGCGGTCAATTTTTAAAATATTTATTAGACAACAGTGAATTTCATTTTTACTTTCTACGTAATTGAAAAAAAAAAAAATTAAAAAAATATTAACCTTACTAAATTAATTTTAATTTATAGAAAAATTGTTTGAAATTGAAGGAAGGATAAGAAAAAAATTTAAATTATAATTAATGGAATTAATAATTCATAAATATAATTATAAATAATGACGAATAATAATATTAAAAAATTAATTTTAATCCTAATTAGAATTGTAAGAAGTTGAAGGAAAAATAAGAGGTTTTTTTTTTTGAAAAAAAAATAAGTAAAATAATAATTTATAGAATTGATAATTAATAATTGAAAAAATGAAAAAATAATGGATGAAACTAATTATTCACAAATAAATGAATTCATAGATAAATATAAACTTTTTTTAACAATAAATTAATTTTTCCACACTGCAAAAAGTAAGCATTTTTATTTAAGATACATTTGGAGTCACTTTTTAAGATGTTTCCGAAAAGTTAGCAAAAGTATCCTAAAATGCATTAGTTTTGTAAGATAGAAGCTGAAATATAAGATGCTTTAAACGTCTTAAAAGTGACTACAATGCATTTTAAGATGTTTCTTTTTACAGTGCATTTTACACTAATAATAGTGTTTCTTTTTTTTTAATTCGTTGTTTTTAAAAAGTACATCACGTATATCAAGGCCGTAGCCAGGGGAGTGTGATAGGGGTGTTTGAACCCCCCCCCCCCCGAAATTTTTTTGACAGCTGTTCAAGTTTTCAAAAAAAAAAAAAAAAGGGTTATCACTTTGATAGTTGACTGTTTGTTGACAAAACCCCCCCCCCCCCGAAATTTTTTCTGGCTACGGCCTTGACGTTTATTGAGAACAATAATTTAAAACCTGACAAGGTAAATGAGATGGAAGTTGCTTTTAAGTTAATAATTCTTTATATTGAAAAATATATAATTTTTTTTTTTAAACAATTATATATTTTTTTTATTTTACACTATTAATAGAATTTTTTTTTAATTCGTTGTTTATATCAATTACATCACATGATTGAAAACAATAATACTTAAAACCGACAATGTGAGTTAAAAATTTGAATTTGAAATATAACTAAAATATAAGTTAAATGGGATCGACGTTATTTTTTAATCAGATCATTATTTGTAAAATTAAATTTTAAGAGGACAAGAAGAAGAAAATTAGAGGTTTTTTTAAAGAGATTTTTGTAAACTTTGTAGTTTTCTCTATTAGTTCTTTTGATTTTATTATTTTTGTTTTCCTAATTTTTAATTTGAAGTTATGAATGTCAAAATGGGACTTTTTAAATTTAGGTAACATTTTCAAAAACAAATTCTTCAGTACCACAGAATTTTAGACCGTTAAAAATATCTAACTTTGATCTTATGTACCTTGTGATTTAATTTTACTTTAATAAATAATAAATAATAATAATTAAATAATAAAACTCTATTATAAGTGTAAAATGAAAACATATAATTTATTGTTAAAATGAAGTTTATATTTTTTAATGTATAGTATTATTATTTTACTAAGTACGTCAATTGAAATTTTTAACTCACAATGTCAGTTTTAAAATTATTTTTTTTGAATAACACGATGTAATTGATAAAAATAACAAATTAAAAGAAGAAAATTTTAATATTAGTGTAAAATGAAAAAATATAATTTATTGTTTAAAAAAATTATACATATTTCAATATAAAGAATTATTACTTTAAAAGTAACTTCCATCTCATTTACCTTGTAATTTAATTTTAGTTAGATTTCAAATTTTAAACTTACATTGTCAGTTTCTTGTACTTGATAAAAACAACGAATTAAAAAAAAGAAAACTCTATTATTAGTATATAATAAAAAATGTAATTTAGCTATATCTTAAAATATTCATTTCTTGATATTAATTAACAGACGTTAAACAAACAAATTTTGGATCACAAATAAAAATTTTAATCTGGCATTGTCAGTTTTGAAATTATTTTCCAATTTAACTTATATTTTAGTTATAACTTAAATTCAAATTTTTAACTCACATTGTCGGTTTTAAGTATTATTGTTTTCAATCATGTGATGTAATTGATATAAACAACGAATTAAAAAAAAATTCTATTAATAGTGTAAAATAAAAAAAATATATAATTGTTTAAAAAAAAAAATTATATATTTTTCAATATAAAGAATTATTAACTTAAAAGCAACTTCCATCTCATTTACCTTGTCAGGTTTTAAATTATTGTTCTCAATATACGTGATGTACTTTATAAAAACAACGAATTAAAAAAAAAGAAACACTATTATTAGTGTAAAATGCACTGTAAAAAGAAACATCTTAAAATGCATTGTAGTCACTTTTAAGACGTTTAAAGCATCTTATATTTCAGCTTCTATCTTACAAAACTAATGCATTTTAGGATACTTTTGCTAACTTTTCGGAAACATCTTAAAAAGTGACTCCAAATGTATCTTAAATAAAAATGCTTACTTTTTGCAGTGTGGAAAAATTAATTTATTGTTAAAAAAAGTTTATATTTATCTATGAATTCATTTATTTGTGAATAATTAGTTTCATCCATTATTTTTTCATTTTTTCAATTATTAATTATCAATTCTATAAATTATTATTTTACTTATTTTTTTTTCAAAAAAAAAAACCTCTTATTTTTCCTTCAACTTCTTACAATTCTAATTAGGATTAAAATTAATTTTTTAATATTATTATTCGTCATTATTTATAATTATATTTATGAATTATTAATTCCATTAATTATAATTTAAATTTTTTTCTTATCCTTCCTTCAATTTCAAACAATTTTTCTATAAATTAAAATTAATTTAGTAAGGTTAATATTTTTTTAATTTTTTTTTTTTTCAATTACGTAGAAAGTAAAAATGAAATTCACTGTTGTCTAATAAATATTTTAAAAATTGACCGCCAATAAGAATAACCAGAATGACTACGTGACTCAGTTAAGCAATGTGACTAGCACTCGTAATCTTTTCCTGTCAAAATCCAGTGGCGTCTATCAGCTGACAATACCGTCGACACCGTGAAATCTTGGGGAATCAGTTTTATCATTTAACTTTTCTTTTTCTATGAAAATATGTGATCTAATGTGATACTAGTGTTCGTTATTTATAAATAGTAGTGCATAATATACTTTTGAGCTATTTAGAGTGCCCTTTCTCTCATTTTTTGCAGGAAATATGTCCCGATTAATTGGAACTTGAGTTCTAATCAACAAAATAAGCAATTCTATAATTAGAACTTTCCAAGTTCCAATTACAAAACATGGAGTTCTAATAAATCCTTATTTACAGGGTAACCGATTATGGTACATGGATGCGGTAACAACTAATTTGTTTAATATACAAATTTTTACGTCCTTCCAAATTATTATTATACAACAAGACGAACAAAAAGGACATCTATAAATAAATTTCTTCAATTATTAACGTTTCGAAGCTGAACCCAGCCTCCTCTTCAGAATTTTATTGTGTTATTTTCTAAAATACAATATATATAATTTAATTCTTTTTTAAAAAAAATTTTTTGGATACACAATAATTATTTTTTCTTTTAAATTACATTAAAAAACATATAAAAATAAACTCACTAAAAACATATAAATTTCACAATCTCGTCAAGCCATCAACACATTATACAGTCAAAAAAATACGTCAAATATAAAACATTTTATTTTTTTATATATAAAAACAATTCCAACCGTCATTGCAGTCACAGGTTACCTTAAAAAATTTTTTTACACATTTTTATTTTATTTTCAATTATTATAAAATTAAAAAAAATAATTAATTTAATTGCATAGTTTTTCAAAAATTATTTACCATTTTCCAATAACACATTGCATATTGAAGTCAATAATTACAATAACTTTTTTTATTAAATTTTGTATTCAGTATAATTATTAAAGCTTTTTTTCTGTTTTTTAATTATAAAATATTAGCTTGCTTCAAAATTTGTTTCATTCCGATGAGAGAAGGTGGTAACCTTCCTCATGGAATGAATATTTAAAACTAATGAAAAGCAACCTATGACTTTCAATAACAGTTAAAATTTTACAAGGTCGATCAACAACAAATGAACTCATTAGCAAAATTCTGAATCAATTTATACTCAGGAATAAAATCGAATAAAGAAAATTCTCTTAAAATTTTGTTAAATTAAACTATTGATAATATTTTTATATGAGTGATTAAATCCTGAAGTGTCCAACATTTTATTTATGCTATTATTACCCTCTTTTTTGATATAAAACATTTCTGCAACAATTCTTTTTCTTTCATCTCTTTCATTCTTCTCTCATCGGAATGAAACAAATTTTGAAGCTGAAAGGGAATAAATGATTTTAATTTAAGCGCTTAAATTGAAAGGAAGATTTAATAATTTAATTTCGTAAAGTTTCGACTCAATCAGTGGTACCAAGCTTGCTGACGATCGGCTGGGCGGAGAATTGCCGGAAAAAGGGAGTAGTTCGCGGAAAAGTGGGGTGATTTCTGAGAATTCTATAAAAGTGTACTTTCACGTGAAAAGAGCCCTTTATCAATTTCATAACGGCGTGGTCCGGTTGGAACCATATTTTCTGTGTGTCGCCGGCAGCCAGAAAGGTAAATTTCGCGATTTTGTTGTTTTATTCTTTGCTATAATTTTGTTTTTATTCAAATCAATAATTTTTATTCGTTTAATTTGAAAGTGTGGTGCCTTTTTTACTATTGGATTCCAAACCGAGTGGAGCGATTTTTTATTAATGCAATTCGAGCACGTGAGGCCATTTTCACCGGAAGTACACTGAAATAGAGTACCTTTTGGCTACGGATTCGAAAATAACAGTTTAATTTGACGTTGGGAAGGACCAAAAGAAAATTGACGCATTTTGGATTTGAATCCGCCAATTTTGGATCTAATTTTGACTTCATACCGGTGATTCTCCGTGCCAGCATCGTTTCATCCCACTCACGACCACGCCGAGCAAAATTGATAAGTTTTTTCTAATTTTATTTATCAATCCATTCTTTCTAAAATTCAATCACAGAAAGATCCTCAGCGAATATTCTTGGTCGAATCGCTGAGGCTAATTTTCATTTGTCTTAGGAATCCAACTTTATCAGAATTGTTAATAAGTCGCCACGTGACAATTAAAAAAATTAATAGTTTTATGTTTAATGATAATTAATTCAATTTTATGCTATACTGTAAAAGACCCAATTTGTTGAAATTGGTATTTTTTTTATTCATTTGGAATTTCGTTTTATATTCAAGAAAGTATTTATATTTAATTGATTCTGTGATTTAGTATATGATAAATAGACGATCTGAGTGAGAATTAAATATTTTCCGATTTTAACTGTATTTAAATTCATATTTATGATTGGATGAATTATTTCTATTAGTGGGGCCCCAAGTACTTATTGTTTATTTAAAAATTTTTGGAAATTATATTGTATTTAGTGTATAAATTTGAACTGTTGTGGAAAAGCTTTTATTTAATTGTTTATGCGAAATTTCTCTCACTTGCGTGATTTAAAGGTGAATGGATTGATTTCACGTATTTGTGAATTGTTTTATTTATTCATTGAATATTGATTGAACGGTTATATTTCTCATGTATCCCGAATTTTCAATGGTTATTCTGTATACTTGATGAATTTTATAATATATTTTTATACATTTTATTTCAGTTAATTTACTTAAATTTCCTATATCTCATTTTGCAGTTATTTATATTATTTTATTTAGATTGATAATTTGAGTGAGTTTTTGTTATTTGAAGATAACCAGATCATTACTGGTGGGATTATTTGGTGTTTATATTTAGTTTGTCTTGATTTCTGATTAAATTGCAAATTTGTCAATTCTTAATTATTTCTTCTTAAAATTAAATCGTTACAAAGCAAGCTAATATTTTATAATTAAAAAACAGAAAAAAAACTTTAATAATTATACTGAATACAAAATTTTATAAAAAAAGTTATTGTAATTATTGACTTTAATATGCAATGTGTTATTGGAAAATGGTAAATAATTTTTGAAAAACTATGCAATTAAATTAATTATTTTTTTTAATTTTATAATAATTGAAAATAAAATAAAAATGTGTAAAAAAATTTTTTAAGGTAACCTGTGACTGCAATGACGGTTGGAATCGTTTTTATATATAAAAAAATAAAATGTTTTATATTTGACGTATTTTTTTGACTGTATAATGTGTTGATGGCTTGACGAGATTGTGAAATTTATATGTTTTTGGTGAGTTTATTTTTATATGTTTTTTAATGTAATTTAAAAGAAAAAATAATTATTGTGTATCCAAAAATTTTTTTTTAAAAAAGAATTAAATTATATATATTGTATTTTAGAAAATAACACAATAAAATTCTGAAGAGGAGGCTGGGTTCAGCTTCGAAACGTTAATAATTGACGAAATTTATTTATAGATGTCCTTTTTGTTCGTCTTGTTGTATAATAATTTGTTTAAAATGTGACAGGATACTTATTCTGGCGACTCAGTAGACCAATTTGTTTAACTTTTGTTATTATTTAAATGGAGATGCTTGGAAACTTGGGTCGACAGTTGCAACTCTGGGGGCTATTTGACGTTGCGCCTGCGTGCTCGTCTGATCAACGGGGATGCGGGTCGATAAGCCGGCAAGCATGGTATTCCTGGGTTGTAACTTGTAACGAGTGTATTGATTTTGATTTTAGTCGACTTATTAAATTTTATAATTTTTCTATTGAGTGTATGTGGACAGCTGTTCAATTACGTTGAGTCGATTAAACTTGTACGACAAAAACTGTAAGTAGGTTCTTAATTGAATATACCTTTTGTCGCCAAATACTTTTGTTTCACTGAGTTCACACATTTTACCCCCCTGATTTCTCTTGCTATTTTCTTGAGCACTTTATTAATTTATTTATTGATATTTATATAAATATGTCGACCCTCAGTCAACAGGCACTCTAATAATAATAAGTTAAGTTAAGTTAAATTTTAAACCCTCACAGCTCTGAACCCAGCCGCGTGAGGTGAAGGAATAATTCCGATAAATTTTAAAGTATAAATTTAGTTTTCTCATTATAACAATTATTCCTGTTTCAAACAAATACAAAATTTATAAAAAATTTGTCCGGCCAATCACAGATATTTCATTCTTGACTATCATACTTGAAAGTTACATTACGATTTGTATTTTAATTGGTAAAAAAAATTTCTAAAATAACAGTAACCAAATTGTCGGTTCCGTGAAGAATCACCCATATACTTATTTTTGGGTTCTATACGAAGTTCTATAGCTAAAACTTTCTTATAAATAGTTGACTATCTTCGTGTCATGATTATAAAAATCTTTAAAATAAATAATAATGTTTTTCAACTGAAAAATTTGGGTCTTATTGAATAAACTTGGTATATCTATAAAAAAAATGTTTACAAATTTTATTACAATCGGTGAAGGATATTTATGTAATGCTGTTTCCGAGTGAAATTTCTGATCATTTCATTTTAGTTTTAAAATTATTCTTTAGTTCTAAAAAAATCGTCAAAGTTGAACATTATAATAAAAACATACTAATAATATATAAACTCAAAATAAAAGTTTGGTTTTTTATAGGATAAAATAATCCACTGTTCATTTTAATTCTAGGTCACTGTATATTTTGCATAATCAATCCTTTCATTAAGCAGTTTTTGTTATTGTGCATGTACTGTTTTTGTCATTTTTTAAATTCCGTTGTTCTTAATGTTTGCTCTACTTATTTGAAAGAAACTGGTGCTATACAATTTATTTTTACAGATTTGGGAAAATCCAAAAAGTGATGGAGTTCTCTCTTCAAACCAACAACTAGAAACACATTTACATTCCAGTATTAATCAAATGGAAGATAATTTGTCTGCTAAAACTGAAAGGTACATATACCCTAAAAATATAAATCATCAAGATCAACCTTCAACGAATACTGATTTTATAAGACACACAGTTGACCTACAAGATCATAATGGCAATGTTTCTCCAACTAACAGCCAAACTCTAAAAAACTTTCCCGTGGACGAATTAAGGTATCAAACGACAGGAGCGCCTTGGTTAAATGATTATTCATATTACTCACCGGAAAACATTGAAAATAAAGAATATGACAATGTAAAAACAACTCATTTACCTGAAGTTCAAAAACAAAATGAACAAGAAGTCTTAAAATATAATAGTGCGTTTCGAAGTAATACTAAACTAAACACCCAGAACGATAATTATAAAGCAACAGGAAGTTTAGCTAATAAAAACTATCAATCTGAGTTAACGAGCAATCCTCAAGATTTTCATTTTGGTCCTGCCTTGCAGAAGGAAAAACATTTTAATTATGACACGCAATACACTGCAGGACAATCACCAGAGGTATTATTAGTTTACAAATATTTTGAAAGCTAATAGATAAGTTATAACACATTTCGAAGTAATTTTATTTGTTTATTAATTATTTTATATTTTTCCAATTGAAATGATAACTGTCAAACCACTTATTTTACTCGGTAATTACTCTAATTTGTATTTATAAGGTTTAATACGAAATATTTGGAGCATTTAACCATTGAATACAATTAATACATTAGATAAAAAGTAACTACTCAATAGGGTGGTTCTTAATTGGGCGATGTTTTTAAATCTTTGGTCTCTACCCGGAAAATTGATCAAGGTACCAAAAAACAATTTTCCTGCAAGTTTAAGCCAAATCAAGCAGTATTCAGTGGCGTAGCTAGGTGGAATATAGTGGTGGGCACCATGACGTTTGCGAGGCCCTTTTTAGTACAAACCCTAGTTCTCTAGTACTCCACTCGTAGCTACGCTTCTGGCAATATTAACACTAGCCTCTAGACAACCGAATTTTCCCATGTATTTTTACATAGAAGAAAAATCGCTTTTTTGTAAATTTGCTATAAAATCGTTTAAAATGAATGTTTTTCACTGCACAAACGATATTTTTCTTCAGAAATGTTCAGAGAATATAAATTTATTACATATAATTATTCATTAAAAAAATTTTTTTTTTACTTGGACTCCAGGTAACAACGTTTTTGCAATTTTGGGGATTTTTTGAGGTCCTGCTAAAAATAGTTCATACAATTTCTGTAATAAATAAGAATCAGAATTTCATTTTTTGAACATTTTTGAAGAAAAATATCGTTTATTCTTTGAAAAACATTCATTTTTAATTTTTTAACAATTTTATAGCAAATTTACGAAAAAGTGATTTTTTCTATATAAAAATATACGTGGGAAAATTCGGTTATCTAGAGGCACGTGTTAATATTGCTTGATTTGGCTCAAACTTGCAGGAAACTTTTTTTTGGGTACCTTCATCAATTTTCCAGGTAGAGACTGAAGATTTGGAAACATCGCCCAATTAAGAACCGCCCTACTACCCAGGGACAAAAAACTGATTCGACAAAATCTAATCAGTTTCCACAATAAAAAAAAACTCACTAAAGATTCTGACAAATGATTTCACTGTAAAAACAAGTGTCTTATTTTAAGACATTTTTGTCCTCACTTTTAAGACGTTTTAAAGTGTCTTAATTTTAAACCAATGAGAAAGCGTCTTTCAAAATTATTAACCAATAAAATAGCTTGAAATAACCGTAAGACGCTTTCTTAATGTCTTGTGTCTTAAAATAAGACACTTAGAAGACAGCAGTTTTTGCAGTGTTGCTATTCTGTATTTAATAATTCCTTGCGCTATAAAAAAAATGTCAAGAGCGGTGAAAAATTGTGAGATTTTGAGTAATATTTCACTTATTTTAAGTGCATACATGTGACATGCTCCGAAGAAATGTACCTTAAAAACTAAACGGTAATTTTAAACCGGAGAGCAAAAAGAAAAGACAAACGCGCATGCATGGTAGTTTATACAAACCGCTGATATTTGAATTGTCATAACTTGATAAATATTCAATAAAAACATTTTCTAACTTCAGATAATGATAAAGGAACCTTTAATGAAGTTAAATTAATCATAATCCAAAAATCGATTTTTTACTTCTAAGGTACCTTTCTTCGGAGCGCGTCACATACAGTTATTGAACGAAAGAACGACTTATAACGTAGAAAAATTAAAATTCCACTCATTCAGATTTAGAGAGTTTGAACATTTTTCTTTAAAAAACTAGACACTTTGCTGCAAAAATGTAATATAACATGGGATCACTATAAAGTAAGGATTTTGAAAATAATTTGCTTTTCTTAATTTAATGTTTGTTCATTAGTCGCAAGCACATTAGGGTGGTCCAAAAATGCATTGTAAAATTTATTTCGTGGAAAAGGGCATGACACCCCCGGAATTTGTTCCATGCGAAAAAAAGTGAATACGTATTATTGAATTTGTCAAAATTTTGATATTAACTGGTGCCGCCAGGCACCTCAATTTTTCCATGTAAAATGCATGGGAAATTTTTCAATTTTCGAAAAATCAAAATCATGCCCAAGGGTTTGACAAAAGTTAACATTAAGTTACTGGATCTTAAAGTAAACTCTCTGACGATTAATTTGACCTGTATAACTTATAAGTTTGATAACCCTAACCCGTTATAAAACTACCCGAAAGTTGACCCCTTTTTTAAATTCTTGCACCAATACGCACTTTGCCCAAGTAAAGTCCATGTTTGACTATTTTATGGATAGAAATAGTTATTATTATTTATCGCAAGTGTTAATTATTGTTAAATTAATTTTTTTTATGAATATTTTTAACTATTTGACAGTTTTTTAAACAAATTAATTTTTTTAAAAACAATTAATTTTTGCTAAAAAACAATACAAATGACTTGTTTATGTATATATTTTTCTTTCTTATGTTTATTATGTTTAAAGAAATTAATTAGTTTAAACAATGAATTCTTTCTAAAAAATCATACCAATTACTTTTTTATGTTTTTTTGTAATGTTTTCGTTAAAATTTTCTATCAAAAATTTTGAATTAAATTTTTTAAATAAATGTATTTTAAATAAAATATATTAAACAATTTTGTTATTGTAATTAAATGAATTACAGATATAAAAATAATTTTTCTAATTTAATTTGACATGAATTTAGTAGTAAATAAATAATAATTGTATAACAATTTGAAAATTTTGTATCGAAAATTATAACGAAAACATTACAAACTAGGTGAAAATTATGTCCGTTTCATGGACATTTCGATTCCAAGTAAGCAAAAAATTTTGTTTCCTCATAGATGAAGCAATTAATTAATATTATATAAGTTAATTGGGGAAGTTATTAAAAAAAAGAATTTTAAATGGAATAAAAAATGAAAAAACATTAATTATTTCACGAATTTTTGATCAATTATAAACTTTATATAGGTCAATCGATTCGTTTTGAGATAAGGAATATGATTTTTGTATTCATTAAATTGTATTTTTAGCATGGAAAAATTTTTTGGTAAAAAACAGTTTTTTTTATAAAAAAAAGGTGCTGAAAAAAATTTGATACGGTATTTTCAAAAATCTCTGGGTCAAAAAGTTAGATTTTTATGAGCTTAATAAATCATCCAAATTTTATTGACATCCATTCAATCGTTCTCGAGATATCCTGGCGACAAAAATGCTGTACACATACGCTTACACAACATACACACGTACACAACACACACACGTACATCACACACACGTACATCACACACACAAACACAGTCGCATACATATGGACTTATTACATATGGACTTAAGAATGAAAATTTAAGCTTTTTAGATGAAAATGAGTAAATTTAGACTATCTTTGGAAAATCGAAAATCTTAACCATCACAAAGCTTCCTCCATGAGGAAGCAAAAAACATAGAAAAGTAATTTGTATGATTTTTTAGAAAAAATTAATTGTTTTAACTAATTAATTTGTTTAAACATAATAAACATAAGGAACATAAAAAACATAAAAATTTATACATAAAGTCATTTGTATGGTTTTTTAAAAAAAATTAAAACTAATTAATTTGTTTAAACAGTTGTCAAATTGTCAAAAACATTCATAAAAAAATTAATTAAACATTAATTAACACTTGCTATAAATAGCAATAACTATATCTATCGATAAAACTGTCAAATATGGACTTTACTTGGGCAAAGTGCGTTTAGGTGCAAAAATTTAAAAAAGAGGGCAACTTTGAGGTAGTTTTATTCCGGATTAGGGTTATCAAAATTAAAAGTTATACAGGGTAAATTAAATCGTCAGAGAGTCTACTTTAAGGAGGAATCGGACAAACAATCGGAACAAAAGTTAGTCCAAATGAATAATTTTAATTTTTGATATAGAAGACACATAAGTTAATGTAATTTTTTTCAGTGGAAGTGTGGACACTTGTATTTTTCACAAAATGAGCCATTAAAAATTGCAATTTGATGAAAATTAAAAAAAAATTGACGTTGGAAACGATTTTTTAATTTGAGGTTCAAATTAACCCAAATTGAATAATCATTTCCAACGTCAATTTTTTTAAATTTTCATCAAATTGCAATTTTTAACGGCTCATTTTGTGAAAAATACAAGTGTCCACACTTCCACTAAAAAAAATTACATCAATTTATGTGTCTTCTATAAGGGAGACCGGGCTTGTTTGGCGCAGGGGCTGGTTGACGCACTTGAGTTTATTCAAAAGTAAAAAGTTGAATTAATTTTTCTCTTCGGTCAAATTAATGTACTTGATAAACTGTAACTTCACACATAATTTCATTATTATTGATTGATTATTCTGGACCATAAATTCAAAAAACCAATTTTGGTACTCAAAAGTAAATTTTAATGCCTTCATTTTTTTGTTATATCTTTTTACAAAATGCAATAAAAAAAAATCAAAATTAAGGTTTTTTCGTTCTGAACAGTTGCTTTTAAGAACCAATTAAAAATTTTTGATTTATATTTACAGTTTTCTCAAAAATGAAGAAAATGTATAAATAGTCTCTCCGGGGCTACTTGGCGCAGTAGGGTCGGGGCTGGTTGGCGCGCTCGGAACGCTAGAAGTATATAAGCTACATCTAGTATAATTTTACGTTTCCAGATATTTGTAGTTTTTAGGTTCGTGAACTTCACTTTTTGAACAAGATGAACCTTCCATTTTGAATTAATTCACATTTTTTTAAGATAATATTTCCTTAGAAGACTTATTTTAACAATGAAACATATTGCTTGATTATTAATCACACATTTTAATTCATGCGCCAAGTAACCCCCTGTCAAAAATATAATGTGAGAACCATGTTTAAAGAGTGTTTTGTTCAGTGTTTACTTGGTGTAAGTTGGGTGTTGAGAAACCCAATTGAGTGTGTTTCATCCATGTATATTGGAACGTTTTAGTGTTTCATAAACACTATCTTACATTTCAGTTGTTTGTGAGAAATGTGTTCCAGATACACGAAAAGTATGTTGAATAGTAGTTGTGAAACATTGTAGAAGCAGTCTTTGAACACTTATTTTATAATGTTAACACACATTTAACACTTTCTTCACATTGATTCTCTACTATTACAGTGTCTAATGTGTGTCGTATGATCGTAAATAGAATGTTTACTTTTTCCAAAGATGCATGTTCTATTATCGTTTTAGGGATGTTCTCGTGACTAGAACTGAAAGTTCTAGAATCGTTAAAACAATTAAACGTTTATTTTATGCACAAAAATAGATAAATCATTTAAGAAAATTAATTTATTGAACCAAAAGCAAAAGATAATTATAAAATAAAAAAAAAACAGTTTTTTCTTATTCAGTTTTATTTTTCACAGGTTCAACTCCTCCCTTTGAAGGTCTGAAGGTCTAGAACTGTCGTACACTACCAAGTTTTCCCCGTACATATTTCTTTTTATTTCAGAATATTTCAAATTTTATTGAAAAACACCTAGGCTGTAGCGATATCACGGAGATGGTCACCCATAGAATCTCTAAATAGTAACCACGCTTGACCTTGCTTAACTTCTGTGAGCGTGGGGTCTGGCCATTCCTAATTTGGTATCGCTGGTTGAAAGAAATTTTATATATCTTTAATAGAAGCTGACTGTTCATGTGAATATCGTGTTTTGGAACTTCTTTTTCTTTTTCTTATTGAAAAAGAAGAAGTTCCAAAACACGATGTTCACATACATATAATTTTGAATAACAAAAGTTGTGAACTTGATGTTTCTATAACCTTATATAAACATTTAAATATGTGTCGGTACATAGTTTATTGTGAATTTCATTTACTTCATAATAAAGTGTATGATTAATGTTATACAGTACACAAATAAAACTTCAACTATCTGTTAAAACCATGTTCTCAAAACACGATGTTGACATGTAAAGTTTGAATGACAACATCAAGTTGTAACATGATGTTTCTTTAATATTATACAAACATGCAATGCATCTTGGTATAAAGTTTAAAGTATTTCGTTTACTTCTTGACAAAGTGTGTGTCTAATGTTGCAGAACACAGATAACACTTTTAATTTCCTGTTTAAAATATGTTCTTGAAACATGAAGTTCACAGGCAGCCGTAACTGATTTATTGCTTATTAAAAGCTGTTGACATCGTGTTTTGTTACATTGTAACAACATACATAAGTGTGTCATAAAATAGTTACATTTATGTACTTTGTGAAAGATCTAATAGTTTGTGAAATTGTAGTTTTTCAACATTGTACGAACTCTGAAGTCTCTTTTAAAAAATGTTTCATGGGTGTTTTTTCTATCTGTAGAAAAATAGTTTTCATAGTGTTTTGTGAATCATACACCAAACAAAATATTCTACGTAAAAGCCGTGTTCATACTGCGTTCAATTATAGAAGCGTGTTTGATGGTATTTGGAAGCACGGATATCCATGTTTAAGCAAAATAAAACTGTTTTAAAGCATTTATAAAACACAATTGTTGACTAGATTTTCGACAGGGCCCCGGGTAGTGCGCCAGGCAGCTCCGGGCCGGGGCTGGTTGGCGCACTTTGGTTTTCTCCAAAAAGTATGTTCTAAAAAAAAAAGTACAACTTTTTTTGGAACTTTTATTTTTTGAAATCAAAGCTGAGATGTTAAGCAAAGTTTCTGTACAATATAGTTTTCATGTACACAAAATTGGCAGAACCAATCAACAAAGAGTGAAAAGTGCGCCAAGTAGCCCCGGTCTCCCCTATCAAAAATCAAAATTATTCATTTGGACTAACTTTTGTTCCGATTGTTTGTCCGATTCCTCCTTAAGATCTAATAACTTACTGTCAGGCGCGGATCCAGCGGGAAGCAATCACCCCCCCCCCCCCCAAAGCCTTAGATTATCATATGAGAGAGAGAGAGAGAGAGAGAGAGAGAGAGAGAGGGAGAGAGAGAGACTATATTCTTACCTCTTTCTATCTTATATATCGCCCCCTCAAAAACCTTCGCCTGGATCCGCCTTTGCTTAATCCCGGTTGTAAATCCGTGTACAAGATCATCTACTGAACTTGTACATGATTCTGGATAAAATCATGCACAGGTGCATTCACTTGTCTTGTGCATGAACTTGTGGATGGTCAACACATGAATTTGGAACAACTAACGTGTACATTTTCATGCACGCACAATAAAATCTGAACAAGAACTTGCAAATGTTCATGCACATAATTTTCCATACTTTAAATATTATTAACAAATGTTACTTGTTTTATAGTGGTCCTCTACCTTTTATAGCCGCATTAAAATCTACTGCGCAGCCTTCACTCCCACAGATAACTAATGCGCAACGTTTAAAGTTTAATAAATAATTATCCATTTTCGTGTACAGATTCATGTGCATGTTCGTGCACATGTTCATGCACATGAAATTATTTGCCTTTAGAAGCGTTCATGAACATGTGCATGTTCCTTTGCACGTTTGTTGTTCCAAATTCATGTGTTGACCATTCGCAAGTTCATGCACAAAGCAAGTCAATGCACCTGTGCATGATTTCCAGAAACATGTAAAAGTTCAGTAGATGATCTTGTACACGGATTTACAACCGGGAACCTCCAGGGAGGCTTCAGGAAAGTTTCAAAAGAACCTCTAGATTAAAAAAAAATTTATTTTAATGTAAGTGTTTGAATGTTAATAAATACAGATTGAATATTATCCTAATTGATAGTGAAAACCTGGCATTATGGAGAAAATTTTGAAAACAAATTTGGGGGGACAAGGATTCGATCTTTCTCTTGAGGTGCAAGTGATTTTATTGGCTGACAAAATGGCGGGCTTATTTAAAAACGTTTTCACTACATATTTCATATATTCAAACATTTGCCATAAAATATTTGCTTTTATAACAGTTAATTCTTATTTAAGAAGATTAATGTGTTATTTTGAAAATAATTTGATTTATATTTTGTAATTTTTCTACTATGATTCAAAGTTTCAAACATTTAATACCTACTGTGACAAAAAAAATCGATTAAAGTTTCTTCAAATTTTGTTAGTTAACGATTTTAAATACTTCTCAATTGCAGTAGAGACAATTTGGTTTTGGAACTTTAAATAAGAGTAAGAGAATTACGAAATATTAAAGAATTTATTTTTAAAATCCATTTAATGTTTTAATCAAAAAGTTCACAAGTATTTTAAATCACATACAAACAAAACCTTTGATGATTTGATTTTTGGTTAGAAGGAGGGCATGAATTTTAAAACTTAAAAAAGTTCAAGGAAGTTTAAAAATTATTTAAAAGTGTGTTTTTGCGCCAAATGCCTATCTTGAGTAAACTTTTTTTTAATTATTCTTAATCATAAATTAACAAAACTTATAAACTTTAAAATTCTTATTTTAAATGTTAATAAGTTTTTAAAAATCACAAGTTTTGTAATTGTAATTGTAATTAAATTAAATGTAATTGTGTTGTTGATTTAATTTTTTCTTCATTTTTTAATAAAGATCATGACATTTTTTATTTAAAAGAATTTTCTCATTTTTCAATAGATTGTTTTCTTATCTCTTTCTTATATCTACGTTCGTGTTATTTTTTAATTTATTATTTTTTCGTTTCTTTTATCTAATTTTCTAAATTTTATGATCATATGAATTTGAAGATATTTTTCTGAAATTTTCTCATTTATTTGACATAATTTTGTTTGTTTTTGATTAAATGTTTTATTATTCATTATTTCTTATTAAATGTTCTCAATTTAAAATATAAACTACTTACAAATAAAGATTTGGATAGATTTTATGTACTGATTGCATTTAAAAAAATCATGAATTTTATTAGCCCTGGCTAACTGATATATATGACTCGGCGTATATTGCCATATGAGGAGTTGTATCTTCACTAATTTTTTGGTCTACGTGGACTCACTCTTCTTATAATCTTTACGCCTTGAGTTAACAGTGAGAGACACTGATAATAGCACTGCCATGCGGCGAGTATGTTAACTAAACAATGGGCCCTGTAATAAGAGGGTTATTGAGCAAGCGTTTTGGCTAGTTGAGCAAGCCCTCTGCTCAATTGTCCTAACGAAATATGGACAATTGGGCTGGTTGCTCATTCACCCAATGCATTGAGTCCAATAATCCACAAGGTATTTCGAGCTTAAAACTGGAGAAAAAGCGACTTAATATTGATAAAATACTAAGAAACGTTAAATTAAGCATAAATACACAAAATTAGATAATAAAAATACGTATATTAAGAATAAATAACATTTTCGAAAAGACGTGATTTATTGACACTCAGAGAGCAGAACACCTGACTAGCAAAATAGACGTAGCCAATCAAAATCTTTCTACCGCGAGAGACTAAATTGTGATTGGCTACGTCTATTCTGCTAGTCAGGTGTTCTGCTCCCTGGTGTGTCAATAAATCACGACTTTTCTGAAATGTTATTTATTCTTAATATACGTATTTTTATTATCTAATTTTGTGTATTTATGCTTAATTTAACGTTTCTTAGTGTTTTATCAATATTAAGTCACTTTTTCTCCAGTTTTAAGCTCGAAATACCTTGTGGATTATCGGACTCAATGCATTGGGTGAATGAGCAACCAGCCCAATTGTCCGTATTTCGTTAGGACAATTGAGCAGAGGGCTTGCTCAACTAGCCAAAACGCTTGCTCAATAACCCTCTTATTACAGGGGGCTTCTATATGGGATCCTTTATGATTTCATGTAAGTTATTTAAGAGGTAAAAGCGCCCTGCTGATACTGCGGTGCTGGAATTAACTACATCTTATAAATTATCATGTCATGTCGGCAAGGAAGAACGCTTTTAGCTCTTTAATGACTTATAGGGAATCATAAAGGATCCCATATAGGAACCCATTGTTTAGTTAACACACTCGCCGTAAGGCAGTGCTATTATCAGTGTCTCTCACTGTTAACTCAAGGCGTAAAGATTATAAGAAGAGTGAGTCCACGTAGACCAGAAAATTAGTGAGGATTTATTTTATTTGGGAATAATTTGGAAAAAATATGTTTCTTTCTAGAATTCACTGTGAAAGGAACACATGTGTGTTCCTATGTCTGTCAGCGTCTTTATTGAAAATTATAATTTTTAAATAGGACATAGGTTCCCATATAGGATCCTATTTATCTTTTTTACATATATATATATGCAAGATATATGCATAGATATATGCAAACCGCTTACATGGGAACCCATGTGGGTTCCTATATATAAAAAAAGACAAATAGGATCCTATATGGGAACCTATGCCAGATCACGTGCAAAATCATATGGGTTCCTATATGGGTTCCCATATGAGATTACATAACAAATAGGAACCCATATAGGTTCCTATATGGGTTCCTATATGAAATTAGATAACAAATAGGAACCCACATGGGTTCATGCAATAACTTTCCAATAAAGCAAGATTTTAATCTGAATGTGGATTCCATGTGTTCCATATGTTCCACTCCCATGTGAATTCCAATATAGGAATCCATATAGGTTCCTAATTGGATCCCATATGGGAATTCGCAATATGGTTTCTGGAAGATATCGTGCTATTTGGGTGGCATCATTTTATTTTGTATCGTTCGATCTATTTTAACTAAATAGCGTTATTGAAGTGAAAAACAAAGTGATTTCGTGGCTAACACTAATAGTTTATCTCAACAATGTGAAGAAGTGAACGTAAACATAAGTTTGTAAAGTCATTTTTTGTTGCATGTATGACAGAAGACGAAAATAGGCTAATCAAACCTGTGAACAAAAATGCTCTCACCTGATTTCAATGTTGACGCTTTTTGCTGTTAAAAGAGAAAATAAATTAGTTAATTTCGATTTATTAGAAATAATAGAGTGGCACGAGTAGGGGAACTTCAATTTTGTTGCTTTAAAAAATAACTAATTAAATATTATTTTTTAATAATTTTCCGAAATTTTGAAAATACTTTAAAAATAATATTTAACTGATTTTTATAGCAATAAAATTAAAGTTCTCCCACTTGTGCCATTCTATTATTTGTAATAAATCGACATTAACTAATTTATTTTCTCTTTTAAGAGCAAGAAGCGTCAACATTGAAATCAGGTGAGAGCATTTTTCTTCACCGGTTTGATCAGCTTTAAGTGTTAAATTTGGTGCTCATATTTCATTCTATTTTGGCCTATACTATTTAACTCAAGTTAAATTATTAATATTCTTTGGATATCGTATGGATAAAACAGGAGATGTGTAGGATATCCTGTTAATATTCAGAAGTAACATACGCAGGATACCCTGAGAAAATCTTTGGCACATCATTAAGATATTCAGAAAATATCTTTATGGTGGTGTTGAAGTGAATATCCCCGGGATATCCACCAGATATCCTCAGGATATATTGAAGATAATAATTTCAAATAACCTGAAAATATCCCGGATATTTTTTAGGAAACCGGAAATTTCAATATCCTGGGGATGTCTAAGGACATTTTAGAACGTTTTCAGGATATCCTACAAAATCATCCAACATCCATCGGATGTCCGACGGATATCCTTTTGTTATGAGGGAATAATCACAGTAAAACATAACCATCACATGTTCAATTTTCCATTGAAATGTCTATACTGAAACGTTTCAATTCGTTTTAATCATGTTCTTTTTACCGGGCAGGCACCAAATACATGAACAGTAGTGTTCCAAGCACTGAATATGCAGTTTGTTCTTTGATTTTTGTTAATTTTTTAAGTAGGAAGAAAACTTTAACTAAAAGCCTTGATTACGAACATTATAAAAAGAAGCATATAACATTATTCTAAGAATTACTTAAAAATACATTTTGTTCTGTAACACCCTAATTAAAGTTTTTATTTTAAAAATTAGATAATTCACATCTAAAAATTTAAACGAAATATTTAAGTGGTTACATGGGTTTTAAAGGCCAAAAAAAGCATTTTTATAATAATTTTTTTTCATGTAATAAACAAATTAATTTTTTGATCCCTTTTATCACATAAAAGTAAAATATTTAGAGAAAAAAATGTTTTTGCGGTGGACATGATAATTCCATACAGTTTCATCCGAAATAAAAAAAAGAAAATTTTCTGTTAGTAGGTGAGTCTGGCTGGTGCCTGAACGAAGGGTTTAAAAAAATTTGAATTTTGAGTTTTTGGCAGAGTTTTATGCCAAAAATACAATTTTTACACACTTTTTGACTATATATATCTTTATGAAATTGGTTGTGATTAAAAAAAATCCTTCGTTCAAGAACAAGTCAATGCTATTGACAAGAAGTGTACCAAATTTCAAGAAGATTGGTGCATTAGTTTTTAAGAAATCGTGCCCACCGTCTTCAAAAATCGAGTTTTGAGAAAAAAGCAATTAAAGTACGAGGTTCAAAAAGTCGAATTTTTCAGGATATTGGCGGAATTTTTGTTATCAATGAAAAATAATCAACTGTTACTTGCTAATTGGAAATATGAAATTATAAATTTTCTAAATTTAGAGTGATAGGTGCGATATTTTTTTATTTCAAACCATTGTGAGCCAGTCGAATATAGTGAGAGAAAATTCCAAGTTCTCTTTCTTTCTCTCTCTCTCACGTAGAGTTTTAATCAGAATAACTTGAAATTTGGGGAAAATATTCTTGTCATATTATAGGGGAGACCGGGGCTATTCGGCTCACTTTTGGTCAGACAGGAAAAAAGTTAGGAAATTATTTTTTAAATCCAAACATGGATATATCATTTAGTAGCCTATCATTTGCACTTTCAAATTTGCAAGGACTTTTTGATTTATCTTTTATAGTTTTAGCTCTAGACAATTTTGAATGCAGATATACCAAATTCTCAAACTGCAAATTTGGCAGGTAAATCGGCTCACCCTGTGGGGCAATTCGGCGACTTTTATTTTTTACGAAAAATAAAAAAGTTCAATAACCTTTATTTTGTAAATATGAAAAGTACCTATATTCTTATTATAATTATGCAGTGATGGATCAAGGTCAAAATTTGGGGGGGGGGGACTGGGGCCCCTAAAATTAAAGAAAATTCATTAGACCTTACTTTTTTTTATTTTTTTATAAAAAATAAAAAAGTTAGTACACTCATTATTGGTAATTATTAAAAGTAGTCATATTCTTATCATAATTAAGCAGGGGCGGATCAAGACAAAGTATTTTTGGATAAGATGATTAACCGTCGCGTGAGCCCATTTACCCCACCCTGACTTTTGGCACTTTAAAACAAATACAAGTCACATTTGATACATATAAATAAAATAGCATAGGTGTATCGAAAGAGCACACCTGAGAGCATAAAAAAAACTTACCCAAAAAAATTAGGCTCGTAAATTAATGTACTAAAAACGTAAAAGTTTGTAAGTAAAAAGAGTACGCGCGACGCATAAAAACATAATACTCTACCTGACACGAGGCTGAATCAATAGAATTACACTAAATTTCGTTTACCTAACTAAAATGTTGAGACCTATATTCTATAGCGACCTTTCCCTCCTAGATTCTAATTAAGGCGTGAAATCGCTAATGAGCCGAATTACCCGCCGGTTCGGATTGCCCCGCTCTCCCCTACTATTAAATAAATAAACTGTTTAAAGATCGATTTTTTGAATTTGTAAAACCCATGTAACACCTTAAAAACCAAAATATGTGTTATTTATTCTAAATTTTTCGTTCATAATTTTGCTTTTTAAACACTTATTCTAAAGTACTTGAAAAAAGGTTAGTAAAAAGTTTCGAGCGCCCTACAAATGTTTCGAGTTCGAGCCAGGCTCGAACCCAGCTCGACCCGGCTTGAAAAAAGTCGGCTCGGCTCGGCTCGACATTTCAAGCTTCTTGCACAGTCTTAACGCATACGAATGAATAAAAAAAGATAAAATGAATAATTAAAAATACAACAAATTAATACCTTGTTTATAAATTTTTTCAGCTTTTAACGGAAGTTTCCATAACTGAACCTGCAACTGTTGAGGTGCCTAGCGTTATTAAACAAAAAGTACGAGGCCGCTTGAGTGGACGAGTTCAACAAGTAGTTCCCGGTCATTCTCAAGAATCTCAAGATGAATATGTTCAATTTATTGCTGTTAAGGAAGAATCAAAAACAGTATTGCCAAGTATTGAAAATCGAAACAAACATAATGTATCTTCAAGATTAAAATCACGTATTCGTCCACAGTCTAAAGACTCAGAAATTCAACTTGAAGGACAAGATTTTGTGAGAATCGTTTCTACCTCTAATAACAAAAAATCTGTTACGTCATCCACTATTCCGGAAACGGTAAATAATTTACAAATTTTAGATAAAGTGAAAGAAAAAAATTAAATTAAGTAACATATTTTCAGTTATTTAAATTGTTATTTATTTGTTTTAAGTTATTTAATTATTTAAACTGCTTATATTTAAAGAAATATACTTTTAAACCTATAGCACGCATATTTTCGAAAACTTACTACGGGATTAGGAAAACTGAACTTTTACCAAATTTGTAACTTTTGAAGAACATAATCCTATTTCTTCCGCACGGAGCGAAAAATATTGCCTTTGTAGCATTTCCATCCCTGCCTTTGTAGTTGTAACAAAATTTCTTTTATTGCACATTAATTATTTAATATTTAACATCTATTAAGTTTCAATTTAATTTAGAAACAAAACGAAAAGAATATAAGATTCCGCCCATGACATTTAATAACATAAAATTAATATTCCAATATTGACACAACTTCATCACATAAAAATCCAAAAAATAAAATTATTACAAAAATTTTAACTACGCACGATTCAGGTCTAAAATATGTTCTTAACAAAATGCGAGAATATAATATATATATATATATATAATAAAAGAAAATTATCAAGATTCCAATTACAATATAAATATCAATATAAATAAATTAAATTGCCCCCCTTGCTTGGAATATTTTTCTTAAAATGTAACAAGCAGAAACAACAAAATTATAATCAGATTTTCGCAAAACAAAATCAATTCATATCAATATGCTACACTCACATAAGAATCCCATTGTAAATAATTCGTAAAAAGTTTTCTATTTAGAAAGAGCAGCAAAGATAGGTCGATCAAATCACAGAACCGTTTATTAATCATATTAAAACAAACTTGATAAAAATTTCATATTATACTTAAGGGGGTCACCCCATGTGACGGGCCGTTTTTTAAGCGTTTTTTCTTAAATTTTTTTTTCAGAACCATGAAAACTTAGAACTTTGGACTTTTTTCCATATATTTAGTGATATTTTAACTACAAATACAAATTTTTTCAATTAAAAATATTTCAATATTTACGACGTATAACACTGTAAAGTGGCTTTAGTGATAAAAAAAGTGGTCCATCGGCGACCACGATTTCAAATGATTGGCTGAACAGAAATCAAAAAATGAAATAGCATTTTAATCTGTGGTTATGTGGCTATCGCCGGAACCAGGATATTTTGAAAATATTAGAAATTGAATTTTTTACGCGGGTTTGAATTTTTTTTTTAAAAAACGCGATTTTTTGCGTCTATTTTCTTGTATATAAAAAAAACGACTTGACCTTTTTCAATTATCATGGTTCGGGCGATAGCCACACACGAGCTGAATATACTCTATAAATTTGAACGAAATCGGTTAAGTCGTTTTTGAGAAATCATGGTCGCCAGTTCGAAAAATGTGGTTTCGAGAAAAACGCGTTTCAAAGTTCAAGTACGAATAAAGCCATGAATTCCAAACTATTACTAAAACAGCCGTTATATTTGAAAATATAGTTTAGGAAACTAAAGTTTTTTTAAATGTATTTATTTTTTACTTATATATATGTGTATGTAATAATAAAATTCGCGGATAAAAAACAGAAGCGACACAAAAGGTTCAGTGACACACTTCGTTGAAAGCTTGACCGCGCGCTCGAACATCTTGCCTTCTCACTGTAAAAAATTTTTAACAGCGACGAATATGTTTAAATCACTTTACCCACATATTCTGCATATGTTATAGGTGTGATATATGACGAAAAAAAAATCCGATTTTTCGAACCTATCACTTGTGGTGACCCCCTTAAGTGAACGGGTATGAATACACTGCATTTTAATCATCCCCTAAGTGATTGTCCTGAATAATGATTGGACCCGACAACTCAAACATTATATTTTCTTTTCATCAAAACAAAAAAAAAAACAATATCAATGTCCACATGTCAATCCCACATATATATCATGACACAACCTGAAGATAACTTCCCATATGGCTCAAATGAACTACCAAAACACGACAGAAAAACGAATCCAAAAAAATTACCCCCCTAGACACGACTACACACTTATCAGGTGATTTTCTTTTCCGAAGATCTTGATTTAATTCGTTAAAAAGCATTTCAATACATTTTTTAATCAGTGAATAACATTTTAAAAGGAAAACAAGGATTTTTTTATACATATCAACAAAAATTTCTTTTTTAAACTTTATGGAATTCGTTATAAAAGCGAATTGATCCTCAATTTTCCTTCTATTTCCAACACACAAGAATTTAGAATATTTCATCTTATAATTAGACACTGTATTATCAACATCATTATTATATGAATCATCTTGACGAAATAATTTGGTCAGAGAATCCCAGCAATCTCCATTCTCGTCCCCCACCACTACTTGCGATACGTGCGCATCGTCTTTTTTGTGACAATGTCTTTCTAGAGTTTTCTCAATAGGATCTAACATAAAATTATTATTTTCACATTTTACACCGTTGTCATTTGCAACATCTTCTTTAAAAACAAATTGATCAAAAATATTATTCAGACTATGTTCCCCTGCACAAATGTCCTGACATTTCAAAGAGCACATATTTTGGGAATTTTCCTGCAAATTGTCTTGGTATGATTTCATATTCGTTACAACATAAATTTCCCTCAACATCCAAATCATTTGAATCATCTACACAAATATTAAAACTTTTGATGCCATATATTGAATCAAGTTGTGATAAAACTGAAGAAATTTTGTCAAAATCAGAGAAATCCACCACTGACATTATTTCACGAACTCGCAATGGCAGTTGCTGAATAATCGTAAAGTAAACCTCATCAGATTCCATTTTAGGCTCGATATATTTTGCCTTAACAACTTGCTTAAAAAAATATGCATTTAGAGAACCATTATTTTGATCATAACGTCTATTAAGCCATTTAATCTTATAATGTACTCTTATAGGAATTGAAAAAAAATAAGTTATAAATTTATATTGAAAATCGTCAAAATCAGTTATAGAGTCCCTATGAATCTCATACCAAATCTTTTCATTTCCTTTCAAAATTAGATCTAAATAATCAAGTTGATCTTGACCAAAAAGATAATTAATTTCAAAACATCTCCTCAAATATTCCACGAATTTTTTTTGGATTTGAACTTTCGTCTAAAATAGGAGGTTTTGTTTTAAAATTTAAAATATGAATAACTTTGTCCAATGACTGAGCCAACCAATCCCCACCACTCTGTACATTATTATTATATGCCAATTCACTTCTCAAATAATTTATTTCAGAACTTTGTCTCTCAGTAATTTTCCGCAATTCAATAATTCCACCTAATAATTGTCGATAAGTCATTATAAATATTATCGTCAAAATTTCTAATCATCTCAAAAAGTTTTTTGACGCAAAATCTATCACGTCAACTAAATACAATGACTTAATTTTTTCGAGCATTTTTATGTTACCCAGGCGCGCAGGGACGATGTTTTGAGGCTTTATAAAGCTTGACTGAGGACTGGTCAATATTGATTGAGGATTGGTGAGTCGGAGGAAGCAAGACTCGTCCAAGCTAGAATGTAACAGCGATTCAAGTCTGACGCTCCAAGCTTGGTTGAGGATTGGAGTCCAAGACTCAATCAATGTTCGGAAGTCCGATTATAGCTTCGTCAAGCCTGATTCCACTGTCGCTTACAGAAGACAGAACGTTAAATAATTATTGATATAATAATATTCTTGTTGTATTATGTTGTTAATTATGATAATTCTTATAATTATAATAATAATAATAATAATATTATATTATTATTATGAATTATATTATCATATTATTTATAATTATAAATACAATAATAATATTATTATTATCATTTTTTCTTAATTACTGTACTGCTGCAGATTATCATAAAATTAATAAAATAAAAAAATTTTTTAATGTTCATCTATAATTATGTAAATTGATATTCTTCAGATTGTTTTTTTTTATAATTTAAGATTAATTGCACATTTATACACTTAATTATTATCGACCTAAGATTAATTAACAATTTTAATACATATAAACACTTAACCTATGAAATAAAATTTCGCACGCTCAAGGGGGGATCGAACCCACGGCCCTATAGACGAATTCGCTCGCGGTGAACGCACGCTATTAGTACCACTCGGCTACGACGGGTAGTTGAGAGTCAATAGAAATAACTTTGTGAGGTTGAGACCTGGATTATATGCTATTTACATTTTAATAGTTCTGGAACATATTGATAATCAAAAATAAATGAATAGAATTTATTTATCCTTCGTTTATAGGTTTATACTGATATACAGTTTGTACAATCCTATCTCCTAACTTATTAATATTTTATAATAAATAAATATTCTTATACAATATTTGCAAAATATGTAAACAAAATTAACTGATAATGATTAATTATTATTTAATTATTTATAACTTTAATTTAATATTATTATTTAAAAATGAAATATTATTTAAATAAATAGAATAGAATTTATGTATCCTTTGTATTTACTGATATACAGTTTATACAATCCAATCTCCTGACTTGTTAATATTTTATAAATAAATATTCTTATACAATATTTGCAAAATATGTAAACAAAATTAACTAATAGTTTATCATTTTTATTTATAACTTTAATTTAATAATATTATTTAAATAATTAATTTCAATAATATATAATACAAAAGTAAATTATAAAAATTGTTTATATATAATGTATTGAAGGGCACTTTTATTTAAATAAAGAAGTTTATTCATTTTGTATAATTAAAGTTTTTTTGAAATGAATGATTTTACAAAATTAAGCTATCGAGCACGTAATCATATCTTCAATATTTTTCAAATTTGAAAATTGTCTTTAAATTATTTCGTTTGGTTATATGATTCTTTGAAATTTATTTTTTTAAAATAAGAAAATAATTGTTTACAAATTTAATTTACTTCTAATATATCTTACAATTAAGTAAAATTACATAATTTTTGTTTGTTTATTTATAGTTTATTTTATACAAAATTAATAGTAAATATTCATAAAATTACTAAATCTGCAGCAGTTGTAATATTTATTATTTAATTAATAATACTTTTTATATGTATATACTTTAATATATAAAAAAATATGAAATATGATAAGTTGAGCAATTGTGTCACAGTTGATTCAAGCTTGAATCTAGATTGGATGTTCAAGCTTCGCGCATGAGGATTCAAGCAGTCTTGAATCAAGCATGGAACGAGCATTGGTGTCCAATCTTCAACCAATATTGAACGACAGTGATTTAAAGACTGTTCCCAGTCTCGGTTACCCACTCTGGGTGTCAAAGCTAGAATCAAGCCTCTACCCAGCGTCAGCATTGGTTTCTCGCGCCTGGGTATTTTCTAAATTAAATATAAAATCAGCAAGATATTTAATTGTTTCTGTTTTCAGAGCCAAAATCAATTTGTAATGTAACAGTCTTTTTTCACCCATAACACAACATCCCGAAAAAAAGTATCTTGATCTGTGAATAAAAACCATATATCCCTATGTATTTTGATGCACTGAATCTGAAATGGACACAAATTGTTTGAATATTAAAAATATACATTTATTAAGGGCGTGTGATGTAACTTTTCTCTCAAAATATTGAATATTTTGTCACGAAACTTAGTACATTTACTTAAAACGTCTTTAGGAAGGTCTCTCTGACCCCCAATTTGCTCGAATTTTAGCCCAAAATTAATTTTGGAAAATATTAGAAAAATTGCATTTTTTTCAAAACTATTTTTGGGTCAGAAAGACCTTCCTAATAATATGTTAGGTAATTTTATCAAATTTCGTGACAAAATGTTAAATATTTTGTCAGGAAAGTTACGGAAAAATTGTTCCTAAACCAGTGACGTCATAATCCATCACATCCCCTTAAGACATTATATTTATCCAAAACAGGTAGTTTAACGTCCAGGAGTTATCATCAAAATAAGAAAACAAACACGCATTCTCCAGACAAAAGTCGGTCAATTTATTTCAACGTAAAATCACGTCAAAAACAAATAAAAACTGTTGACGTTTCGCACTACATATATGTAGGCCTCTTCAGGACAAAAACAAAACATTATAAATAATTCATTCACATTTTGGAGACATTATTACAAAACACACAACAATGTCACGTCAACAATTAATAAAATAATAAATAATTTAAAAAAATATAAGATACCGTATACACGTGTATCATGGTATATCTAAAAAAAGCGACGCGAAAATAGAGCAAATTGCACAAAAAATAGAAAATGTCATCCATGTTAGATTAAACTTTATTTTATTGATTAAAATGATTAAAAGCCAGTATGTGGGGATTTTTGGGGTCGGTGATAATGAATTCGCTCATAATTTTTCAAAATTCAAAATAGCTGTTGTATGATGTCGGACGAAAAGCATAATTTTCTACAAACTTAATGAAACACAGTATTTATGGGTTTTTGAGATTGCTGATAACGAATTTATTCATGATTTTTCAAAATTTTAAATGGCAAATGCAAAATGGCAGACAAAAAATTTAAATTATTGATTAAATTAATGAAACTCAACTCTCTAAATTTGAAACAGCTGTATACTTTGCGCTGTTTCAAATTTAGAGAGAATATAGATTCTTATCATACTATTTAAGGTCAGGATTTATTCATAATCTTGAAAACGTTGAACCTAGATTCAAAACGTACATCCAAATTTGAATTTTATTAACATTTTTCAAAATTTTCATTTTTTTCAGACATTTTGATTTTACCATTATCAACTTTGAAAAGTCAAGAATAGATTTGTTATCAGCGATACTATAAAACCCTATATAGTAAGTTTAATTAGGCATTTCTTAAAAAAAAAAATTATTTTTGTCTGCTGTATTAGCGATTTTAACTGGTTTTTCGAGGTTCGGTTCTAACTCAGACCCGCCTGGACACTCTGAGAAAACTGGATGTTCAAAATTAAATGATTAAGAAAAGATAGTAACCCTTAATATCTAAATATTAAAGTTTAACATCTAGATGTTAACCTTAAACATCTAGATAGCTGTCCCTATGTCAAATGATAAATATGTTAAGCATTAACATCTAGATGTTAAGGGTTAACATCCATTTTTCTCAGTGCAATTCTGATCTCGAATTGGGATTTAGCTCTTTAAAATTCGTATAGGAATATATGGGTCTTGTTGCCAAATCAAGATATTTTTTTGTGTAGCTATGTAATCAGGGTGTTGTTGCCTGCTTGAAACTTCCCAGGCGCGAGAAACCAATGCTGACGCTGGGTTGAGGCTTGATTCTAGCTTTGACACCCAGAGTGGGTAACTGAGACTGGGAACAGTCTTTAAATCACTGTCGCTCAATATTGGTTCAAGATTGGACACCAATGCTCGTTCCATGCTTGGTTCAAGACTGCTTGAATCCTCATGCGCGAAGCTTGAACATCCAATCTAGATTCAAGCTTGAATCAACTGTGACACAATTGCTCAACTTATCATAATATATATTTTTTTTATACATTAAAGTATATACATATATAAAGTAATATTAATTAGATAATAAATATAAATATTACAACTGCTGCAGTTTTATTAATTTTATGAATATTTAATATTAATTTTGTATAAAATAAACTATAAATAAACAAACAAAAATTATGTTATTTTACTCAATTGTAAGATATATTACAAGTAAATTTAATTTGTAAACAATTATTTTCTTCTTTTAAAGCAATAAATTTAAAAGAATTATATAACCAAAAGAAATAATTAAAAGACAAAATTCAAATTTGAAAAATTTTAAGATATGATTACGTGTTTGATTGTGTAATTTTGTAAAACCATTCATTCCTAAACAACTTTAAATTTACAAATTGAATAAATTTCTTTATTTAAATAAAAGTGCCCTTCAATACATTATATATAAATAATTTTTATAATTTACTTTTGTATTATATATTATTGAAATTAATTATTTAAAAAATATTATTAAATTAAAGTTATAAATAATAATTGTAAATTATTAGTTAATTTTGTTTGCATATTTTGCAAATATTGTATAAAAATATTTATTTATAAAATATTAATAAGTTAGGATCGAGATTGGATTGTATAAACTGTATATCAGTAAATACAAAGGATAAATAAACTCTGTTCTATTTATTTATTCTATTTATTTAAATATTATTTAATTTTTAAATAATAATATGAAATTAAAGTTATAAATAATTAAATAATAATAAGTCATTATCAGTTAATTTTGTTTACGTATTTTGCAAATATTGTATAAGAATATTTATTTAGAAAATATTAATAAGTTAGGAGATTAGATTGTATAAACTGTATATCAGTATATACGAAGGATAAATAAATTCTATTCATTTATTTTTGACAATGAATATGTTTCAGAACTATTAAAATGTAAATAGCATAAAATCCAGGTCTGAACCTCACAAAGTTCTTTCTAACGACTCTCAGCTACCCGTCGTAGCCGAGTGGTACTAATAGCGTGCGTTCACCGCGAGCGAATTCGTCTATAGGGCCGTGGGTTCGATCCCCCCTTGAGCGTGCGAAATTTTATTTCATAGGTTAAGTGTTTATATGTTTTAAAATTGTTAATTACTCTTAGGTCGATAATAATTAAGTGTTCAAATATGCAATTAATCTTAAATTATAAAAAAAAATCTGAAAAATATCAATTTAAATAATTACAGATGAACATTAAAAATGTTTAAAAATTTTTTTGTTTTATTAATTTTATGATAATCTGCAGCAGTACAGTAATTAAGAAAATATGATAATAATAATATTATTATTTTATTTATAATTATAAATAATATAATAATGTAATATATAATAATAATATTATTATTATTATTATAATTATAAAAATTATCATTATTAACAATATAATACAGCAAGAATATTATTATTTTAATAATTATTTAACGTTCTGTCTTCTGTAAGCGACAGTGGAATCAGGCTTGACGAAGCTATAATCGGACTTCCGAACATTGATTGAGTCTTGGACTCCAATCCTCAACCAAGCTTGGAGCGTCAGGCTTGAATCGCTGTTACATTCTAGCTTGGACGAGTCTTGCTTCCTCCGACTCACCAATCCTTAATCAATATTGACCAGTCCTCAGTCAAGCTTTATAAAGCCTCAAAACATCGTCCCTGCGCGCCTGGGTTTATATAAATCCATTGTAAGTTTTTAATTGTTTAATCGTAGGACAACCGAATTAATGTTCATTATGTAAAATAAAGCAATGGAAGACATTTTTAATACCTAATTTCACTTTTTACATGAACATTAGGGTGTTTCAAAAAATGATAATTTCCAAATTTTGTTTAAGGCCCTCGGCAATCGACTAAAAATAAAAAAAAAATTTACCCCTATTTTTTTGTTTTTTGATCTGACAATATTAAGGGGTGCCGCTGTAACCCCCTATTTTCCCATTAGAATTACATGGGAATAGTGTACTTTTTTCAAAAATTGCGAAAAATTGTTCTGAATTTTATTGAAAAAGGCTCAGAAGTTTAGGAGACCTCGATAAATGTTCAAAGTTGAAGAAACCATCGATTATTATTTTTTTTTTTGCAAACTGACACTCTCTAGGGATGCCTTAAAGAACAACCCCTAAACGTAAATTCAGCATATGTAGGGGAGAGTCGCTAGTTGTGAGACGGTTTTTTTTTTTTTTACTTATAAATTGGAAATAGGTCAACGAAATCGTAAATGAAATACACCGTTCAAAAAGTAACTTAAATACGCAATTTTTATTCATAGAAAGTATAGTGTTCAGATGAACTCGAAAAATTTTATGATCAATTTTCCGAGCACATCTTTTTAGTAAAAAAAAAAGGTGTCCAGTTGTGAGACAATTATAAAAAAATGCTAAAATTTAAAAAATTTGTCATGAAACATTATGTTTAATATAAATAACTAAATATATTGATAATACATATTATTATATACTAAATAAAAATATTTATTCTTTACAATATGACGATCAGTTTTCTTCATCGAAATCGCTGTCGCAATGTAGGCAAATGAAATAACTTGTGCGCATGTTCCCACACTTTAAATAATTGTTGTGTTATCAAATGTACGTAACGAACTAAACTGAACAGAGCGCTTTATGACTCACAACTGGTGACTTGCTGTGTCTCACAACCGGAAATTGGCGCTATTTTGAAAAAGGGAAAAAAAATATTTCCAACTGTAGATTGAAACAATGCAATATTGCATTACAAAAGTAAGGAAAATACTAAATAAAAATGCATAACATTTAGCTTTTCCAAATAATTAACTTAAAAAAAAAGTACTTTGCACATATTGAAAAAAAGTTTTTTAGTCGATTTTCACACACAGTGTTGGCATCTAACACAAACAGTACATATATCTGCTTCGGTGTACACGCAAAAGTTGTCTCGTATAAAAAGAAATGTTTTTATGTATACGAATCAGCCTTTTTATATTTCGTGTAAAAAAAATGGACTGTCTCACAACTGGAGCCATCTGAGGCCGTTCATATACCACGTGGACAACTTTTCTCCGATTTTTGACCCCCCCTCCCCCCCTAAATGTGCACGTGGACAATTTTAGTGAAAAATAGTTTTTGGATGTTAAAATCAAAGAACTATTCAAAGGAAATATGAATATTCGAGTAAACTTCACAATTTTTTATGACAAATTCTTTGAAACAGGATGCTCTTTTACGTGAAATTAGGTAAATAAATAGATCTTCAATTGTTCTTAAAAAATTTAATCACAGCTTTTTATTAATACGAAAATACTTTATAAGTTCTACTAGTAAATAATAAAAAGTTTAAGAAGTTCTACAAGTAATAGGTAAATTGCCATCTTTGGTAGAATACTTTGGAAGGAACATTTTCAATTATAAAAAATAAAAATAATTTTTTGTCACAAATCTAATATTTGTTATTAGATATTTCAGGATTATCTTCGGCAATCCACGGGGGCACTAACCACTCTGAAATATTGTCAATGATAGCAAAACAATCGTCATTTTGCACCGTTGTGGAATCTATTAAATTGTTTTCCACTGTGTTTACCTCTAAGCAGAACATCTCAAGACATCTCATCTCAACATCTCAAGTTTTTGTTATGATTCCATTCCTGTGCACATGTCGCCGGTTGCAATGCATTCGATAAGTCAAACTCGAACACTAACAACGCAATGTAGATATCGATTATTGAATGATCTAGCGCACAGTGCTTTATAATAGTCCTAGTCAGTGGCGCGCAATTGAAACGTTGAATAAAGGAAATATAAGAAATAAAAACACATTTTGGAGACATGGAGACATTTTGCGAATCACGCATAATTGTCCACGTGGACATTTGACGAAACCCCTTCTCCCCCCATCGTGGACAATCGTGGACATTTGGCGAACCCCCCCTCCCCCCCTAAGCTGTCCACATGGTATATGAACGGCCCCTCTCACAACTAGCGACTCTCCCCTAAGTAAATAGGTCTAAAATATTATTTTTTTATGTCGTTTTTTAAAAATTTTGTTACTAAACAAAATACAAGGATTGCTATATTTATAAATTAATTTTTAATTGTTTAAACAATTTTAATTTGTTTAAACAAATTGTTTACAAAAAAACAATTATTAAAATTTACGAATTTTCAAAACATTTCCTATTTACCTGAAATTTGTTACACTGAGGTTTTTGGGGTCGCTGATTATGAATTTGGTGTTAGTTTTTAAAAATACAAAATGGCGGATCCAATATGGCTGGCGAAAAATTATAAATCGTTTAGATTCACCTGAAACTTGTTACTCGGGGGTTTTTGGGGTCGCTGATTACAAATTTAATATCAATTCTCCAAAATTCAAAATGGCGGATCCAATATGGCGGACGAATTTTTAAGAACTGTTCAAAATCGCTTGAAATGGTTACTCGGGGGTTTTTGGGGTCGCTGATTACGAATCCAGTGTTAGATTTTAAAAATACAAAATATCGGATCCAATGTGGCGGACGAAAAATGTAAAAATCGCTTAGATTTGATTAAAGCTTGTTACTCTGGGGTTTTGGAGTCGCTGAATACGAATCTTGTATCAATTTTCCAAACTCTTAAAATGTCGGATCCAATAAACTGTTCAGATTCAATTGGAATTTAGAGCGAAGGAACCAATTGTTTAGGATGAACCATTTGTCGAGTAAACAAATTTTATTTTTGGTTATTAATATTAATTTACCTTACAAATGTAAAATATGGTGCGTATTATGAGATCAAATGTAAAACAAATTATATTAAATATAAAATCACAAAGAAATTAATTATTTTTGGTAATATTTAAAGTTGTTGCCATGGTAACACGGCAAATGGTTCATCCTCGGCAAATTGGTTCCATCACCCTATTATTTAAGAGATTATGATGATTATATGATTATTTCACTGTATATGTTTTAAAAATTAACAAAACGGCTTCAACCTTGGCTCATCTTATTCAGAATCTAAGTACTTCTAAACCAAATATATGAAAAACGGCCTCATTTTGTATTTTTAAAAACTAACCCCGAATTCGTAATCAGCGACCCAAAAACCTCCCGAGTAACCAGTTTCAAGCGATTTTAAACCGTTCTTAAAAATTCGTCCGCTATATTGGATCTGCCATTTTGAATTTGGGGAAATTCATATCAAATTCGTAATCAGCGACCCCAAAAACCCCCGAGTAACAAGTTTGAAGTGAATCTAAACGGTTTTTAATTTTTCGTCCGCCAAAGTGGATCCGCCATTTTGTATTTTTAAAAACTAACACCAAATTCGTAATCAGAGACCCCAAAAACCCCCGTTTAACAAATTTCAGGCGAATAGGAAATATTTTGAAAATTCGTAAATTTTAATAATTATTTATGTTTTTTTATAAACAATTTGTTTAAACAATTAAAAATTAATTTATAAATGTAGCAATCCTTGTATTTTGTTTATTAACAAAATTTTTAAAAAAACGACAAAAAAATAATATTTTAGACTTATTTACTTATATATGCTGAATTTACGTTTAGGGGTTGTTCTTTAAGACACCCCTAGAGAGGGCCAGTTTGCAAAAAAAAAAATAATAATCGATGGTTTCTTCAATTTTGAACATTTATCGAGTTCTCATAAACTTCTGAGCCTTTTTCAATAAAATTAAGAACAATTTTTCGCCCCTACTGGGCATTGTCGACAATGCACGAAAAAGCCATATTATATGAATAATTGTGTATACGGGGCCGCCGAGAGAAAATCCGGGACCGGAACCAAATTTTTGCGGGCCCATATACATTTTTTGCAAAAAAATTTTTAAACTTATTTTAAGTAGGTATTAAATAATAATGATGACAACTAACAATTAAATAATAATTATTATTTTTATTCTTATTTTTTTTTGCGTGGGATGTGAAAACCTGCTTCCAGGTACCCTGTAGCCCGTACTACAGGGTTATGCGGGGGTGGCGTCTTGCCGACCCGCTAAAAACACACCCTCATTTGGGACCTTAAGATCACCCCCAGGTATAGCCCGGTTCTCTGGCGTATCGCCGTCAGGGGTGATCTTATATCCCTACTCCATCGCTTACACGATTTCCTTCCTCAACTAACGGGATCTACTTTCTTTGACGACCATCAAGATCTTTAACCCTCATAACATAATGTGTGAAGGTCTCGATGGTTCGCCAATTCTCGACAGAACGAGTCATAACCAGGATCATATTCTCCATTGTAACTTTACAGTTAACACCGGCGAACATGACCTGCCTTTCCGCGTCCCAACGCTTGCAGCTAAAAAGTGTGTGCTCTGGGTCGTCCACTGGAAACTTACAGTACACACACTCCGCGCTCTCACTCTTTTTAAATCGCTCTAGGTACGAACCGAAGGACCCATACCATGTAAGCGCCTGCGTTATGTAGTAGGAAACTACTTCATGCTTCCGATTTATCCACGTGGCGAGTGTTGGTATCAGCCGATACGTCCATCGGCCTGTCTCCTCCCCGCCCCATCTTACTTGCCATCTTTCGACGAGTCTGCTTCTCGCATCTCGGCGGATGTGGTTCTTGCTGGGTCTATTGTCATCCGTATAACGGGTGGACATTCTATCTTTGAAAAGGAGGAAAGTTTCCTCCCTTTCTTGGGCCAAAAGGTCTGCCGGCGGGACGCTGGCAAGGACCTGAGCAGCACACGTCAGTACTGTACGGTAGGCAGAGATTATACGCCTAGTAATAATCCTTTGCACGGACAGTATCTTTTTCAAGATGGTCTTGCTTTTGTCTGTTCGCAGGGAGGGAGCCCACACTGGTGCTGCATAAAGTAGCTTTGCGTGGAAAACACTCGCCACCAATCTCCTTTTCTTTTTGGAAGGCCCACCGACGTTCGGCATTATACGGGCTAAACTTAGCGCACATTCTGCGGCCTTTTCCGAAGCCTCAGTGATGTGGTGTTTAAAATTCAGGAACTTGTCGAGTTCCACTCCTAGATATTTTATGTGTGCTCCACTTGACCTCGAAACCGGCTACTTCGATCCGGGAAGTTCATAACCACATCTGTCTGTGACCATGAGCGCTTCGGTTTTATCCAGGGCCATTTGAAGACCTCTGGCATCCAGCCAACTCTTTGTTCGTCTCAAACATTCGTTCACCAAGAATCCAAGTTCTTCTGCGGATTCGACAGTGCATACGGTCAACACGTCATCCGCGAAGCCGATGATCACCGCGCCTTTAGGTAGACCCATTCGCAAGAAGTCATCATAGAAGACGTTTCATAAGAATGGTCCTATCCTCGAGCCTTGAGGGTCACCTCGTTGCATCTCTTCCTTCAGAGTGCAGGTGTCTCCCTCGTATATTACCCACCTGTCGCTAAGATAAGTATTCATTATCCGCAGCAGGTAGGGCGGTAGTCCTTTCTTTCTCATCGACTTGATGAGATCTTCCCATCGCACGGTGTTAAACGCGTTGCGTATGTCTATAGCCACCAAAGCGCAGAAGCTCTTTTTCTTCCCCAGACCCACTTTGTCTTTTCCTTCCCTGGCTCGGTTCACTGCCTCCTGAATGGCGTCTACAGTGGACAGGCCTTTACGGAAACCAAACTGGTGTTCGGATAAACTATTCTCTCCGGTCAAGTGAAGCATCTGAGGCGCTCACAAGTTCCCATGCTTCGAAATTTGTCGGATTTTCCCCTGATCATCGAGGCAATAGAAGTTGATAGTTGAGGCCATACGCCCCGATCGACTATCGACATAGCGGGCCTCGAATATCAACCTACTTTTTATCGTTCTTCAACTGGTATTGCCTCGATGGTATATCGAAGCTATTTACCCCGTTTCAGTTGACGTAAATCCTGTCAAATTTCCTCTCCGTGTACCCCTACTATTGTATTGAAATTTTTTCCTTGACGAAATCATCCCCTCAGGCGAATTTCCGGGCGGAATACCAGACGAATATTTTTACGTAAGTGGAATTTGTGTAGACTTTTGTAACTTTCTTTTATGCAGAATCTATACAAACCCAGTAAAGAATCTAGAGGGACTTGGCGTGTTGAGAGATCCATTTTTGGTCTCAGCTATTATTATTTTTTATATACTCAATATTATAATTTTTATTAAACTTAATATTTTCAGCAAGAAAATCCACGTGAAAATCCATGTGCAATGTTAATTACTTATATGAGTCTTCGCATCATTTACCGCACAAATCACCTACGAAATTTATACTTTTTTCAAACATATTTCGTATGGATTCAGCATGAAAAATGGTTCACAATAGCCAAACGAATTCTGTGTGAAATATAAAACGAAATTTGCAAATATTTTGAATTTCCAACGAATTATTTTTACCATAAACCGTTTTTCTCATTAGATTGTAATTTTCAAAATTAACTTTACTTATTTTTTCAGGGGCATGTTTATAATAGACATAATGATACTAAAAGAATCTTAGAAAGAAATTTAACACAGAAACAAGATTCGAAAAAACGTCCAGTATATGTATCTTCTAGAAGATATCCAAGTGTCCAATCGACAACTCTTCGAACAATAACTACAACTCCAAAAGAATTGAAAGACACTGTAAGTTTAAAATCTAGAACTGAAGAAACAAAGATGAAGAGAACACGAGGAAGAATCAGAAGACCTAGTAGAAGACCAACTACTACAACTTCTACTGAAGCTACTATAGAAGATTATATTGATATACAAGTGAATGATAAACATGATATTGTCGAAGAGATACCACAAAGTTCTTTCGGATCTAATGATGAGATATTCTCAAATTTTAAAATCAGGTCCAATCCTAATTATGAAAATGTCAAAGAAAATGTAAGAGGTTAAAAATAGTTTTTTTCATTATTAATATGCTTAAATAATCAAAATTTTACTTTTTAAGGTACAAAATCTGACCATCTATTTTAATAACCAATAGCAATGACTCTCCCTGGTAAAAATTTCAGATGAATTACCGACTGATTCCGGATTAATTCCGGAATCGCAATCAGTCCCAAATTTGGCTGGTTCAACGGATTTTCCTAATAGTAAGCAATCAATCTAGTCCAACTTATTTATCTAATCCGTTTTTAAACCAGCAGCCTTCGGAATTTGTCTTGTTTAACGAATTTACTTAATTCGAATTTAGTCCGATAGAGTAAAATCTACTCTGGTCTAACGTATGTACCTAATTCGGATTTAGTCCGGTACCATCCGAAATTAACCTCGTTTAATAAATTTGTCTAATCCGGTATTATTCTGGTACTATCCGGAATTAGTCTGATAATAATGCAAAATAATTTTTAAAAAATATTGTTCTCAAGGCTTGAAACAATTTCTAGAAATTTACATTATACCGACATTGATAATTACATTAAAATTACAATATACAACATTTGCATTAACCCTCCGTCTGACACCTGTTCCGATACCCTTCGGACCGACACCCGGGCCTGGCTGGACCCCTGTACATTTATATTCATTTGTATGCAAGTATATTTTCATTAAATTTAAACAACTTAAAATTTTATTAATTTTATTCACTAACTGACTTCTTGCTTGTTTAATTAGTCAAAATTAACAGAGAAACCACGATTTCTGGTAATATTTTAGTTACACTGAGAACAATGTTTAGTCTTAGCAACAAAAATTTAGTTGAGCCAACCAAATTATTTGGTTGTTATTTAATCAACCAAACTATTTGGTTGAGACAACTAAATTATTTGGTTCAGTGTTGTTTGTTGGCATAACAAAAACTTTTGGTTGACACAAAAATTTTTTATTTGGGAGCTAACTAACCTAGATGCGAATTTTCGGTCGGCCAATACATATAATTACATAATTCACATGTTATAAATTTAATTACACAAATATAATAAATAATCAGATGAAAACGTAGAAATTTAATATTGATGAAAACCTAGAACAGAAAAATTTCATTAGTCATGAAGATTCAAACCCGAGTTTTCCAGGTGCCAGTCCAGTAGGCTAACCACCAGACCACGACAGATATGAATGACCAATAAGAAATAAACCTTATAGCTAGACAGTTCAGTAACACAGACTGTTGACCCAACTATCAGACACAGGTTCGGCAGACCGTCTGGTATCTTGGTTTTTATTAACATTTTATTTATATTATTATCGGCAGCTTACCTACAAATTAATCACCCATTTTTTAAAATAATTGTTTGGTTGTCACAACAAAATTAATTTTGGAGCTCACGACCAATTTATGTTTGGTTGTCATAACCAAATTATGTTTGGTTGTCACAACCAAATTATGTTTGGTTGTCACAACCAAATTATGTTTGGTTCAACCAAATAAGAGCAACAAAATAATATTGTTGCACCAAATAATTTGTTGTGTTACGCCAACCATATCGTTTTGTTATACCAATCAAAATATTGTTGTTACAACCAACAATAGTATTTAAGTGCAAAGTTTCGTGAAAACTGTGTAAAGCTTTAAATGTCCCGATTGAATAAATGTTTAGCGAAAAACTTGACTAAAGATTTACATTAAATTTTCGTGAAATTTTCGCCGCAAAAGTTGACTGAATATTTAAATTAAAGTTTCGTGGAATTTTCGTCCCGAAAGTTTCTTAAACATTTAAATTAAATTTTCGTAAAATTTTCGTCGTGAAAGTGTACTTAACATTTAAATTAAATTTTCATCAAATTTTTGTCGTGAAAGTTGGCTAAACATTTAACTTAAATTTTCGTGAAATGTTTATCGCAAAAGTTGATTGAACATTTAAGTAAATATTTGCTAAATGTAGATAGAAAAGTTGACTGAATAAAAAATATTATATTAAATAGAATTGGAACAAGTATTGAACAGTAATTAAATGAATATAAAGACATTTATTGAATTACTTGTTTCACTTCTGTTTAATATAATTTTTTTTCAGTAAGCTTTCACGACGATCGCGACAAACATTTCACGAAAATTTATTTTAAATGTTTAGTCAACTTTCACGACGAAGATTTCTCGAACATTTAATTTAAATGTTCACGAAACTTTTTCGACAAAATTTTCACGAAAATTTAATTTAAATGTTCAGTGGACCTTCACGACGAAAATTTCACGAAACATTAATTTAAATATTCAGTCCACTTTTGCGACAAAAATTTCACGAAAATTTAATTTAAATCTTTAGTCAAGTTTCGAGCTAAACATTTATTTAATCGGGACATTTAAATCTTTACACAATTTTCACGAAACTTTGCATTTAAATATTCCGAAGTTTGCAAATAAATCTTTAAGAAATTTTCAGGAAAGTTTCGTTGCTGTGGGGGAGGTGTCCAGACATGCTTTTTAGGGCTGTACATATATGAGAGAGAAAGAGATAACACTATAGTCAACTATAGCGCTATCTCTCTCACTCTCATATAAATCTATGTCTTCTCAGGGGCGTAGCTAGGCTGAGTGTCACCCGGGGCGGAAATGAGATTGTCACCCCAAAAACTCAAATCCTTTCCTACTATTAACCTTTTTTTTATTATTATTTTTTTTTTTTTTATATTGATGATAGTTGATTTTTGTTCTATTGTACTAACTTTCTTCTAGGGTGTCACCCCTAAAAGGGTATCACCCGGGGCGGACAGCCCCCTCCGTCCCCCTTGCTACGCCACTGTGTCTTCTAGGGGGGGTCATGACCCCCGTGACCTTCCCCCTGTACACGCCCCTGAGCAAGTATATATTTTTGATTTTATACCTTTTTTAGTGGTTTCGGCATAAAATGAACTATGTACAGGTAAAAAATGTGCTAAACTTTCTTAAATTTATGTTTTACAAAAAACTGTTTTTTGTTCATTTTTGCATTTTATTTTTATGTGTATCGAAAATTTGGACTTATGAATTTTTTTTAAAAAACCCAGACACTTTTTTGAAAAAAGGGCTCTGGCTGACCATAGTATTTGAGATAAGAAATTTTTTAAACCTTTGTTTTACTCGAACCGGTGTTCCTACGAGCGTCAAAATGATCCCCCGTTTTGACATTGACAGATTTTCTGTAGAAGATGGCCGTCCCACGTCACCTGATCATATGGCAGGCCGGAAGTAGCGTCACCGTTACCATGGATTCCGCTCGGGCTATGACAAGATGGACTCCGCACTCTGTTTACAATCTGTCAGTTTTGATGTCGAACGTGGAGATAATTTTCTCGCTCATGGTGAAATTGTGTTTCCCAAATTCCCCATTCCCTGCGAAGTTTGGCAAAAAAGTAATTTTTCTGCATAAAAGTGTCTAGTGTTTTATAAAACAAACGGCAACATTTGTGTGAATTTGTAGTGTTTTTATATCTATGTCTCGTTTTCTTTGAAAAGTTTCCACACACTGAGAAAAACAGGAGTCTTTCTTGATTAATAATTCCACTATTACCCCTAATTCATAAAATTCCAGCAAGTTTCTTCAATCTTTTTATTTTTCAATCAAATTCTGGGCAATGTTTTTATCAAGCACTATACTCTGACTTGATTAAATATTGACATTGACACATTTTCTGACCCGTCTGCTACAATCTGTCAGTTTCAATGACAAATTTTAAATTAATTTTTCCACTCATGAAAATGTCTATTCGTGAAAAATTAATTTTTCCTAAATTCATCATTCCCCAAAATTTGACAAAAAAATAATCATCATATTAAAAAGTGTCCAGTGTTTTGTAAATCGAGACACTTTTATGGAAAAAATATTTTTATTGTCAAAGTTTTTGAGATAAGAAAATTTTTCAATGTTTCTTTTATGCGAAAAGATGATCCCACGAGCTTCAAATTTATCTCCCTTTTCGACATTCACAGATTTTTTGTATCGTCTGCAACATAAACATTAACATAACATAAAATGTCTATTCCTATTAAATAAATTTTTTCCAAATTCCTAATTTCCCAAACCTTGAGAAAATCATAATCATACTTTCAAGAACGATTCTATTAGAGTTTTATGCAACAAACGTCAAAGAACTTGTGTTATTTATAAGTCAGGTTGCATTCGAAAAGTTTTTCCTGGCAGAGAAAAGCAGGGTTTTTTTTCTTTTTTATCTTTTTCATTCTTCCTCTTATTTGTAAAATTCCAACAAGTTTCTATTTTTCTTTTTTCGAATAAAATTCTCGGCAATGTTTTTATCCAGCAGTCCCCTGACTTATCTACCTTATTCCACGGCAAGCCAAACATTTACCATATATTTCACTATTTTTTCTTTCTTAATCCGTCTTAATCCGTCTTATTAATCTTAATTTGTCCGGAAAAAAATCTCTGTGTTGCCAAACTTTGTGCAATAACAAATTTTTCTACATGTTTCTTTTCTACGAAGAGATTAGAGTTCCGAAAAAGTAATATTACCTGAAGAACGGTAATGAGAACGAGCATATAACCGGGAATATAACCGACCAAAATTCTAATAGAGAATTTATAAGAATTTAAGTTTTTTATTTATTTATCAAATTAAGTCAAATTTTCTCAATCAAAATAAGAAAATAGAATCTATAGTGTCATTCTTATTAATAATGGTTTGAATTTCAATGTTAATAGTAATATGTATTTTAATTACTTTCTCTTTGACAATAAAACAGTTTCATTATTTATTGCAAATTTCATATTATTTATGGCAAAATGAAATTCACTCTTTTAATTCACCATTATTATTTATATTTTGCAATTATTATCTTCAATTGAAATATGGAAAAAACCATGATACGTTGAAAAAAATTAATGAAATTTAAAATAAATAATTGAAAAAATTGCAGAATTTTTTAAAAATTTTTAAAATATCCGTTTGCCAGTTTTAACGTTTGTATGGTCCCCATAATGGTCTATTTTTGACTGCGGGATATATTATAAAATCATTGTAATTAAATGAATAAATACAATTTTTAAAAATTGAAATTTGAGAAAATTAATTGAAAATTTGAGAAATTAATTGAAAAAAATGAGAATAATTAAAAATTGAAGAATATAATTGGAACTTAAGATATAATCAGTAAAAATGTTTGGAAATTATGAAAATAAATGAAAATAATTAAAAATTAATGAAAATAATTGAGATTTGAGAAAAATTCTTAAAAATCTTAAAAAATAATTTTATAAAATGAGAATAATAATTAAGAATTTAGGGAAATAATTGTAAAATGACAAAAGTAAATTAAAATTGAAAAAAATAATCGAAATTATTTATTTATTTATTTATTTATTTAGGGGCAAAAGCCCATTACAATATAAAATTAAAAAGTTTATCTCACGTAACAATAAAAATGAAACTTGATACAACAGTAATAATCAATATTTATAATTAAGGACGTTGGAACCCGAAAGCTAGAGTGGCGTAGAAACACTTTTTCCTCCTTTGCTCGAAAATTTCCCTTTTATGAATTTTTTTTAAAAACACTGGACACTTTTTCAAAAAAAGGGCTATGGTAGACAAAAGTATTTGAGATAAGGAATTTTTTAAACATTTGTTTTATGCAAACAAATGTGCCTACAAGCGTCAAAATTAACTCCCGTTTTGACATTGCAAGATTTTCCGTAAAAGATGGCTGCCGCCATCTCACTTGAGGCCCATGTCACGTAGCCCGTGACCAGCTGACAAGCGGCGGCCATCTTTTACGGATTAATTGACTGATTAAGGACGTTGGAACCCGAAGCTGAGAGTGTCGTAGAAACACTTTTTCCTCCTTTGCTCAAAAATTTCCCTTTTATGAATTTTTTTTAAAAACACTGGACACTTTTTCAAAAAAAGGACTATGGTAGACAAAAGTATTTGAGATAAGGAATTTTTTAAACATTTGTTTTATGCAAACAAATGTGCCTACAAGCGTCAAAATTAACTCCCGTTTTGACATTGCAAGATTTTCCGTAAAAGATGGCTGCCGCCATCTCACTTGAGGCCCATGTCACGTAGCCCGTGACCAGCTGACAAGCGGCGGCCATCTTTTACGGATTAATTGACTGATTAAGGACGTTGGAACCCGAAGCTGAGAGTGTCGTAGAAACACTTTTTCCTCCTTTGCTCAAAAATTTCCCTTTTATGAATTTTTTTTAAAAACACTGGACACTTTTTCAAAAAAAGGGCTATGGTAGACAAAAGTATTTGAGATAAGGAATTTTTTAAACATTTGTTTTATGCAAACAAATGTGCCTACAAGCGTCAAAATTAACTCCCGTTTTGACATTGCAAGATTTTCCGTAAAAGATGGCTGCCGCCATCTCACTTGAGGCCCATGTCACGTAGCCCGTGACCATCTGACAAGCGGCGGCCATCTTTTACGGAAAATCTTGGAATGTCAAAACGGGAGTTAATTTTGACGCTTGTAGGCACATTTGTTTGCATAAAACAAATGTTTAAAAAATTCCTTATCTCAAATACTTTTGTCTACCATAGTCCTTTTTTTGAAAAAGTGTCCAGTGTTTTTAAAAAAAATTCATAAAAGGGAAATTTTTGAGCAAAGGAGGAAAAAGTGTTTCTACGACACTCTCAGCTTCGGGTTCCAACGTCCTTAATCAGTCAATTCATTGGCCGCATTCATTCATACAGCATGAAATTATGATGAAAATAAATTTAAAATTTTAAAAACTAATTGAAATATGATGAAAATAATTAAAATTTCTGATAAATTATTGAAATTTTTGAAAATTATGCAAAAAGAATGAAAATAATTAGAAATGGGAGAAAATAATAGAAAAATTACGTAATTTATTTTTAAGCGAAAGAAAATAATTGAAAATCGTTTAAAAAATTGAAAATTGAAGACAATAATCTAAATTTGGAATAATAACTGAAAATTTAGAAAATTAATTGAAAAATAATTAAAATAATTAAAAGGTGGGGAAAATAATTAAAAATTGATTATAAAATTTTAAAGTTAAGAAAATAATTGAATTATAAAATAAAATGATGATAGATTGAAAAAATAATTTAAATTTGAAATAAATAATTTAAAAAAACTGCAGAATTTTCATATAAATAAACAATAATAATTAAATTTTGAGGAAAATACTTGAAAATCTGAAAAATAAATAGAAAAAAATGAGAATAAATTAATAAATGATTAAAAGAATTAAAGAAAGCTGAAAATTATTAAAATTTAAGAAAATTAATGAAAAAATTGGAACATTATGAAAAAAAAATGAAAATAATTAAATTTTGAGAAAAATGATTAAAAAACTTAACAAATAAATTTATAAAATATGAATAGTAATTACAAATTGAAGGAAATAATTGATATATGATGAAAGTAATTAAAAGTTTAGAAAATTAATTCTGATAAATAATGAAAATGATAAAAAATTGAAGATAATAATTGCAAAATATAAATAATAATGGTGAATTAAAAGAGTGAATTTCATTTTGCCATAAATAATATGAAATTTGCAATAAATAATGAAACTGTTTTATTGTCAAAGAGAAAGTAATTAAAATACATATTACTATTAACATTGAAATTCAAACCATTATTAATAAGAATGACACTATAGATTCTATTTTCTTATTTTGATTGAGAAAATTTGACTTAATTTGATAAATAAATAAAAAACTTAAATTCTTATAAATTCTCTATTAGAATTTTGGTCGGTTATATTCCCGGTTATATGCTCGTTCTCATTACCGTTCTTCAGGTAATATTACTTTTTCGGAACTCTAATCTCTTCGTAGAAAAGAAACATGTAGAAAAATTTGTTATTGCACAAAGTTTGGCAACACAGAGATTTTTTTCCGGACAAATTAAGATTAATAAGACGGATTAAGACGGATTAAGAAAGAAAAAATAGTGAAATATATGGTAAATGTTTGGCTTGCCGTGGAATAAGGTAGATAAGTCAGGGGACTGCTGGATAAAAACATTGCCGAGAATTTTATTCGAAAAAAGAAAAATAGAAACTTGTTGGAATTTTACAAATAAGAGGAAGAATGAAAAAGATAAAAAAGAAAAAAAACCCTGCTTTTCTCTGCCAGGGAAAACTTTTCGAATGCAACCTGACTTATAAATAACACAAGTTCTTTGACGTTTGTTGCATAAAACTCTAATAGAATCGTTCTTGAAAGTATGATTATGATTTTCTCAAGGTTTGGGAAATTAGGAATTTGGAAAAAATTAATATAATATAAAACATACATATTCGTGGATAAAAAAATGAATTTGAAGTTTGATTTTTGTATGTAGCATGCGCCACCTGTGCCTGTAGGCGTGAAGCTCCTGTCTGGCGAGATTTTGAACAAAAACTCTGTAAATGTCAAAACGGGGGATCAATTTTATGCTAGTAGAAGAATCTCTTCGTTGAAAAGAAATATGTAGAAAAATTCGTTATTGCACAAAGTTTGGCAACACAGAGATTTTTTTCCGGACAAATCTCTTGATTAAAAAAGAAAAAATTTTGAAATATGTGGCAAATGTTTGGCTTGCCGTGGAATAAGGTTGATAAGTCAGGGGACTGCTGGATAAAAACATTGCCGAGAATTTTATTCGAAAAAAGAGAAATAGAAACTTGTTGGAATTTTACAAATAAGAGGAAGAATGAAAAAGATAAAAAAGAAAAAAAACCTGCTTTTCTCTGTCTGGGAAAACTTTTCGAATGCAACCTGACTTATAAATAACACAAGTTCTTTGACGTTTGTTGCATAAAACTCTAATAGTAGAATCGTTCTTGAAAGTATGATTATGATTTCTCAAGGTTTGGGAAATTAGGAATTTGGAAAAAATTTATTTAATAGGAATAGACATTTTATGTTATGTTAATGTTTATGTTGCAGACGATACAAAAAATCTGTGAATGTCGAAAAGGGAGATAAATTTGAAGCTCGTGGGATCATCTTTTCGCATAAAAGAAACATTGAAAAATTTCCTTATCTCAAAAACTTTGGCAATAAAAATATTTTTTCCATAAAAGTGTCTCGATTTACAAAACACTGGACACTTTTTAATATGATGATTATTTTTTTGTCAAATTTTGGGGAATGAGGAATTTGGGAAACACAATTTCACCATGAGCGAGAAAATTATCTCCACGTTCGACATCAAAACTGACAGATTGTAAACAGAGTGCGGAGTCCATCTTGTCATAGCCCGAGCGGAATCCATGGTAACGGTGACGCTACTTCCGGCCTGCCATATGATCAGGTGACTTGGGACGGCCATCTTCTACAGAAAATCTGTCAATGTCAAAACGGGGGATCATTTTGACGCTCGTAGGAACACCGGTTCGAGTAAAACAAAGGTTTAAAAAATTTCTTATCTCAAATACTATAGTCAGCCAGAGCCCTTTTTTCAAAAAAGTGTCTGGGTTTTTTAAAAAAAATTCATAAGTCCAAATTTTCGACCAGCGGAGGGGAAAGTGTTTGAAGACCACTGCAAATTTTCTCCTTCCAACAGCCTTAACGAATTTTATAATAAAACATGAAACGTTTTAAAAAATTAAACATTATAATGAAACAAACTACAGCTATTATGTTTAACATAATAGCTGTAGCACAAAATAGAAGAAATAAAAACGTAATAAAAACGACAATTCCCATACACACGTGTAGTCTCTAAATTTGAAAGGGTCTATATGATTTTGACACCAAATTTATTTGAAGATTGTTATATTATACAAATTAGGTAAAACGTTATTTGTACAAATTCAAAAATTAGATTGTTATTTTATGCAATTGCTAAAATCAAAAAATGTTATTTTGTACATTTGATAAAATTAAAAAGATTTTAACTTTTACTAAATTAATCAATTAAACAGATGAGTAAGTATCATTTTGACACAAAATTTTTAGTGACAATTGTTATACTGTAAGTACTCAAAAGATAAATGTTATTTTGTACTCCTATTAAAATCAAAAGATTCCAAATAGATAATATATATTCAATTAATTTATTTAAATCAAATATTTAAATATTTGAACCATCAAATTCTGAACGTTTTCTAGCACAGTGCACAGGTATCCAGCCAGACCCGGATGTCGGCGTAAAGGTGTATTTTTAAAATTCTTGTAATAATCCTGTGTGAGTACTTTTTTCTCCTTTTTGTTTTTTATAAATCGATAGTCAATTAAATTTTATGAAGCTACCTGAAAGTATAACAGTGAGAAAATAAGTTGACTAAATTTAACCAATTTTTGATTAAATGTAGCCAGGAGAGGTTGTTAAAATAGCACCTGCAAAGCACTTTGTTTATTATTAGCAGATTAAATTCTACTGTTAACCTTGAAGTTCGGTTGTGATCGCCGTTATCTTGTTTGTTTTGTTCCGAGTACCTTAACCTCGAAATTGTCTAGAAGCTCGTTTTCTCAGTGAACCCTAATAGCACTAAACGTTTCATTAACGTTGCTGCAACGTTTCCGTGTAACGTTGCAAACGTTGCGTTGCAACGTTACCAGCCAAGAAAAATAACGTTGCATATGTCATGGGGATAGAAACGTTGCAGGGAAACGTTGCGGAACGTTAATTTGGAACTTTGAATGACCATTTAAAAATTAATAATGTTGATATTGTGCGCAGTAGTTTTCTATCGCAATTAGAGCTGCGCAGTTGATTTTAGTGACCATTGTTCTACAGAAGCAATCATATTATCAACATCGAATAATATTAATAAAAAAAAATTTAGCCTTTTCTGCAACATTTTTCCGCAACCCGCACTGCGATTTTCCGAATGCCTATTCAAAGTTCCAAATTAACGTTCCGCAACGTTTCCCTGCAACGTTTCTAGCCCCATGACATATGCAACGTTATTTTTCTTGGCTGGTAACGTTGCAATGCAACGTTTGCAACGTTACACGGAAACGTTGCAGCAACGTTAATGAAACGTTTGGTGCTATTAGGGAAGTCCCTAACTAAATTATAAATATGTTTAATTAAGTATTAAAAACGTAAAGGGTCTGGCTGGACCCGGGTGTCAGGCGGAGGGTTAAAAATAAAAATTTGCACACATGAGAAAAGTCAATCGTTGGATCTAATGCATGCAACGCATTACCTTAACCGATTAAACTAATCTAACTATGTTGAATTAATTCTTAAAATAAATATACACCAGGACACATAAATGCTGAACTTCCGGTTTATTGTTCGTCTATTGTTCAAACAATAAACCGGAAGAAGAGCATTTATGTGTCTCGGTGTACATGTAACCTGTGGTTTAAAAATACGGAGACAGTCCGGTTAAATACGGTATTTATTTGTCATTCTTTTTTAAATACAAACTATCAGAAATAAATCCATTTTCCTTTAAAAGATTCAAAACTTTTCCAAAACTATATTTTTGAAAAGAAAACGTCCTTTTTTAGAATACAAAATTTGTACTGTTACGGATTGTTTATTAACACACAACTTTAGCTAATTAAACTTTTCTTTCACATCATTTTAATACAAATGTTAAGAAGTGATTTTATTTTGATTTATAATAGTTTATTTTCCTTAGAAATAGATTATCTACAAGTTCACGGAAGCGAATTTTCAAAAAATTTGTACCATTTTTCAAATATAATTATTTGTTTAAAATCATATTTAAAAAACTTCAGTTTTTTTAAAATTAGCTTCCGTGAATTTGTTGATAATCTATTTCGGAGAAAAATAAGTTATTAAAAATCAAAATAGCATCAGTTTTTATAATTTGTATAGAAGCGATGTGAAAGAAAAGTTTGATTTAAACTAAGAAATTCTGTGAAAAAATATCGGACATTTAGCTCCACCGGGATACGAACTCGGGTCTTTCAATTGGCGCTTGAATGCTCTAACCACTAAGCTACAGAGGTCCATGTCAGATACAATTTCACAGATTTATCGCCTCATTCGGCCATGATATATATAGACACATATATATTTTAGAGAATTTAATTTTAGTAATTCAAATTTTCTTAGAATTTTTGATGTAGAACTAAATTCGCCAATCATAAGTAAGCTCTTGCACAATTCGTGTCTTCAAGAAACCTACTATATCGACTCTTAGTTCGAAAATTCAGGAAGATTTTTCGATATTTAAATCACATTGAAAGCGAAAATTCAAATGAATTTTTCACTATTTTCAAAATTAATTATTTAAACTAAGAAATTCTGTGAAAAAATATCGGACATTTAGTGGTTAGAGCATTCAAGCGCCAATTGAAAGACCCGAATTCGAATCCCGGTGGAGCTAAATGTCCGATATTTTTTCACAGAATTTCTTAGTTTAAATAATTAATTCTTGAAAATAGTGAAAAATTTATTTGAATTTTCGCTTTCAATGTGATTTAAATATCGAAAAATCTTCCTGAATTTTCGAACTAATTCTTGAAGGCACGAATTGTGCAAGAGCTTACTTATGATTGGCGAATTTAGTTCTACATCAAAAATTCTGGTAAATTTTGAATTACGAAAAGTTTGATTGCCTAAAAATGTGTGTAAGTAAACAATTTTTAACCTTACAAATTTTTTGCCCCTATAAAAGGACATTTTTCTTCTCAAAAATATAATTTCGAAAACGTTGTGAATCCTTTAAAGGAAAACAGAATTTTTTCTCACAGTCCTTATTTAATCAAGAGATGTTCCTTAAATCTGGAAAAAGTCCTGTTGAATAAAGAAATAACCCGGCAATTATATCCTTAATCAGCAGTGAGTTTACAGACGCATACGTGTTTTGTGTCCCCATATTGGAGACATTTGCAGACATTTGTTTTTGCAGTGCTGTCATAAAAATCTACTATTCATTAAAAAATAGTAAGTTAACATTGGGTAAATTTATTATTGAATTTTCATTATTTTATCGAAGTTAAGTAGTGCTAATAGAACCAAATCTTCGATTCTTTTCGGGGTTCGGTTTAACTTCATATTTTGTAGTCAAATGTCCTAAGTAGTCAAATGCGTCTTGATTAGTATCTTCGTTTATTTTTCTGTAGTCATTTACCATCCTTAGTTTGTTTCTTTTTTTAGGTTCTATCCAAAGTGGTAAGTTAAAAGGGGATTGCGATTCTCTTATAATCTCAAACAGCGCCTGATGTTTCAGCAATATTGGCAAGATTGAGGCAAGGTAAGAATGCCTTCCCTTAACCTTGCCAATATTTTGCTGGAACATCTGGTGCTGTTCGGGATCTTCTTTTTTAATAATTTCCCAGTTAAAAATTCCTTTACAGGAACTTTTAAGGATCTTGTCATGAACCTTTAAGGAACTTTAAATATTCCTTTAAGGATCCTCAAAGGTCCTGTAATAATGCTTTAGACGATCCTGACACGATTCCTTGACGGAATTTGGAATAACGATTCTTCACAGATTCCCGCTAAGGAACGCAGAATCCAAATGTTCTCATGCAGGTTCCCTCGCAGTATCCTTTAATACACATTTTTTGAATAATTTTTTTTTTTGATCTGGTAATTGATTAAAATTATACGTTATATTTGACGTAAGATTCTAGAAAATTAAAAACTACTGTGCAGCCGTAAGTATCATAAAAACCAAGTTCAACCAGTGCGCATCATGTAGTCAGTTCTTTGAAAAACTACACGTGTTCCTACATAAGAACTTTCTTATGTTCCTTTAACGAGTCCTTTACAGGACCATAATATAGCTTAAGATCATGTACAAGTAGACGCGGGAACCTGTGAAGGATCTTTGTTTCAAATTCCGTCAAGGCATCGATCAGTATTCTCCAAGGATTTATTGCAGACCTTTGAGGATCCTTAAAGGAACATTTAAAGTTCCTTAAAGGTTCATGATAAGATCCTTAAAGGATCCTGTAAAGGAATTTGATAAATTCGGCATGCTTAGGTGGTAATTTGTGTGATCATAAATTTATTATTTTACCTGTTTTCAAAACAATTTCGTGTTGTGTTAAATCTGTGCAGTGTAGTTGCTTATTTTCCAGTGTGAATGCATTATAATATTTAGTTAAAAGTTTTTTTAATTACTTCTTTTTCTATCGGTTTGAGGTAACTTATTTTGAAATTTTCAATTGGCTTTTTAATTATTTAAAGAATTGTGTTGTCCAACTTGTTATCACCCTCATTTTGTTTTAAATTACGTTCTCGGAATTCATTAATTTCAATAGCACTCACTCCAGTACCGTACACTTAGCTTAGGACTAACAATATATATAATGCATATATAAATCAATGAAAAATTTACGTTGAAAAAGTACACAAAAGAAATATACAACTTGGTAACTGTTCGCGATTCCAGGATTTAAACAATTGATTTTTTTTCATTTCAAAAAACATCATTTTATTCATCTTATTCTAAAGGTGTCCTATGAGTTAGACGGCAAGAAAAAAATTTTTGATTGTGTTATAAAAACTCAAAGTTGTGCACAAAATAAACCCCATGGTGGGGCTATTTTGTGCATCAAAATTTGCTTATTTATAAAGTTGTGTATAAAATTTTTTTGAACGTTTTTGCTGTATGAAGTGATATTTCTAGATATTCTTGAGTACAATAAAGAAAAACGAAGCCAGAAATATTTGTTTTCTAGGAATTGTTCAACTAATTTGAAAGTAATACACTAAAATTTCACAAAAATGTTGATTTACAGAAACAGTTATTTCTTTAACAAAATTTTACTTAAAATAACTTCTATTATGCTTCTTGAGTTATTTTAAGAGAAAAAGTTTCAAAATTAACTTGAGAAGCATGTAATTATTAATGTTGCTTTTTTGAGGTTTTTAATGCACCATGTGTAAAACTGAAATTTTATGCTTATTTCTTATCTTTTATAACAAAAATAAGACAAAAATGTTTCAAAATAAAATTCTAAAGTAATTTTTACTAACTACAAAACAAATTATTGAAAAAAACTTGATTTTAAAGAATGCACAAAATAACCCACCAAATCCTGGTTTTTTAGTTTTTTACGCTTTTTTCTTAAAATATGCAACAAAAAGTTAGCGCATCACGTATACATCATCACAACTAAATTCTCAACAAGTATTATTAATACCTTTAGAAACACTTTTAAACTTCCGGAGATCTGAACAGAATTTTGAGAACTTTGAAATTCTTCAGCTTGATTTTCACGATTTTACGATTTTTTTTCTGATTTCGGATAAAGAACTAAGTAAATTCATTTAGTGCTGTCTGTAGTCTAGATATTAGAAAATATTTATACCAAGTAGCAATTTTAAGCAACTGAATATAAAGATTTTATTCATTAAAAACCTCGCGTGCACAAAATAGCCCCACGGCGCACAAAATAGCCCCACTTGACGGTATATTATATTTATATTATTAGCTAGTAGCGTGCGACCAACAGTATTTTTTGACAGAAAGTATTTTTTGACAGAAAGTATTTTTGACAAAAAGTATTTTCTGATACATTATTTTCGTGTAAAAAGTATTTGCAATAAACTATTCTAAACAACACAATTTTCTTAAAAAAAATTTTATACTATAATATCTTTTATTAAATTTTACAAAAAACCAGTAGAACGTTGTTTATGGGGAAATAACGAAAATTTCATAATATCTTAACTATAGAAGAGCAGAATAAATTAAACTATGTTTTTGGAACCCCCTGCCCCCCACCTAGCGGTGATTTTGCCACACTTATTCCTGTGTATTTGACTTTCGTTTTTTCACATTTTCTAATATTTTGTACAGGTTTTGTAAAGTTACAAAGTAAGCCAGTAGTAAGCATACAGTGGACTTAAAATTTCCGCCTTACAGTAAACTTACAAAGTAAGGTCGTGGTAAGCTTACGGTGTAAGCTTACAGCAAGCTTACGGTGTAAGGTTACAGTAAGCTTACGCCGTAAGGTTGCAGTAAGCTTACAGTGTAAGGTTGTGGGATGTAACCTTACAGTGTAAGTTTGTTGTAAGCTTACAGTGTAAGTTTGTTGTAAGCTTACAGCAAGCTTACGATGTAAAGTTATCATTTTTAAATAAAAAAAAGAAATTAACCTTTTTGCAGGACGCCGTTGAGGATATGTTCACTACACATATTGACGAAGACATTAATTATAATTAATTTTAATATAATAATTATTATATTAAAAATCTTGACGCCAACGAGTTTCGAACCTATCTAATCCTAACTACACGGAAAAAAATAATTTTTCGAATTTTACAAAACTTTTTTGTACTCTTGGATAAAGCCATTTACATAACCCAGTTTCAGGTATATGCAGAACAGTTTTGTAAAATATCCTGAAATTTTAGCACAAAATGAGAAATTATTTGCAGTTACTGCAAACAATTCCGTAACTTGTGCTGAAATTTCAGTACATTTTACAAAACTTTTCTGCACATACCTGAATCTGAGTTTAGTAAATGGCTTTATCCAAGAGTGCCAAAAAGTTTTGTAAAATTCGAAAAATTATTTTTTTCCGTGTACCGAACCTAAACGCGAGCGCATTAAACCCAACGGCTATCGAGGACTTGGAATATATCCCAGAAAATGTAAATGATGTTTTACCTTGGAGGTTTCTCTGGTAACAGATGATTTACATTTTCTGAAATGAATTTCGTGCCCTCGATAGCCGTGGGGTTTAATACGCTCGCGTTTAGGTTCGGTAGTTAGGGTTAGATAGGTTCGAAACTCGTTGGCGTCAAGATTTTTAATATTATAATAAATGTCTTCGTCAATATGTTTAGTGAACATATCCTTAACGACGTCCCGCAAAAAGGCGTTAATTAATTTTTTTTTATTTAAAAATGATAACTTTACATCGTAAGCTTGCTGTAAGCTTACAACAAACTTACACTGTAAGGTTACATACTACAACTTTACACTGTAAGCTTGTATGTATTACGACGTAAGCTTACTGTAACCTTACACCGTAAGCTTACTTTAAGCTTACAGTAACCTTATGATGTAAGCTTATTCACCGAAAAAAATATATTCTTCTTTTGAGCTTATTTACTCTACAATATGGTATCAAAATTCCATCCTCTCATATTCAGTAGAAATCTGCTTGTTTTAAGAAGAATATACTTAATTTGACAGGAATTATTCTTTAATTAAGTGAAATATTCTTTATTTTAGAGATATATTATTTATTTGAGAGGAATCTTCTTCATTTGAGAGCAGTACTTTTAATCTTAGAGGATTTACTCTTGATACTATTTTTAAAAGGATGCTCTGCAATGAAGAGTATCTTCTCAAATGAAGAATATTCCTATCAAATGAAGAATATTTAACTTAATTGAAAAATAATTCCTGTCAAATTAAGTATATTCCTCTTAAAACAAGCAAAATTTTACTCAATTTGAGAGGATGGAATTTTGATTCCATATTGTAGAGGAAATACGCTCAAAAGAAGAATATTTTTTTTCCGTGCTGTAACCTTACGATGTAAGCTTATTGTGACCTTACGATGTAAGCTTATTGTAAGCTTACAGCAAGCTTACGGTGTAAGCTTACCACAAGCTTACGGTGTTAGCTTACCACGAGCTTACTTCGTAAGTTTACTGTGAGGCGGAGATTTTAAGTCCACTGTATGCTTACTACTGGCTTACTTTGTAACCTTACAACCTTTACGGATAACCCATACAGTGGCTTTACAGCAAACTATAGTGCTATTTGGGAAGAGTCATGAAATCTATAAAAATGTAGGATGATCATTTTTTTGGAAAAATTTCATATATTCCGTTCTAATCAAATTTTTTAAACTTCCTAAGCGTATAAACTTAACTTGAGTCAATGCCTACTATACACCACAAAACTTTATTTAAATCGGTTCAGTCGCTTAAATGTGAATGGCCCAAGCTTGCTAGTTATTGGTTATAATTACAATTTATTCGATTTTTTTTTATCCAGAAAACAATTTTATACTTATATATGTACATATATCTTAGTTATAGGATATTTTTTGCGAAATTATTATAAAATATAACAAAATAATATGTACCTAGTACTCAATTATAGAAAGTTTATTACACTGAGAAAAATCTGTTGCGATTATCGCATGAGCAAATGATATCAATATAGCATAGACACTAACTATACAAAAATTGCAAGAATCCACCTAATTATTAGGCCGCTCCGCCTAGTTTTCAGGCCAAGTCCGAGCAATAACTATACGTTCTGTTAGAAATATAGCATCAATAGAATGATGGAAAAAATGCAAAAATGATTTCAAGCAATAATTGCAACAGATTTTTCTCAGTGTAGCATTCACTCAAAAATGAAAATGACAATATATGACAAAAATTTTGATTTCGGAGCAATGTACAGACAAAAGTCTTATTTTATTAATATATATATTGCTTCCTCACAGAGAAAGTATTTATAATATACATATAATATATTTATAGTTATATTAGAGTCAGGGCTGTGGAGAGACAGCTTGGGCTCCGAGAGATATTACAAAGATGGGCCCTTTTGTCTTGTAGAAAATTTTAATCCCCCCTTCCATGGAAATTTTTTTTAGTAGGCAAATTTTGAAGGAGACCGCAAAATGTAGCAAGAGGCGTCAAAATTCTGTAACCACGTCAATTTTTTATAAAAATGAATGCAACTTGGTGATAAGAATCCCCATGTATCAAAGAATTTGAAACCCTTGCAGCATTTCCAAAATTCAAAATGGTGTCTGTGCTGTAAGAGCCTAAATTTGGTTATTTTCAAATTTTTTAAAAGTAATGAACATTGAAACTGCAACATTTTGTTGTTGTTGTTGTTATTATACACTTGTTTACCGATTTTACGCCCAATAAGTGTCCCCCGTAGGGAATTCCTAGAATTTTTTTGTACTTTTATACACATTAGCTAAGTATTTTTGGGTCTAAAGAACGGCTTGAAATTAAGAGTACTCGCATTTGCCTGGACCACCCGGTATATTGGGTTTGCTCGCCAGTGGAGAGGAAAAACTATAGAAAAACCTCTTCCTAAGTACAACCGGTTTATTGACAGTCGAGTTATAGTTATAGTTATATTTTGGGACTAAGGCATCACTTATTAAGAATCTACATTGCAACTTTCAAAATCCAAAATGGATGATCCAAAATGGACGCTCAAAGGACAAAATTGTTTGTAATTGTATATTAAAACACCTCCGAAAACGCATCGAAGAAGGGGAAGAGCTCCGACTCCTCGGAAAAGAAGGCTTCGAAGAAGAGCACTTCTAGGCAGGAGAAGACAGCGACCCTCGCAGAGGTGGTTGCAGCAAAGGAAAATGCTCCTGAAGGCGATGGATTCCAGAATTTCACCGATAGGAAGAAGCTTCGAAAGAAGGAAAATCTTCCCTATGCCGACATCTTAAAATTTATGAAGGGAAAGCTTGAGCCTTCTGAAAATGTCACGGAGGTCCTAAAAATAAGAAGGACCCAGAAGAACGAGATTCTCCTCGTTTTAAAAAAAGGAGGGGATACCTCTAAATTTTCAAAGGGGAATAAGGTGGACGTGAAAGTCTTTCAGAACATGAGGTCTCTCGAAATAAGAGACCACGATGAGACTACTACGGAGGAAGAGGTACCTTCTGTTCTGAAAGAGAGGCTTGAAAAAGCCAACATGGAAGCAACATGCCGCTTGTTCAACCGATATTGGAAAACGAAGACGGCAGTTGTGCGCCTGCCAGAGGCAGAGTGTTTAACACTCTTGAAAGCAGGCAAGATCAAGGTCGGCTGGATTAATTGCCCGATCAGCGAACACGTGGAGGTCGCAAGATGCTTCAAGTGCCTTGCATATGGCCACCTATCCTGGAACTGCAAAGGCCCCGACAGGTCTAAAAACTGTCGGACCATATGGCTCGTCGAGCCTAAGTGCATTACTTGCACAGACTTAAGCAAGAACGACTGCGTTCATTGGACCGGCAGCAATGCCTGTCCAATATATAGGGAGGAACTGTAGAAGCTGAAGCAGGCAAAAGCCTAAATTTTCTGCAGGTTAACCTGCATAAGTGCGTGGAGGCATTTGCAAGACCTTTTCATGCAAACAGTCGGGGAGAAGAAGATCGACGTCTTATTCTGCACTGAAACGATCGTTGGTATCAGGATTAATCTGGAAGAGCAGCCATTCAAATCTGTAATTCCGAGTTACGGGCAGATAAGTTCCTGGAGACGAACAGTGGATTCTTGAGGGTGGAAATGGAATATGCATGTATAGCTGCTATTTCTCGACCAACGATAAACTGTCAGTCTTCGAAGATCTCCAGGAACTGATTAAGGGGATTAAAGATTGGCGCGTCCTGGAGGATTATACCCACAGTGACCACCAGTATATTGAGGTTTCAGTCTCAAGGAAAGACACACCAAGGGCCAGGAACCACGTAGTTCTCCGTGAGAACGGCCCAAAGTGGAACATTAAGAATCTCGACAAGGAGAAGTTCGTCCAGACCCTAGAAGAATCCGACCTCATTGAGGAGCTGGGTTGGGTGAAGAGGCCGAATAATCTTGAAGGCGAAGTGCTGACGGTGAAAAATATGATTGTCACCGCATGCGACGCGTCTATGCCGCGCCGTAGAAGCGCAACCCCAATAAGGAGGAATGTATACTGGTGGTCAGAGGAATTGTCCTCTTTGCGAAAGTCATGCCTCAAAGCAAGAAGAACAAATGACCGTTTTAACGGAGATTCTCTGCTGAAGGAGGCATATATAGAGTCCAAAAGAATCCTCAGAAAGGAGATTCGCGCAGCGAAAAGGAAGTGCTGGAAAAACCTATTCGGAGAAGTCGATAATGATCCATGGGGTCTGGCTTATAAAATCGTTAGCAAGAAATTGTTAACGAGGCAAAAGATCCCCGGTCTGGACAATCCTGATTGGGTCCGGCAAATTATAAAGCCTTGTTTCCTCCGGCAGATCCATAGCCTAGGATGGACTGGAGTAACTGTTAAGTCGGTGAGGATAAACTCTTTATTCTTACAGAATTAAAGAATGCAGGCAGTAGGTTGAAGCTAGGCAAGTCGCCTGTAATCGATGGGATAAGCAACGAGATCCTTAAAGAAGTGATCGTTGTTTCACCCCAGATTCTTTTGGAATGCTACAACAATTGCCTTAAGAGAAGAGAGTTCCTCAGCGACTAGAAAAGACAGAGGATGGTCCTTCTAAGGAAAGGAGAAAAACCTCTAGATAAAGTCTCATCCTACAGGCCTATTTGCCTGTTAGATACGATGGGCAAACTTCTAGAGGACATGGTTCTGCAGAGGATGCAGCTCCACTTGACTGGAGAGAATAGTCTATCCGACTACCAATTTGGTTTCCGTAAAGGCCTGTCCACAGTAGATGCCATACAAATGGCAGTGGACCTAGCCAGGGAAGGAAAAGACAAATTGGGACCAGGGAAGAAAAAGGGCTTCTGCGCGTTGGTAGCCATTGACATACGCAACGCGTTTAATACCGCGCAATGGAAAGATCTCATCCAGTTGATGAGATACAAAGGAATACCGCCCTACCTGTTGCGGATAATAGATAATTATCTTAGCGACAGGTGGGTTATATACGAGGGTGACACCTGCACTTTGAAGGAAAAGATGCAACGAGGTGCCCCTCAAGGCCCCAGGATAGGACCATTCGTATGGAATGTCTCTTACGATGACTCCTTGCGAATGGGTCTACCTAAAGGCGCGGTAATCATCGGCTTCGCGGACGACGCGTTGATTGTATGCACTGCCGAAACTGCAGAAGCCCTGGGCGTATTGGTGAACGAATGTCTGAGACGGGCTGGCTGGAAGACAGAGGCCTCCGAATTTCTCTGGAAAAGACCGAAGCGCTTCTAGTCACAGATAGACGTGGTTATACAACCCCTGGTATCCAGATAGACGGATTTGAGGTTCATTGCAGGGACCATATAAAATAGTTAGGTGTAGAATTGGCCTTCTGAATCGAATAAGAGACTGGTGGCGAGTGTTGCCCTCTCAAAGCTGCTATACGCAGCACCTGTATGGGCTTCTACCCTGCGAAAGGACAGAAGTAAAACCATCTGTAAAAAGATACTGTCCGCGCAAAGAAATGTTACTACACATATCATTTCGGCCTATCGGACAGTACCAACATGTGCTGCTCAGGTCCTTGCTAGCGTCCCGCCGGCAGATATTTTGGCGCAAGAAAGGGAGGATGACAATACGGATTTTATACGGATGACAAATTGACCCAGCAAGGACCAAATTCACCATGATGCGAGAAGCAGACTCGTCGACAGATGGCAAGAAAGATAGAGCGGGAGGAAGACATGCCGATGGAGGTATCGGCAGATACCAACACTCGCCACCTGGATAAATAGGAAACACGGAGTAGTTTCCTACAACCTAACCCAAGCCCTCGCAGGGCACGGATGTTTCGGCTCATACCTCGACCGATTCAAACAGATTGACAGCCCAGAGTGTGTGTACTGCAGGTTTCCAGTGGACGATCCAGAACACACACTCCTCAGCTGTAAGCGTTGGGACACGGAGAGGCAGGTCATGTTTACCGGTGTAAACTGCAAAGTTACACCGGAGAAAATGATCCTGCTTATCCCTTTGTGGCAGCCTCGGGGGAGGTTAGGTGGACCTTACCTGTCGTTGAGTCCTCCTTACGTCCCGCCGTTTTGCCAGGGTAATAATTCTGAAACTTAGTATTCCAACATTTTTTAAGTCGGTGATTACGACTCTGAGGTCAGAATTCAAAATTCGAAATGGCTTATCCAACATGGAGGTCAAAATACTGAAAAATTAGGTAATAGTTCTGAAACTCACTAGTCCGACAGTTTTTAAGTTGCTGACTACGAATCTGATGGCAACATTTGGATGTGACCGCACGATAAACGGATTTCACTATGACTACAAAATTATTTCGTAATCGACTGCCGGACAAATGACAGATTAAATCAGACTTAAAGAGGATTTAAAATTTTGTGCCGGAAAACTTCCGGAAGTAAACGGACGGGAAACGGACTTCACTCTGGCTAAAACATTTTTGGAATTGACTGCTGGACATTCCAGACCCAACCGGACTTAAAACGTATTTTAATTTTATGTCGGACAACTTCCGAATGTCAACGGACTAGAAACGGACTTAAATCTGGCTAAAAACAATTTTTGAATTGACTGCAGAACAAATTCGAGACTAAACCAGATAAAAACGGATTTTGTGCTTATGCCGGACAAATTCCGGATGTGAACGGATAAAAGCGGACTTCTCTTTAAATAAAAATAATTTCTGAATCGACTGCCGGACTAGTTTCAGTTTGAAACAGAGTTAAAACGCATTGTAAGATTTGTGCCGGACAGTATCCTGACGTGACCGTACTAAAAACGGACTTTACTTTAAGGGGGTCACCCCATGTGACGGGCCGTTTTTTAAGCGTTTTTTCTTAAATTTTTTTTCAGACCATGAAAACTTAGAACTTCTGACTTTTTTCTATATATTTAGTGATATTTTAACTACAAATACAAATTTTTTCAATTAAAAATATTTCAATATTTACGACTTATAACACTGTAAAGTGGCTTTGATGATAAAAAAGTGGTCCATCGGCGACCACGATTCCAAATGATTAGCTGAACAGAAATCAAAAAATGAAGTAGCATTTTAATCTGTGGTTAAGTGGCTATCGCCGGAACCAGGATATTTTGAAAATATTAAAAATTAAATTTTTTACGCGATTTTGAATTTTTTTTAAAAAAAAAGAGATTTTTTGCGTCTATTTTCTTGTATATAAAAAAAAAGACTTGACCTTTTTCAATTATCCTGGTTCGGGCGATAGCCACGCATGAGCTGAATATACTCTATAAATTTGAACGAAATCGGTTAAGTCGTTTTTGAGAAATCATGGTCGCCAGTTCGAAAAATGTGGTTTCGAGAAAAACGCGTTTCAAAGTTCAAGTACGAATAAAGCCATGAATTCCAGACTATTACTAAAACAGCCGTTATGTTCGAAAATATAGTTTAGGAAACTAAAGTTTTTCTAAATGTATTTATTTTTTACTTTGTTGAAGATATTGTAGACCTTTTTTGTATTAAAATTATAGTAATAAGATTTGTGGCCGTAATTAAAAAGGACCAAAGGCCACAAATCTTATTACTATAATTTATTTTTCACTTATATATATGTGTATGTAATAATAAAATTCGCGGATAAAAAACAGAAGCGACACAAAAGGTTCAGTGACACAGTTCGTTGAAAGCTTGACCGCGCGCTTGAACATCTTGCCTTCTCACTGTAAAACATTTTTAACAGCGACGAATATGTTTAAATCACTTTACCCACATATTCTGCATATGTTATAGGTGCGATCTATGACGAAAAAAAAATTCGATTTTTCGAACCTATCACATGGGGTGACCCCCTTAAATAAAAATAATTTCTGAATCGATTGCCAGACAAATTCCAGATTAAACCAGAGTCAAAACGGATTGTAAGATTTGTGCCGGACAATTTGCTGACGTAACTAGACTACAAACGGACTTCACATTAACTAGAAATAATTTGCGAATCGGCTGCCGGATTAATTCTAGTTAAAACCAGACTTAAAACGGATTTTAAATTAATGTTGGTCAACTTCCGCACGTGTCCAGACTGAAAACGGACTTTACTTTAACTAAATATAATTTTCGAATTGGCTTCCGGATTAATTCCAGTTAAAATCAGACTTAAATGGATTTATCAATTAATGTCGGTTAACTTCCGGACGTTCATGACACGATCCTTAAAAGTTCCTGCAAAGGAATTTTTAACTGGGGACAGTGAAAAAAAACTTCTTATCAGACCTAGTGGAGGGTGTAGGTGATGTTACGTCATAAATGACACAACCCACAAAAATTATTTTACATTCAATCGGTGGTTAAACAGTGAGGGTAAGGTTTTCCGCAAAATGAATAAAGAGACATTTGTACAAGTTCTGAATTAATTGTTTACATAAAGGCTTCGATGATAATGATCTTAAAACCGAAGAATTGAGAGAGCAGCGAGAGCAGGTGGCAGAGTATAAATAATATGAAACAGATTATACGTTTAGGAAAGAAATAAGATAACAGACTTGGTAAAGAACGACAAAATATTTGAAACTTACCTTTATTTTAAATGCGGGATTCTTAATCAAAATCTCAGGTTCAGAAGGTGGAGCAATGCTGATCAGACCTTAGCAGGAAGTTGACAAGTAGCCAGCTGAGAATTTGAAGTAGTACAAGGGAGAAAGTTGGTGAGATACTGGCAACCAGCCAGCTGAATAATTAATGCGTTGGTGGTTGAATACTGGCGAGACACTGGCAACCAGCCAGCTGAATAGTAAATGCGATGTTGGTTGTACACTCGCGAGATACTGGCAACCAACCAGCTAAGTTGAAAAGCGATGTTGGCTGAACACTGGCAGGAAACTGGCTCGGTTCAATGTTGGGATTTTGATTTTAATATCAAAGATTGATGCGTAGTTTTTGAAAAGTACAATAGGTTGAAATCACTTGGTACAAAATTGACAAACTAGTCACTAAGATAGTTGATGACAAGTCACCGGGGTTAAATTAGAACTGGTACGAAAATTTGACAATCAGAGTTCTTGGGATCGAATTAGACGTGGCAGGTTACTTCTAGAGATTGATGGACAAAGTTCCTGGGGTTGAATTAGACTGATTTGTTTTGCGAGTTCTCGCAGCTTTTTTTAATAAAGATAATCGATGAAATCTTCATCCTCCCAATGGGTGAGATACATTAATTTTAACATAATTGTCGAGGGAGGGTTTTTTATACAGATGAATAAGTGAGTTTCATTGTAATCGATAAGAATACTAAATTAATACATACTTCTTTAGTTTAGTCCTGTCGTACAGAGAGGTGAATGGAATACATTGTCATCAATAAACATTATCACATAAATTTTAGATAAACTAACTACTCGCTAAACAGACGAGTAAGCTTTCCTTTATAGGTTTTGAGTCTTTATTAATTTCTTATTTAAAGAGGGTTCTTTCTGAGCCTTGTGTAAACATTGTTTTAACATTGATTCATTAAATATTCTTTTTAGACATGCAACTTAAAAATTTACACATTTTGTAACAACAAAGTTACTGACGTAACACTAATAAAAAACTAAAAAGAATGGTATATATTGAATCTCTTATATACGCTCAAAATTTCGTTTTAGAGCTAAAAAACCGTTTTCAGGTACATTCATGTACCTACATAATACCTTTAAACTTCACCATTTTCTATCCGAATCAAAAAGTTTTTTTTAAAGCTTAAAATATACGCTTTCAAGTTATATAAGACTTTCTTTATTATCATTTAAGAAGGGAAAACACATTAAGACGCTCGTTTTTACCGATTTTTTAAGATTTTTTTTTGTGGGAAGAATTAATAAATATTCAGCGACATTTTGACAACATTTTATAACTGTGTTAAACAGGATTTGGGAATTTTTTGGATCTATTTTAAGAGAAACTACGGCAGTTATGCAGTGCTGTCTGCTGGTTGTTCGGATGTTCTCTTCACTTGCGTGGCGTGTAGCATTTTGAATTTTTATCTAAAATAAAAAAAAATGTACATTTTTAAGATGTTTTGTAGGAATATGAAGCTCAATGTGGTTAAAAATAATGAGAATTAAAATTTTTGGAGGTCTTGGAACAATTAATTTCATTTTTTGCCATTATTTTTCACTAATTTTATAATAAATACCGGGCAAGAGCGAGTCAGACTCGCGCACAGAGGGTTCCGTACACGAACTTAAAATGAATTGAAAAATTTTTTTTAATTATTTATTTTTAACGATTCATTTCAATTATTTGTTAGATTTTTATTATTTGGATTATTTAAATAATAATAAATTAAAATCATAATTTTTTTACTTTTATTAAAATTTAAGTATCAACTTAAGCATTTTTATAAGATTAAAAATTCTCAATCAAATAGACTAAGCTTTTTTATATAATTATGAATTTTAAAGACAACAAAATTTTTTTTATTTTTAAACTTTTAAAGTAATTTAAACATAAAAATAAACATTTTGTACAAAAAAATAATCTGAAACTGTGGAATATTGTAGCTGTTTAAAAAGAACCAATTTTTTTCGGTAAAATTTCAATTTTTCGAAGAAAATGCTATGATAATAAATTTAAACCACAATTTTTATGGTTTTATAAAAAATTTTGCATAAAATTATATATTTTTGCCAATTCCCAACCTTTCAGGATAAATATGCTGAGCTCTAGCATAGGGGTATTTTGTCATTTTTCAACTTTTTATTAATAACTTTTAAAAACTAAGTCCAACTACGTTCGCTATATTTTTCCTGTAATCTACACGTGAAAATACATAAGTGTACCAAATTTCAACTCTCTATCTCAAATACTTTGGCCATTAGGGGAGGGGGGGGGTAATGGTTTTAAGCGACGGACAAACGAGTGAAAACATAAGGGTTCCGGATTTGACACTTTGTGTCCGGAACCCTAAAAACCCCCTTAAAAGTGTGACATCATCTCAAATGTAGGTTTATATTCTTTGTAATTTTATAAAGAAATAAAGTTCCAAATTTTATAATGCTCGGTAAATTACTGTTTAAGTTAGACGCCACGCAAGTATAAAAAATGTCATTTCGAGAAAAACGAGTTTAAAAAAAGATCAAAAAGTTGAAAATTGTGGCAAAAACAAAAAAAAATTAAATTGCTTACATTTTAATCTGTTATTCCCATCTCTGTACATCAATTTTACAAAAATTGGGTGTGATGACAAAAAGACGACCTCAGGATGCTCTACCTATGTGCTTCGCTAGCTTCCGGTAACTCGAAGGGAGATCCGTTTATCACTTGTAGCACAGAAACGACATCGAATTTTGAGCATACTTTTGAATAGTTTAACAAATTCAAGGTACTATGTACATGAATGTACTTGAAAACCGTTTTCTGACTATAAAACAAGATTTCGAGGGTGTATTACAGATTTAATGTTTTTTAGTTTTTTATTACCTACAACCTCTACTAGGTCCGGTAAGAAGTTCTGTTACTTTATTTTATTTTGTAACACAGTGGAATTAAAAGCTGAAGAATGCTATTTAATTGTCTTAAAAAAATTATTTTTAAATTATATTAATATAATAAAAAAATGTTAGAAATAAACAACTTTGAACTTGAGTTCAAAATGTGCATTTCATCGTTTCAACTAAACTTCAGATTTAATAATTTGAATTAACAATTGTAAAATAAACTGTATAAATAAAGTGTTTTTATAACGAACGCATGAATTCTTTCCGTATGTCATTTGATCGAATCGACATTCGACAGAAAGGCATTCTGACGAATGGACATTTGAACGAATGGACATTCGACCGAGTGGACATTTGAACGACTGGACATTTGAATGATTGGACATTTAAATGAATGGACATTTAAACGAATGTCCATTCGAAAGAGTGGGCATTTGAACTAATGTACATTCGAACGACTGGACATTAGAATGGCTGGACATTTAAAAAAGATGGCATGGCATTTAAAAGAATGGATATTTAAACGAATGTCCAATTGAACGAGTGGATATTTGAACATATGGACTTTTGAACAAATGGACTTTTAAACGAATAGATATTCGACCGACTGGACTTTTAAACGAATAGACATTTGAACGACTGGACATTCGAAAGACTAGACATTAGAACGACTAGAAATTTGATTGAATGAACATTTAAACGAATGGACATTTAAACGAGAGGACATTCTACCGAATGGACATTTAAACGAATAGACATTTGAACGACTGGACATTCGAAAGACTAGACATTAGAACGACTAGAAATTTGAATGAAGGAACACTTAAACGAATGGACATTTGAACGAGAGGACATTTTACCGAATGGACATTTAAACGAATTGACATTCGACTGATTGGACATTTGAACGACTGGACATTTGAACGACTGGACATTTGAACGACTGGACATTTGAACGACTGGACATTTAAATGAATGGACATTTAAACGAATGTCCATTCGAAAGAGTGGACATTTGAACTAATGTATATTCGAACGACTGGACATTAGAACGGCTGGACATTTGAACGGCTGACATTTGAACGACTGACATTTGAACGAGTGGACATTCAACCGAAACCATTCTGTCAAATGGACATTTAAATTAATGGACTTTTGAACGAATGGACATTTGAACGACTGGACATTCACCCGACTGGACATTCGAACGATTGAACATTCGACCGACTGGACATTTGAACGAAGCGTTTTTTCTATGTAAATTTATTCTCTATTTTGTAGTTGTTTGTGGAAATTCGTTATAAGCATAATGCCAGAGGACGACACAAAAGTCATCTGCACGTGCCTGTTTATAGATCTGCCATTGTCCGAGAGAAGCGGGAAAGTTTGAAATGACTTACAAAAAAGCAGTTTCAACTGACCCGCATATGTTTTTGTGCTCGAACTCTAGCAACACTGCTTATAACGCATATCTACAAATTACTACATACAAAATAGAGAATAAACTCACATAAAAAAAACATGTCATTCAAATGTTCATGCGTGCAAATGTATATTCGCTCAAAAGTCCATTCGTTCAAATGTTTATTCGTTCTAATGACCATTCGTTTAATAGTTCATTCATGCAAATGTCCAAACTTTCAAATGTCCAATCGATCAAATGTCGACCCGTTCTAATGTCAATTCGTTTAAATGTTAATTCGTTTAAAAGTCCATTCATTCAAATGTCCAGTCGTTTAAATGTCCAGTCATTCACATGTCCAGTCATTCAAATGTTCAGTCATTCAAATTTCTGGTCGTTGCAATGCAAAGTCGATCGAATGTTCAGTCGTTTAAATGTCCAGTCGGTGAATTCTGCAGTCGTTCGAATGTCCAGTCGGTCAAAATTAAGGCTGCGCACGGCGCGGTATCGTCTCGTTTTCCGAGACGATAACGAGACGATACCGCAAAAAAATTTCCGAGACGATACCACAAAAAAAGCGAATCTCGGCGAAACTCTCGCCGAGACCCCAATAGGGAAGTAACTATAATTATGAACTTTTTACTACGGATAACAAATATAGATATCTATTTTTAAAAGCTAAATAATGTATAATTCGACTAACCTTTTTTAAAAAATATCCAATTATAGTTATAAAAAAATAATCATACCGGAAAATGAAAATGTAGATTACTGATCTTTTGTTAACAAGATTTATTTCAATCAAAAAAACCAAAAATCATTTCTTAAATGCAAGTATAGAAGTCAAGGTGGTTGAAGAAGAATGTGAAGTATCGGTTTAAAAGTACTGTTCAACATTTCACTTATTGTTAATTTTGCTGCTTGTCAGCTTCACATTTTAAACAACATCTTATTTTTAAGTTAATTCAGCTTAGAATTTGTAAGCGACAGCGACACTATTAAATCAACAAGACCCAAGAAGTTTTTAACAATTAACATCTGATTTGCAAAACTTATCTTTTTACAATAAATAAGTTAACAATTTATTGTATTCTGCAATTACTATGTTTTATTTTTTCGATATTTTTAAGATCTAGACTAGACGAGACCACAATTATGAAGGCGATACCGAGACGATACCAAGCGTGACTAGACCGAGAAAATACCATCAATTTTCCATTTTTTCGAGACCGAGACGAGACTCTGTCAAATATCGTATCGTATCGTATCGTGCGCAGCCCTAGACTAAAAATTCTATTCGTTTAAATGTCCATTTGATCGAATGTCCAGTCGGTCGAATGTCCAGTCGATCAAATGACATTCGGGAAAAATTCATGCGTCTCTTTTATAAGCAAAAACTTCAAAAATTTCCTCGGAAATTTTCAATCGTAACTTCTTCTATTAGCCCACGGTGCTCTTGAAAACAATTAAAAACCAGAAGTCAAAACACTTACAATTATTTCATGATAAATACAGTAACGTGCGCATTTATGTAATTGAACACTGTTTTATTGAATTTAAAACGAACTGTTTTTTTTAATAAACTCAGACTTTAAGGCCGTTGGAGACACAGAGTCCGCAGAGAATCTGTAGGGGGGAGCAGTGGTTCTCAAAGACTGTCCCCATGCGTTTTGAAGACTTAGGAATATTTCGCGACAAAGTCCAACACTTTTCCCACAAAAGAACATCGTACTGCAAATTCTATTGAAATAAAGATTCAGAAAAATACTTACTTTTGATAAATCAAGTATTTCCTGAGCTTTAGTGTCTCGAGGAAATTCGTGTGATGAAAACAACCTCCAATGATGTTCCATGTTTGGCAATTTTTTCCAATAAAACCAGACACTTTTTCCGAAAATGAAAATCGTAGTGAAAATTTAAATTTAATTAGCACTTTTTCACTTATTTTGTTTTTGGCATATGAGTTTTTAAATCGCGTCAGTCTCTCGAGGAAATACAAAATCACTTGACACTTCACTCACTGATTCCCACTTTGACAATTTTTTTCGGCAAAACCAGACACTTTTTCCGAAAATGAAAATCGTAGTGAAAATTTAAATTTAATTAGCACTTTTTCACTTATTTTGTTTTTGGCATTTGAGTTTTTAAACCGCGTCAATCTCTCGAGGAAATACAAAATCACTTGACACTTCACTCACTGAGTCCCACTTTGACAATTTTTTTCGGCAAAACCAGACACTTTTTCCGAAAATGAAAATCGTAGTGAAAATTTAAATTTAATTATCACTTTTTCACTTATTTTGTTTTTGGCATTTGAGTTTTTAAACCGCGTCAATCTCTCGAGGAAATACAAAATCACTTGACACTTCACTCACTGATTCCCACTTTGACAATTTTTTTCGGCAAAACCAGACACTTTTTCCGAAAATGAAAATCGTAGTGAAAATTTAAATTTAATTATCACTTTTTCACTTATTTTGTTTTTGGTATTTGAGTTTTTAAATCGCGTCAATCTCTCGAGAAAAGTAAATTTTTTTCAATTTCATCAATGAAAATGTCAAACAATGTAGCAGAATATAGTTTGTCGTGCGCTGTTCTGATACGGCATTTTCGGGTACTATAATTCACACGGCGCCGCCTTTGAAATTATAGACAGGCGTACATTATATTCATTATATTAATCAACCTATTTATAAAATTCAATGTTTAGATATTAATTGTAAAAATTTAATATAAAAAATTAATGTCAAGTTCCAAACATAATTTTGCTAACTTTGTACAAAAAATAAAAGTTGTTTGTTATTTGAAGTGTAATTAGCTCTGTTGAAAAGACGCATTTAAAATAATTTAAACCATTTAAATGCAACAAGTACATTATTTACTGTAAATCATGCATTAATAATTTCTAAACAATTTAAATATTTTTTAAAATCTAAGAGTTGAAGGAAAAATAGTAGAGCTTATTTAGTTTATCAGAAGAATGCAACCCGACTTACAGAGGAGATGGGAAATAGATATTGTATAGGAACTGAAATAAGTGTTTCTTTTAATTTTTTAAAATTAAATAAACAGAGCATTCGATAAATATTTTATACATAACGTAAAAATTAAAGAAATAATTAAAACGCAAGAAAGGACTAAAAAAATAGTGTAATATCAAAAAAATTAAATGAACAGGAAGAAAATGGAGAAATGTTTTTTTCTTAATCTAACAAACTGTAAAAAATGTAAAAAGTAAAAAAGAATAAGTAAGTAAGTTTGTAAAAAAACTCTCAAGAAATAGACAAGATGTGAAAAGAAATTGAATAAATTTACAAAAAAATAAGTGTATTTACTTTTAAAAGTATAGAAATAATTATTAAAATTAACGTAATAAAAAGTTTAATGAATGTATAAATAAGAAAACTGTGTAATATAATATTAAATAATTTTTATAAAAAGAAGAAAATTAAAGAAAATCCTAAAAAGAACAAAGACAAATACCAAAAAAAAAATATCAAAAATACCTAAACGGAGAAAAATTTTTAAAAATGTTGTAAAAATAATAAATTATAATATAAAAATGAAAGTAAAATCTCTTAAAAATCTTGTAAGAATATTACCAAAGGAAGGATTATTGTGAATATGGAAATTAATTAATATTATTGAATTAAGATGCATTGAAATTTAAATTAATTTAAATTTAAAAGTTGGTACAAATTGAAATATGAGTTCATTGACGTTTGGAATTTATATAACTTTTAATGACTTGAAGATATACAAATCTAATATTATTTTTTGATAACTTGATACCAAAAATTTGTAAATTGTAGGTATTTTGATCATCTGTATTAATACAATTTTTTAAATTTTATAACGAATAAAATATTAAAATTTTCAAGATTTATCCACAAATTTCTGTTTTTTTTATGATTTGCGATACTTTACATGCAATATTGGACATCCGGAGAATTGAAATTTTTTTTTCCATTTAAATCAATAACAGCCCTGTTTATAGATTACATTTATTTTATTTATTTCAAGCAATCTATACATATATCTTTGATGAATAATTTGATCTCTGTTTCCGAACTTCTATGTAAGTCGGGTTGCCTTCTTTCTCTGCACTAAATAAACCATAAGGATTTATGATGTAACTCTTAGTATTTAAGAAATAATTTAGAAAAAAAAAGATAAAATTTTTTCCTACATAAATTTTAATTTGTTAATTTTAAATTATGCAATTCTTTATTACAATATTAAATATAATAAACAAATTAATAATGTTCTAAAACAAGTATTAAAGTAAATTTCTTATTTCTTCAAAATAAAAGGGAGAATTTTTGTTACATAATATAAATATTATATAATTTTTTTTTAATATATTGAATGTTTTAAAAATAAAATAAATTAGTTCAAAAATGATATTAGATTAAACTACATATCTTTTAAAAATAAAATGTAAGAAACTACTTGGTAAATAAATTATATTTACTTATTTAATTTTAAATCATACATTTTTTAAACCACGTTTTTTTTCTTATAAAAAAAGAGATATACATTTGTCTGTGTAGCATAAAATATATACAATTTATTGACAACATTTTCAGAAAAAGCTGTCTCAAATTCGACCAATGCAGATGAAAATTCTAAACATGACAGTTAAATTTCAAAAATATTTGTTAACATGCCCAAGTTATTAAATATTTAACAAAAAAGATCTATAAAAACTATTTAGCTTTCAAGAAAGTGCAACATTCGCAGTTTACAAAATTTTTTCCACGACATTTGTAGAAAAGTTTAATTTTTGCTTCGGTCAGTAAGCACAAAGTTTCTTATTTCTGATCTAAATTTGTTAAATATTTGATAACATGACCAAGTTATTAAATATTTAACAAATTAGACCAATAAGAACGATTAACCTATCGTGAAAGTGAAAAATTCACATTTTACAAAACTTTTTCGACGACATTTGTAGAAAAATTTAATTTTTGCTTCGGTCAATAAGCACAAAGTTTCTTATTTTTGATCTAAATATGTTAAATATTCGATAACATGACCAACTTATTAAATATTTAAAAAATTAGATCTATTAAAACGTTTTAGCTTACGAGAAAGTGCAAAATTTGCAGTTTACAAAATTCTTTACACGATATTTGTAGAAAAATTTAATTTTTCTTCCGTCAATAAGCACAAAGTTTCTTATTTCTGATCTAAATTTGTTAAATATTTGACAACATGCACAAGTTACTGAATATTTAACAAAATTGACCAATAAGAACGATTTACCTATCGTGAAAGTGAAAAATTCACATTTTACAAAACTTTTTCCACGACATTTGTAGAAAAATTTAATTTTTGCTTCGGTCAATAAGCACAAAGTTTCTTATTTTTGATCTAAATTTGTTAAATATTCGATAACATGACCAAGTTATTAAATATTTAACAAATTAGATCTATAAAAACGTTTTATCTTACGAGAAAGTGCAAAATTCGCAGTTTACAAAATTTTTTCCAAGACATTTGTAGAAAAATTTAATTTTTCTCCCGTCAATAAGCACAAAGTTTCTTATTTCTGATCTAAATTTGTTAAATATTCGATAACATGACCAACTTATTAAATATTTAAAAAATTAGATCTATAAAAACGTTTTAGCTTACGAGAAAGTGGAAAATTCGCATTTTAAAAAATTTTTTCACAATATTTGTAGAAAAATTTAATTTTTCTTCCGTCAATAAGCATAAAGTTTCTTATTTCTGATCTAAATTTGTTAAATATTTGACAACATGCACAAGTTACTGAATATTTAACAAAATTGACCAATAAGAACGATTTACCTATCGTGAAAGTGAAAAATTCACATTTTACAAAACTTTTTCCACGACATTTGTAGAAAAATTTAATTTTTGCTTCGGTCAATAAGCACAAAGTTTCTTATTTCTGATCTAAATTTGTTAAATATTCGATAACATGACCAAGTTATTAAATATTTAACAAATTAGATCTATAAAAACGTTTTATCTTACGAGAAAGTGCAAAATTCGCAGTTTACAAAATTTTTTCCAAGACATTTGTAGAAAAATTTAATTTTTCTCCCGTCAATAAGCACAAAGTTGTTTATTTCTGATCCAAATTTGTGAAATATTTGATAACATGCACAAGTTATTGAATATTTAACAAATTAAATCTATAAAAACGTTTTAGCTTACGAGAAAGTGGAAAATTCGCAGTTTACAAAATTTTTTACACGATATTTGTAAAAAATTTAATTTTTCTTCCGTCAACAAGCACAAAGTTTCTTATTTCTGATCTAAATTTGTTAAATATTCGATAACATGCCCAAGTTATTGAATATTTAACAAATTTAGATCAGAAATAAGAAACTTTGTGCTTATTGACGGGAGAAAAATTAAATTTTTCTACAAATGTCTTGGAAAAAATTTTGTAAACTGCGAATTTTGCACTTTCTCGTAAGATAAAACGTTTTTATAGATCTAATTTGTTAAATATTTAATAACTTGGTCATGTTATCGAATATTTAACAAATTTAGATCAAAAATAAGAAACTTTGTGCTTATTGACCGAAGCAAAAATTAAATTTTTCTACAAATGTCGTGGAAAAAGTTTTGTAAAATGTGATTTTTTCACTTTCACGATAGGTAAATCGTTCTTATTGGTCAATTTTGTTAAATATTCAGTAACTTGTGCATGTTGTCAAATATTTAACAAATTTAGATCAGAAATAAGAAACTTTGTGCTTATTGACGGAAGAAAAATTAAATTTTTCTACAAATATCGTGTAAAGAATTTTGTAAACTGCGAATTTTGCACTTTCTCGTAAGATAAAACGTTTTTATAGATCTAATTTGTTAAATATTTAATAACTTGGTCATGTTATCGAATATTTAACAAATTTAGATCAAAAATAAGAAACTTTGTGCTTATTGACCGAAGCAAAAATTAAATTTTTCTACAAATGTCGTGGAAAAAGTTTTGTAAAATGGGAATTTTTCACTTTCACGATAGGTAAATCGTTCTTATTGGTCAATTTTGTTAAATATTCAGTAACTTGTGCATGTTGTCAAATATTTAACAAATTTAGATCAGAAATAAGAAACTTTGTGCTTATTGACGGAAGAAAAATTAAATTTTTCTACAAATATCGTGTAAAGAATTTTGTAAACTGCGAATTTTGCACTTTCTCGTAAGCTAAAACGTTTTTATAGATCTAATTTTTTAAATATTTAATAAGTTGGTCATGTTATCGAATATTTAACATATTTAGATCAAAAATAAGAAACTTTGTGCTTATTGACCGAAGCAAAAATTAAATTTTTCTACAAATGTCGTCGAAAAAGTTTTGTAAAATGTGAATTTTTCACTTTCACGATAGGTTAATCGTTCTTATTGGTCTAATTTGTTAAATATTTAATAACTTGGTCATGTTATCAAATATTTAATAAATTTAGATCAGAAATAAGAAACTTTGTGCTTACTGACCGAAGCAAAAATTAAACTTTTCTACAAATGTCGTGGAAAAAATTTTGTAAACTGCGAATGTTGCACTTTCTTGAAAGCTAAATAGTTTTTATAGATCTTTTTTGTTAAATATTTAATAACTTGGGCATGTTAACAAATATTTTTGAAATTTAACTGTCATGTTTAGAATTTTCATCTGCATTGGTCGAATTTGAGACAGCTTTTTCTGAAAATGTTGTCAATAAATTGTATATATTTTATGCTACACAGACAAATGTATATCTCTTTTTTTATAAGAAAAAAAACGTGGTTTAAAAAATGTATGATTTAAAATTAAATAAGTAAATATAATTTATTTACCAAGTAGTTTCTTACATTTTATTTTTAAAAGATATGTAGTTTAATCTAATATCATTTTTGAACTAATTTATTTTATTTTTAAAACATTCAATATATTAAAAAAAAATTATATAATATTTATATTATGTAACAAAAATTCTCCCTTTTATTTTGAAGAAATAAGAAATTTACTTTAATATTTGTTTTAGAACATTATTAATTTGTTTATTATATTTAATATTGTAATAAAGAATTGCATAATTTAAAATTAACAAATTAAAATTTATGTAGGAAAAAATTTTATCTTTTTTTTGCTAAATTATTTCTTAAATACTAAGAGTTACATCATAAATCCTTATGGTTTATTTAGTGCAGAGAAAGAAGGCAACCCGACTTACATAGAAGTTCGGAAACAGAGATCAAATTATTCATCAAAGATATATGTATAGATTGCTTGAAATAAATAAAATAAATGTAATCTATAAACAGGGCTGTTATTGATTTAAATGGAAAAAAAACTTTTCAATTCTCCGGATGTCCAATATTACATGTAAAGTATCGCAAATCATAAAAAAAACAGAAATTTGTGGATAAATCTTGAAAATTTTAATATTTTATTCGTTATAAAATTTAAAAAATTGTATTAATACAGATGATCAAAATACCTACAATTTACAAATTTTTGGTATCAAGTTATCAAAAAATAATATTAGATTTGTATATCTTCAAGTCATTAAAAGTTATATAAATTCCAAACGTCAATGAACTCATATTCCAATTTGTACCAACTTTTAAATTTAAATTAATTTAAATTTCAATGCATCTTAATTCAATAATATTAATTAATTTCCATATTCACAATAATCCTTCCTTTGGTAATATTCTTACAAGATTTTTAAGAGATTTTACTTTCATTTTTATATTATAATTTATTATTTTTACAACATTTTTAAAAATTTTTCTCCGTTTAGGTATTTTTGATATTTTTTTTTTGGTATTTGTCTTTGTTCTTTTTAGGATTTTCTTTAATTTTCTTCTTTTTATAAAAATTATTTAATATTATATTACACAGTTTTCTTATTTATACATTCATTAAACTTTTTATTACGTTAATTTTAATAATTATTTCTATACTTTTAAAAGTAAATACACTTATTTTTTTGTAAATTTATTCAATTTCTTTTCACATCTTGTCTATTTCTTGAGAGTTTTTTTACAAACTTACTTACTTATTCTTTTTTACTTTTTACATTTTTTACAGTTTGTTAGATTAAGAAAAAAACATTTCTCCATTTTCTTCCTGTTCATTTAATTTTTTTGATATTACACTATTTTTTTAGTCCTTTCTTGCGTTTTAATTATTTCTTTAATTTTTACGTTATGTATAAAATATTTATCGAATGCTCTGTTTATTTAATTTTAAAAAATTAAAAGAAACACTTATTTCAGTTCCTATACAATATCTATTTCCCATCTCCTCTATAAGTCGGGTTGCATTCTTCTGATAAACTAAATAAGCTCTACTATTTTTCCTTCAACTCTTAGATTTTAAAAAATATTTTAATTGTTTAGAAATTATTAATGCATGATTTACAATAAATAATGTACTTGTTGCATTTGAATGGTTTAAATTATTTTAAATGCGTCTTTTCAATAGAGCTAATTACACTTCAAATAACAAACAACTTTTATTTTTTGTACAAAGTTAGCAAAATTATGTTTGGAACTTGACATTAATTTTTTATATTAAATTTTTACAATTAATATCTAAACATTAAATTTTATAAATAGGTTGATTAATATAATGAATATAATGTACGCCTGTCTATAATTTCAAAGGCGGCGCCGTGTGAATTATAGTACCCGAAAATGCCGTATCAGAACAGCGCACGACAAACTATATTCTGCTACATTGTTTGACATTTTCATTGATGAAATTGAAAAAAATTTACTTTTCTTGAGAGATTGACGCAATTTAAAAACTCAAATACCAAAAACAAAAAAAGTGAAAAAGTGCTAATTAAATTTAAATTTTCACTACGATTTTCATTTTCGGAAAAAGTGTCTGGTTTTGCCGAAAAAAATTGTCAAAGTGGGAATCAGTGAGTGAAGTGTCAAGTGATTTTGTATTTCCTCGAGAGATTGACGCGGTTTAAAAACTCAAATGCCAAAAACAAAATAAGTGAAAAAGTGATAATTAAATTTAAATTTTCACTACGATTTTCATTTTCGGAAAAAGTGTCTGGTTTTGCCGAAAAAAATTGTCAAAGTGGGACTCAGTGAGTGAAGTGTCAAGTGATTTTGTATTTCCTCGAGAGATTGACGCGGTTTAAAAACTCAAATGCCAAAAACAAAATAAGTGAAAAAGTGCTAATTAAATTTAAATTTTCACTACGATTTTCATTTTCGGAAAAAGTGTCTGGTTTTGCCGAAAAAAATTGTCAAAGTGGGAATCAGTGAGTGAAGTGTCAAGTGATTTTGTATTTCCTCGAGAGATTGACGCGGTTTAAAAACTCAAATGCCAAAAACAAAATAAGTGAAAAAGTGATAATTAAATTTAAATTTTCACTACGATTTTCATTTTCGGAAAAAGTGTCTGGTTTTGCCGAAAAAAATTGTCAAAGTGGGAATCAGTGAGTGAAGTGTCAAGTGATTTTGTATTTCCTCGAGAGATTGACGCGGTTTAAAAACTCAAATGCCAAAAACAAAATAAGTGAAAAAGTGATAATTAAATTTAAATTTTCACTACGATTTTCATTTTCGGAAAAAGTGTCTGGTTTTGCCGAAAAAAATTGTCAAAGTGGGAATCAGTGAGTGAAGTGTCAAGTGATTTTGTATTTCCTCGAGAGACTGACGCGATTTAAAAACTCATATGCCAAAAACAAAATAAGTGAAAAAGTGCTAATTAAATTTAAATTTTCACTACGATTTTCATTTTCGGAAAAAGTGTCTGGTTTTATTGGAAAAAATTGCCAAACATGGAACATCATTGGAGGTTGTTTTCATCACACGAATTTCCTCGAGACACTAAAGCTCAGGAAATACTTGATTTATCAAAAGTAAGTATTTTTCTGAATCTTTATTTCAATAGAATTTGCAGTACGATGTTCTTTTGTGGGAAAAGTGTTGGACTTTGTCGCGAAAAATTCCTAAGTCTTCAAAACGCATAGGGACAGTCTTTGAGAACCACTGCTCCCCTCTACAGATTCTCTGCGGACTCTGTGTCTCCAACGGCCTTAACTTTAAAATGAGTTTTGTTATTATAACCAACACTTCAGAAGTGGGATTATACCAGATTACAAGGATTACAGTGAAGTGAAATTCTCAAGAGGTTAAGCACGTGTTTGATAAAAGTGAATAATTCAAAAAAATCAGTGCAAACTAAGTGAAAATGTGAAAATTTTTGAAAATAATAAAATTTCATGGCACATGATCAAGTGAATTATAGTAACTTTGAAAGCTTTTATCAAAATAATTACGAAAGTGTTAATAACTTGGAGAATAGTAGCAGCGTCCAAATGGAAGGAACAATCGAAGAGAGATTAACAGCAGCCCTAGCCGAAGTCGAAAGACAAAAAAGCCGTCGCAGAGAACAACATACAGCTTACGAAAACCATATTAAAACTGTGGAAGCTACTTTGGCAAATCGCGAAGCTGAAATTAAAGAAAAGGAAGCCGCCATTCAACGTGCGCAAGCGCAATTTGTAACGTTGGGGTCTACTCAAAATCAGGCACTTTCACAAACAAATCCGCCATTAGAATCACCACCAAGACAAGATGGGGCCAGCGGAGCCGAACTATCCCGAGTGCTTACGACATTGTCCGATAGGATCGGCGAACAAAATGCAGCGCCAGTTTCATATTTTCCACAAACTCCAGAGGCAATTCGTGAATTTAACGGAAATGAGGGACCGGAATTAGCTAGAGCATGGATCCGTGAAGTCGACAATATGAAGATCATCAACAACTGGTCAGATGCTATGGGTTATGGCATCGTGAAGTCTCGATTGAAAAGGGGTGCATTTAAATGGCTCATATCGAAAGGCGAGACAATAACTAACTTTGAAACTCTCAAGACAGCTTTTAAGAGTACTTTTACATTTGTGTTGACGGCAAGTGAAAAATTAAAAGAAATGGAGAGAAGAATTCAAGGTCCTAAGGAGTTTTTCTTAAATTATTTCTTGGATAAAGTTTATTTATGTGAAATGCTAAAATTCACTGTTACTGAGATCCGGAACGAGGTGTCGAGAGGATTATGGTCCAAAGATATGGCAACTTTTGTTTTGGGCCGAGAATATGACACAACCGACAAAATGCTTAAAGACCTGGTAATGTTCGAGAGGATGGATCTTGCGAGGAGAGAGAGAATAGCAGATTCAAAACGACAAGTTCATCAGAAGGCAGGACGTTGGAGAAACGGAGGTGTAGCAATCGAGGAAGTAGTCGAGAGCGCGGGAGGTAACAGAACTGTCATCCAGAAGGTAACGTCAAATCCAGATGAACGTAAGTGTTATAAATGTCAAAAATACGGACATATAGCAAAAAATTGTAGTAACGATAAAGTTGAAATAATTTGTTATCTGTGTAAACGTCCCGGTCATATTGCTAGTAGATGTAACATTAATAATAATAAACGAGAGCCTAATGTTCCGAGAGTCGAAAAAGTAAATATAGTTTTAAATGTAAATACTAACGATTCAAGTTGCAAGTTTGTAAGACAAGTTTTAATTGAAGGGAGGGAAAAAACAGTATTAGTAGATGTGGGAGCTTCTGTTTGCACCATAAAATCTACAACCGTATTGTCAGAGGGTTTTGAGTTGCAATCAGCCCCATTAATATTAGAGGGTTTTGGTCAGAATATAGTAAATTCACCCGGTTTAATTATTGCAAAATTAGAATTTGAAAATTTAAAACCGAAAATGATGGAGTTTAAAGTAGTTCCCGATAATGTCCAAAAACATGATATTATTTTAGGCCGAACATTTACTGATGCTCATAATATTACTTATACGCGAATCAGAAATGAATTGAAATTTGAAAATATTGATTTGGAAAGTTTAGAGTCTGGGCAGAAAACTTATCAAAAAATTGAATTGTTAGAAGAAAAAGATTTAGAACCAGGAACAATAAATTTTATTGATGTAATGTCAAATGGTGAAAAATTTCAATGGCCTGTGATAAATATGGGGTTGCAAAATGAGTATATTGAAAAAGGGGATGTTTTTAGTGATGTAATAATGTCAGTCGAAAATGGTACGCTTGTAGAAAGTATAGCTATGAATCAGAATGAGCTTGGGTGCACAAACAAAATAGTAATGGATATCGAGTTAAAAGAAAATGCGGTAGCGGTGCAGTCAAAACCTTATAGATTAAATAAAAGTGATAGAGAATCATTGGATAAAATTATAACCGAATATAAAAAAGCGGGTTTGGTTTCGGAAACAGATTCACAGTTTGCAAGTCCAGCATTTTTAGTAAAGAAAAAAAGTGGGAAAATGAGAATGGTCGTGGATTATCGGCGTTTAAATAAAATAACGAAACAAGTAAAATTTCCTATACCAAATTTCGATAATTTATTAGAAGATATTCAAGATGCTAAATATTTTATACTTTTAGATTTGGCTAGCGGGTACTTACAAATGCCGTTATCAGATAACGCAAAAGAAAAAACTGCATTTATTTCCGAAACACAAACGGGTGAATTCAAAAGGGCAATGTTTGGGTTAGCAAACGCGCCACGTTATTTTGCAAAACTAATGAAAAAAGTATTAGGCAAAGCTAGACAAAAAAAGCTTGCTTTCACTGTTTTTGCCGATACATGCGTGTACGGAAAGACTTGGGAACAATTAATGGAGAATTTAAAAATAGTTTTGAATTTATTGAAAGAAGCTCAACAAATGTTCATGAGATTAGACGTTTTATTGGTTTGGCCAGCTTCTTCCGAAGATTTGTTCCGGGTTTTTCGATCATAATTGCACCAATATCCGATTTGTTGAAAAATAATAGTAAATTCGAATAGAAAAAAGAGCAAAGTGAGGCTTTTGCTAACATCAAAAGTAAATTGACAGCGAAACCAGTGTTAAGAATGTATAACTCGAATGCCGAAATAACAGAATTGCATACCAATGCTTCTTCGATAGGTTTAGGCGCAATATTGTTACAAGCAGATACGGAAAGGGATAAATTACAGTTGGTTTATGCAATAAGTAAGAAAAATAACGAATCTAAAGCAAAATATCATTCAAGTAAACTTGAATTAGCGGCGATAGCTTGGGCACTATCTCGATTAAGAGCTTTTCTGATCGGAATTAAATTTTATATAGTAACTGATTGTCAATGTTTGGTTTATCTAAACGCGTGGAAGACTCAAAATGCACAAATCGCGAGATGGGCAAGTGAAATCTCGGAATATGATTTCGAAATTCGTCATAAACCCGGGAAGCAAATGCAACATGTAGACGCTTTATCAAGAGCACCAGTCGAAAATTCGGATATTTCGTTTGCTCATGATATAAATTCTGAAATTTTTGTAATAAATACCCGAGACGAAGAAATGTTGATGTTTCAACGGTCAGATCCGAAAAGTAAAGAAATAATTAATATATTATTAAAAAAAGAGAATGAGAGAACTAAAACTGAAAAAGATAAAATTTGTGATTATTGTTTAGAAGACGGATTGTTATTTAAAATTGTTATGCTTGGGAATGAAAAACGAAAATTGTATGTAGTTCCGTCTGTTATGAGAAAATCAGTAGTAATTCGGTTTCACGATTTAAAAAGTCATTTTGGTGTCGACAAAACCGTTAAAAATATTTCTCAGTATTATTACTTTCCTAAAATGAGATCTTATGTAAAATTTCATATTCGAAACTGTCTAGAATGTTTATTAGCAAAGCGAAAAGCAGGTAAAGTAGAAGGGGAATTACACCCTATTCCTATTGGTCGACAACCGTTTGATATTGTCCACATGGACCACGTAGGGCCTTTTCCCACAACGGCAAAAAAAAATAAATATGTCTTAGGAATAATTGATAATTTAACTAAATTTGCTGTGTTGATGCCTGTAAAAGATGTGACTGCTAAAGAAACTGTAAAAACAATTGAAAAATTTGTATTGAATTTTACTGCTCCGAAAAGATTCGTTACCGATAGAGGCACCTGCTTTACGAGTGAACTTTTTCAAAGGTTTTGTTTAGATTACGAAATTAAACATACGTTAAATTCTAGTCGTCATCCAAAGGCAAATGACTTGGTTGAAAGGTTAAATCAAACCGTATTACCGTTAATGAAAATTGCCGTAGAAAATGTTTAACAAAATGATTGGGATATAAAATTGTTAAAAATTCAAAAAGATCTGAATGCAAGTGTAAGTAGATCAACTGGAAAGAGTCCCTTTGAAACTTTATTTGGTTTTAAACCACGTTACGAACTTGACGGTTTACGCAAAATTGTTGATAAAAATTTTGATTATAAAACTCCCGAAATAGTTCAGGAAGAAGTTAAAGAAAGATTAGCTAAAGAACAAATTAAATATAAATCACGTTACGATCAAAATAAAAATAAAAATGTTAACTTTGAGATTGGTAATATAGTTTTTATGAAACGAAATCCAAATTCAACGGGAGAATCAACTAAGTTACAATCACGTTATTCTGGTCCATTAGTTATTTTTCAAGTTTTACCTAGCGATGTATATAGAGTTAAAAAGTTAAATGAATCAGGAGATCGAGGGTACGAAACGACTGCACATGTCAGTCAATTAAAACTATGGACGGGGCATAAAAACTTTGATCATTTAGATTTGGATTCAGATGAAGAAAGCGAAATTCACGAAACTCAAGAAAACGTTGAAAATGTAAATATTAGACCTAGGAGAACAAATGTAAAACCTCCAAAAAGGTTTGAAGACTATATGTATAACTAAATAGAATTTTAATTATTGATAATTTGGTGGTCCAAATTTGTTTAGGATGGCCGAATGTTAGCATTTTAAATTTAACCGCGTAAAACTAATAAGTTAGAAATGTATTAGAGGGCCTTATTGCCAAATTTATGAGAGCAGTGTTGCCAAATATAAAAATATAAGGTAGCAGATTAAGCGTAGATATCGTTTGAGATGGTTGTGTGAGGCAGCAAGCTGCGTTATAAAGAAAATTGTAAAGTGCCCATTTATGTAATTGAACACTGTTTTATTGAATTTAATACGAACTGTTTTTTTTTAATAAACTCAGACTTTAACTTTAAAATGAGTTTTGTTATTATAACCAACACTTCCTTTGAGGCGGATATTTAAAGCATATTAAAGACTTACCTTAAACTTACTTGCAAGTAAAATTCACGAATATGCTGTGTATGCTCACAATAAGCTTTAAGCTCACCATAAGCTGTTGTGCTATCTTGGTATACAGATTAAAAATATTCTGATTTACTAAAAAAAAAGCAATAAAAATTAATACTTCATTATAAGCATCTATGTATATTGAAATAAAAAGAACCAATTCTTAAAAAGTTTAATAAAAAAATTAATTTTTTTAAGACGAAAAAAGATTTTAAAGTCACTTTACTCAAAAAGCTCTTGACAGAAGATTTTGACAATGCGATTTTTTTATATGGAAATAAAATATTTTCAGTACCTGCAAGAAAATTTGAAGTGTTTTGGCTTTTGGTTTAATTTTTTCAAACGTACCGTGAGCCGCAAGTATTCGGTTAGCTTGTCTTGCCCCTTCATACCTAACCGCCAAAGTCCTATTGACATGCACAAAGTTTCTAATAAATTTTCTCTTCCTCATTAACGCAACCGTCCTGCAATCCGCAATTTACGAATTCTGATCAGAAATTCTTGGCTCTTCTAATCTGATCCAATTATATCTAAGACTTCTTTTTTTCTTCTAGATACAAAGCCATTGACCCCCGAGATATACCTACATATTCTAACCGAAAGTGGCTCCAAACCAAAGTACCCGATGAAATCCGGCAAACTACTCAAAAGCTGAGATTGTAACTAGAACTCCGATCAAAGAAGAACAAAGCAGTTAAATGGATAAAAAACAAACCTAACTTGGAAAAGTGATGATCTTATAGAAAAACCTGAAAAAGGAGCTTAAAATAAATTTTTTAACGACCAAAATGAAGAAATGTTAATTTGTTTTTTGTTCATTACCTTGATAAAATAGGTTTCTCCATTACTTTTGTGCTTTCTATAAATCAGTTTCCTGTTTCCTTCTCATTTGTAGACATTTCAATGATATCCTTTAAAAGCTTAAGTGTGTTTGCTTTGTCCTCAGAATGACCCACTTTGCTTATACAAACAAGCCCTCTTTAGGTCACATCTAGGATAAAACGTGCATTTGTAACGGATTTATAAGTTACTTTAGATTTTAAGACTTGAAGAAAATTTGTCGATGGTGTAATAAACAATAACAAATTTAGTTTTCGATTACAATAAACAATCTTAGCATATCATGTTTTTATGACCCTTTGAGAAAAATAGTCTAAAGCTTTGCCTAAAATAACCAGTGACAGTGCAGTGACTATTGAAGTGAGTTAGTATGGCATGTTTACCCTAGAACCTGGAAAACCTAAAAACAATATATGAAATTTAAGTAGAAGGTCTGGAAAACCTGAAAAATCATTCAGTTTGACAATTTTTCTATTAATTCTTCTGAGTTTTCTATCAAAGTGAAAATTTTATTATTCGTTTTCATTTAATTTTCTTGGTAGTACAATTACGATTATATACTACAAAGGTCGAAATTCAAATCAGGATGTATACTTTCAGAGTCTCGAATGCCATACACCAAGTCTTCAATGTCAAACCTTTCTTTTGGAATATCGCAACTGCAGTGAAAACCATCAGGCTAGTGATCGCAAAAGCAATCAGACAACTAAGTACACTAATAACCACAGTAGACCCCGTTTTTTATTTTCAAGGGTGACATCCCATATGAACCTCGGTACGAACCATAATTTCGTTTCATGTCCTCGATTGATATAAGTCTATATGGCTTTCACTGAATTGGAATAGCTTCCTCGGTAACGAAATTCCCATTCAATTCCTATTCTATTTCGATTTATTTTAGTAACAAAAATATTTCATCTTATTTTTATAAAAAAAATAGGCAAAAATTATGTTCATTAATATTTTGCTTTCTCATAAAGGAAGCAATAGAGTAAGCGGTTCTCGCACGCGAGAACTGCGAACTTTCCGTACAGTGTGCGAAAAAAATATAGTATGACACTCGTGCGGATGATTTGTAGATTCCTAAGAGTATGAGCTACCCCACTTAGGGGTCTCGGTCTCGGCTCGGTATCGTCTCGTTTTCCGAGACAATATCGAGACGATACCGCAAAAAAATTTCCGAGACGATACCGAGACGATTCTACGAAAAAAGCGAAGTAACTATAATTATGAACTCTTTATTATGGATAACAAATATAGATATCTATTTTTAAAAGCTAAATAATGTATAATTCGACTAACCTTTTTTTAAAAATATCCAATTATAGTTATAAAAAAATAATCATACCGGAAAATGAAAATGTAGATTAGGGGCCATACTTAAATTACGTAACGCTCTATAGGGGGGGGGGGGGGGGGGTTCTGAAAAGTTGTTACACCTGTGTAAACTGTCAAATGTTTACAGTATAAAAACTGTTGCAGGGGGGAGGGGGGTCTAAAAATTCCTGAAAAAAGCGTTACGTAATTTAAGTATGGCCCCTTACTGATCTTTTGTTAACAAGATTCATCAATTGATGATTTAACACCAAAAATCATTTCTTAAATGCAAGTATAGAAGTCGAGGTGGTTGAAGAAGAATATGAAGAATTGGTTTAAAAGTACTGTTCAACATTTCACTTATTGTTAATTTTGCTGCTTGTCAGCTTCAAATTTTAAACAACATCTTATTTTTAATTTTATTTAGCTGAGAATTTGTAAGCGACAGCGACACTATTAAATCAACAAGACCCAAGAAGTTTTTAACAATTAACATCTGATTTGCAAAACTTATCTTTTTACAATAAATAAGATAACAATTTATTGTATTCTGCAATTACTATGTTTTATTTTTTCGATGTTTTTATGATCGAGACAATACCGAGACGAAACCATCAATTTTTCAATTTTTTCGAGACCGAGACGAGACTCTGTCAAATATCGTATCGTGTCGTATCGTGCGCAGCCCTACCCCACTCGTCCTCACTCGTACTTAACGTCATACTATTATTTATTTATAGTATATTAATATTCTATAATGATTTTACTAATATTATGTTTGTATACGAATTTTTACTGAGGTTCAAAAAAATAGTGTCATGTACCCTAAGATGGACAGTTATCACTTCTCAATGTATTTTTTTTATGTTTTCGATTATACACTTTCTTCAATAATTTTTTGAGCCACCTAATTGAAATTTCTTATTTCCGCTATTTTTCGATCGAAAATTTTAACTATTAGAAAAAAAGCTTTAAAAAATGTTTATTGAAGCATACTTCCTATCTCTGTTCCTTCCGGGGATTCGCAATATTTAATTTTATCTAAGAAAGTGATTCATATGCTTACTATTATCGCAAGAATTTAGAGAGAGATAGAAAGTAGTCCAAATTATGGGCATTTAAACCCATAAATCTCAAATTTAAAAGGAAAATATTTATATGTATGCCACCTGTAGTAAAAATAGTATAAAAATAAAATAAAATAGTATAAAATAGTATAAAAATAAAATAAAATTAATATTAAAAGAGTGAAACTTTTATCTAACATTACAATTAATATAATTATTTTTCTGATGAAGCTTCTACTTTAAAATTGAAAAATAAACAAAAATAAAGTTCATTGACCTACTTGATTTGATTTATTTGGCCAATTTCCTCAAATATACTTCTTTCAATCTCTCTTGCTTCTATTTCCAAAACTCGATTTATCTATTTAAAAATATTAACAAAAATTAATAAAACCCTTCATTTAAAAATATTAAAAAAAATTAATAAAACCCTTCATCAATAATCCATTAATTATTTAATTTCAAAACTATAATTTTACTATACAATAAAATCCCTCCTTTAATCTTCTTTCTTTATTTATATTTTAAAATAAACAAATAAAATAATTATTTTATTCTTTTAAGGAAGATTCTCCTTTCCACAAACTCATGAATAAGTCGTGATGATGCTACAATGCACCACAACTTAACAAGTTTTGTAGAAAGTAGTGTAAACCAAGCGAGGAATTTAAACAATATTAACCAGTCAATTGTTGGTTGTACTATGTACTCCAACAAAAGATCGATCAACTTTCTTTATTAAATAATTGCTGAATCGCAATTATTTAATACTTATTGCTTAAAAGCTTCACCCAACAAACACAGAAATATATTTTGATCAATAATTTGGAAAAACTCCGTTTCCAAATTATTATTCGCAATATTTAAATTATTTAAATAAATATTGAGGTTGTACTATGTACTTCTCAATAAATAAATAAATAATTAATTTTTATGACGCTTTGTATCTCTTTTATATTATTGTACTTGTTTGTTATTATTAATAAAATTGTATTCTTAATAATAAACTCAATAAAATAAAATATTTTATTGAATTCATTAACAAACACAACTCTTATTAAAATATTATGACGCTAAGTACGTAGATCTTACCAATTTAGTTGATGAAAATCAAGAGGACGAGTCCATGCAAATGAGCTCCTTATATACCCTTAATTTACCCCCAAAAACGTCCAGAAAGTTCGATAACCGCTACAACTGTCAAAATTTTCAATTTCCGCGGTTTTTCTATTTTAATTTTAACGCTTATAAAGATTGATAATTTAATTTTTCTTTCTTGTGAAATATTCTAAATTTTCTACTCTATATTTTATCATAAATTTATTTGTTATAAATTTATTATTTTTTATAAAAAACTCTATTTGAACTTTGAAAATTGATTTATTATTTATTATCTAATAATTAATCTAATCGTACTATCTTTATTTTCCTTAACTTTACCTGTATTTAATTATTTTTATTTTGTATTTTCAATTTTCCCATTATTATTATTAATTTTAACTAAATTATTCAATTTTGTAAGTTTTTAAACTATTATTTAAATATTAAACAATATTTTACCAATTCAACTATTCACTTTTGTGAACATTCTTATTTACTAATTTTATCAACTAATATTTATTTATAATTGTTTATAATTATTGCAAAATTTGCACTTTTTCATGTTAATTCTAATATATCAATAATTATCAATGAATTCCGCTTATTTACTACTTAAATTATTTTTTTATTCCTTATTTTACTATTTTACAATTAACTATTTCTCAGATTTTCAATATTCAGTTATCCATTTAACAACATTCAACTTTAAACTGTCCATTTCGATTTTCATACTGATTTTATAAATCTTCTATCAAAATCTGGTCATAAACATATTTCTTATTTAATTTTTCACAATTATTTATAATAACAATCTAATAAATTTTATTATCAAAATTAATTATTTTAACTGAATTTTTAAATATCCAAGTAGCAATTCTTCATTTCAATTTTCCTTTCGATTTTTATAGGCTGTGCAGCCACACGCCCAAGCCACCGGACCACCAACCCAAACGTCCAGAGCTCGATCCCAATCGATCCCAATATTTTTTTATATTTAAATTTTCTATTTAATTTATAATTTTATTTTTATTACTATTAAATGTTTTAATTTTTGACAAATATATTGAAATGGTTTTTTTTAACCATGAAATACCATTTCAATGCCCCCCTAAATACATCAATTTATTATTGTATAAAAATTTATGTATTTATTTTATAATAATTAGTTGCTATTAACCATAAATCTTAAGTAAAAAAAATTAGTTTCTTAATTGTTAAGAAAAAAAAATATTTCAAATATGGATTTTTGTTGTTGTTGAAATCACCATTTCAATGCCCCCCTGAATGAACGCGGAATTTGACACAAGTGGCAAACTACTCGTCCATTCAAAACGGCAAAGAACGACCAATAAACATATATATATTTTTTTTTTTTTTATAAATAATGATGCTTGTTTATTCAAATTTTCTTACAGAAAACAACTTCCGATAGATCTCTGAATTCATTTTGGAACAATTCTTCGCTTTCGTTAGCTATGTACAATTTGCTTTTCAATCCTATTTGTGCAAATTTATTTTGCAATAAATATCCCTTTATAGATAAATGGTCATTAAGTAACCCCCATCCCATATAAGTGTTTCTATTCCTATTAATCAAATTTATTTTCAATATTTTGCCCATGGTTATTTTTTTAAAATTTTTACACTCCTCTCTTGACCATTCATCTTTTTTATTGGGTTTTACGCCTTCCAAGGCCAAATCCACTGCATAACGAGGTTCTTTACAAAATTCCCTCAATAGACGATACACCTGGTTTTGTCTTACTTGGAAATATTCATCCTCATCTACATCATATATAATCATTTTTCCGCAGTTTGTGACTCCTTCTAAAAATCCTCTTCCACAACCCCCTTCTTCATTAAAAAATGCTAAAGGTAATGTATTTGTGATCGTTAATGACTTGTTTAGAATGCTTAAATTTTCTGGTTCCTTTTCATAAATATCCTCCATTCTTTCCACCAAATCCCAGTAACTCTCACTATGATTAATGATTCTTCCTTTAAATTCAGAAGGAGAAACAGCAGAAGTAATTTCGATTTTATAAAATTGATTAAAATTCAATGCCCTTGTTGGAATTCTATCTCCATCTTTAGCTAATTCTATTTCCATATTCATCCTGTTTATGATAAAAAAAAATTATTTCTTAACTGAGAAAAAAAAATAAAAATTTTTACATCTCTATATATAAGACATTCAATAATTTGTTGAAAATGAAGAAAAAGAGAAAAAAAAAATTTTATATCCACTAGGATACGAACCCTCGATCCCCAGATCACCAGTCCGATACTCTATCCACTACACCATACGTGCTTAAATATTATCAAATTGAAAATTCAAACTGCTATTACCACTTAAAATATTATATGAAAATAGTTCTAACTTATTAACAATTTTTTTTTTTTTTATTATTATTATTGTTTTTTTTTTTTTTTTTTTTAATATTTATTTATTATTATTTATTTATTTATTTATTTTCTTTATTTTTATTTACAATTAAAACTTATACATTGGTATTTTCAGATGGTGAGCGAATTTTATCAGACTCAGACAATGCAGGCACCTCCACATTTGTCTGAGTAGATGTCGCAAAATAACCCACTCTTTTAAATATATCATGTTTTTGGACATACGTATATCTAGGATTTCTTTCTGATTCCCTTTTTTCCACCTTATAATTTAATTTGTCCTTAAATTCTACATCTGAAAACTGAACATTGCATTTTCTCAATATAGGGTCTAAAACTAAATTGTCCCTCGCCAAAGTTCCTCTGTCGGATTTTTCTAATAGATTAATATTTTCTGGATTCATCTAAAAAAAATAATAAGGAACATAATGAAAAGAAAAAAAAATTTATTAATTATATTTTTATTTATTAATATTTTTAATTTTTCTAATAATTACCTTTAGAATTTACCGATTAAATTCAACGTGTTATTGAATCTGAAGCACGTGCAAGAGTGTTTCTTGACCTTAACAAGTACTTTTATAGAGATACTTATCGCCCTCAACTTATTAATTCTAAATTAAATTCTTTATCCAAAATATTATTGGCCTTCACAAATTTATCCTTGACTGTTATAGGATATTTATAAAATTTTGAAAACCAATAATTTCACTTTCTTAGAGACATTTTTAAATTTACACGAAATTCAAATCTAAGATTTTATAAATTGGATTCTCAATTAACTATTTTTTATGAATATTAATAATAAAATTGATTCATCCAAATTAAACTTATACTTCTACATTTTTTTTTTTTTTTTTTTTATACTAAAATACTTTTAAACCTATTTATATCTATATTACTTAATTCTACAAAAATTTTACTATTACTAATTCTTATTTATTTATTTTCATTATTTATAATTCACTGTTATTGTTTTTCACAGTTTGTATTTTTCTAATTGTTTGTTTTCCTTTTATTTTCACTACACTTGTTTTTAAATTGTCTAATTTAACAGTTTTTCACTTGATTTTTATTAATTTATTTATACTAATGTTTTATTGTCTCTGAATATAAATTTTTAAATCTTGTGAATGAAATTGTCCTTTTTCTTCATTTTTCCCTGGGTCCCAAATGATAAATGTACCTTTATTTATTACTTTTTTAATCTCGTACGGTCCTTCATATATTTGCAAAAATTTCGCAATAATTTTATTTTCTTTGTCCGATCTATTAAGTAATTTTATTAACACTTTATCACCCTCTTGAAATTCAGTTAATTTATGATTTTGATTAAATTTTTCAGCTCTATTTTTACCTTTTTTACATATATTTTCAAACGCGAGTTCAATTTTTGTTTCATAAGTTTGATTTTCAACTTTTGGAGGAAGTTTTAACCATTTTTCCCACATTCTTTTTGGTTGTTTATTCAATTGTAATTCTATAGGGGTAAATTCAGTTGTTTCATGGTGAGTTTCATTCATACAATTTTCTATTATTTCTACCCAGTTCCACCACGAATTATGTTTTTTTTACGATTAATGATCTAAAAAATCTAGATAATTCCCTATGAATTCTTTCAACAATATTGCCTTGAGGATGTCGTATAGACGAAAAAACTGGTTGAATATTCTCTTCCATTAATTTATTTTTCCAAATTTCTGACGTAAATTGTGTTCCATGATCAGTTATTATTTTTTTAGGTTTTCCATATGTAGGGATATATTGGTTAAAAATTTTATTTATTACAGCTTTAGTAGTCATTTTCCTAATTGGATATAACCGAACAAATTTACTAAAAGCATCTATTGTTGATAAAATATATTTAAAACTACCCTTTGAAGCAGGAAGCGGCCCATAAAAATCAATAGATAATATTTCTCTCGGTTTTTCAGGACTATAATTACGCATTTCTGAATAATTAGTTTGATTAGATATTTTACTTTTTTGACAAGAATCACAACTTGCTATTCTATGTCTAATCATTCTAGCAAAATGTGGATGATAAAAATATTCATTGAGCATTCTAAAAACTCTTTGAGCACCTATATGAGCGTAGAGCTCGTGAGTCTCATCAATAACTAAATTTAGTGTATCTTTAGTTAAATATAATTTATTATTATTACCTGATACAAAATATAATAAATCGTTATAAATTATATATCTTTTAGTTTTTTCGTTTTTTACTAGTTTTATTATAGATCTAGCAGTTTCATCTTTAAATTGTTCTTCTTCATAATTTTTAAATAATTTTCTTAATTCAGAAGATGGTCTTTTTGCTAAATTATATAGAAAAACTTTGCCTTCATTGCTCTCTTGAATATTTCCTGATTCATCTACATGCGGAATTCTACTTAACGTATCTGCAACCGTATTTAATTTTCCCTCGCAATATTGCATAGAAAAATCATAGTCCTGAAAAGACAAAACCCATCTTGTTAATCTACCGCTTAACAATCGACACGTTTTTAAAAATCATAAAGCTCTATGATCTGTAATTATTATTAATTTAGATCCCAAAATATACGATCTAAATTTATCAAGACTCCATATTATTGTAATATGCTAATATTGCTATAAAACTGAACCTATCGCAATATCACTCGCATCTGTTTGTAAATAAAAGGTTTTGGAAATAATTATTATTTATAATAACAATCTAATAAATTTTATTATCAAAATTAATTATTTTAACTGAATTTTTGAATATCCAAGTAGCAATTCTTCATTTCAATTTTCCTTTCGATTTTTATAGGCTGTGCAGCCACACGCCCAAGCCACCGGACCACCAACCCAAACGTCCAGAGCTCGATCCCAATCGATCCCAATATTTTTTTATATTTAAATTTTCTATTTAATTTATAATTTTATTTTTATTACTATTAAATGTTTTAATTTTTGACAAATATATTGAAATGGTTTTTTTTAACCATGAAATACCATTTCATTATGTTCTAAATAAAATTGAATCTCTGTGGCCATAAGTTACCTAATGCATTGTACATTCGCCCGGTATAAAACATTTTAAAATATTTTATTCGGTTTGGATACAAGAGCATTAAATCGATACTATGTCCATCTTAGGGCGCACTCCCCAATGAATAAAAGTCTAATTTATATAAATGAAATATGAATGATTTATTATCCAAAACTATCTGTTTTGACTAGAAGTGAAACACTCAGTAAGTTTTGTTAAACAATATTTGAAAGATATTTGGAGTTTACCTTTAAAACATCTAGAGGACATCCAAAGGTTACCAGGAGGACATCCAGAGGACATCTATAAAACATCCTAAGCGCATTCAGAGGATTTCCGAAGGACATCTTAAGGACACCCAGTGGATATCCTAGTTTCTCCTTACTTGGATATCCTGAAAATCTCCTTCTGATATCCAGAGGACGTCCCTCGGATATCGACAGGACATATTCCGGATACCCTTAGATCCCCCTAAAACCGGCACTGGACCTTACTGCAAAATTCCATATAACAACCGATGGAATTTGTCCCATGGGATGCTAAGTGGGATCCTACATGGCACTCCGTGTGGTATCCTATATGGAATCTCATGTTGGAACCCATATGGGGCCTCAAATAAATTCTAGAAATAATAATTCCATATAAAATTGCATATATTTTCCCACATAGTAAGTACATAATGAAACCAATACTTAATCCAATACTTAAACCAATACTTAGTTCCAATACTTAATCCCAATACTTAATCCAATACTTTTTTTTGATAAGGGTTTTTATACGTTATTTACCTCAAGTCCTTTGTGGAAGAACACTCGACGCGATATTTCTATGAATCACTCGTGTAGGATCCCATGTAGGTTCCTACATAGAATCCTAGATGAGTCGACATGAGTTCATATACGAGTGATTCATATAGAAGAGCTGCATCTAGTGTTCTTTCACAAACGACTCCAGGTAGATAAGATCTAAAAAGGAAGGGAGCTTGAATAAGAGAATTGTTTTATATGTTTTTTTAAATTTCTCACTTATATATATATAATTATATCTACATATCACACTCTGGTATAAAAACAATAAGAAACACAACAGAAAATACACATTGTAGTGGAGGTTCATATTTTCCAACAGTTTTTTAATTTTCAAACAATTAGCAGGAGTCAATCTGGGTTAAAATTACCATGTCTCTGAATTTTCAAACGTGTCGATCAAGTAGGTTTCTAGTTCACAAATCCAAATGAATGTTACTTCTGATTTGCAGATAAGTTTGACGTCATAAATTCTGGGAAAATTTGATATAACAGGAAATAGTTATTTTAATAAATGTTAAAGTTCCGACGAGAACTAAGTATCCCACTGTTTATAATAAGTAACTTTTAGATGTATTCTGTAAAATTCACATGTACTTTTTGATAGTAAGTATATTTATAAAATTGAGTTGAATGAAAATTTGAGCTGGAATCAGTGCTGTTTAAACTCTGACATTTGTCTAATATAACTCGGTAGTCTAATAGCGGAGGAATATGTAATTAAAAAACCACTTTTAGAAATTCTGTATAAGATATATGCTATTTAAGAACCTACATGGATACTCATACGAGTGATTCATAGAAATGACTCTTGGTGCGTTCTCTCACAAACAATTCGAGATAGATAAGATATATGAATGAGTAATGTTTAAACTCTGACATTGACCTAATTTAGACAGACTCCACAATCTGGAACCGTAAATTTTGAAAATATATGGAAATTTAGATGGTAAACTGCCCACACAGCAATGGAACTTCCCTGACATTCCCAACATTCAGGGAAGTTTCAAAACTTCCAGTAAGTTTGCTGGAAGTTCCAGAACTTCCTTGAAGGTTGGAGATGTTCAGGGAAGTTCCGGTGCTGTGTAGGTCTATTGGATCCTATTTGATCTCCCATAAGGGAAAATATATAAGATGCCATATGTAATTACTATGTGGGAAAATATATGCAATTTATATGGAGTTATTATTTTTTGAATTTATTTGAGGTCCTATATGGGTTTCCACATGGGATTCCATATAAGATCCCACACGACATTACATGTGACAAAACTCATAGATTATTATATGGGATCCCAAATATGATTCTATATATTTACATATCTCTTGTGCATCCTTCCTTATGTAATAATAGCATTTTTAAATATATTATTATTATTGTTGAGGAATAAAATGGCTTAATTGGTCAGATTAGTTCTCAAAAAACTTTTTATTGCCAACGTTTCGAACTGGTACCAGTTCATCTTCAGGGCTACAAATAATTTAATAAATTAACTAAATTACATAAAAATTACAAAATTAAATATATAATCCTTAGAATTTAAGAGTTACATACCAACTTAATTATAAAGGTTTGACTCTCCAAGGAGTCAACCAAGATATGGTAAACATTTAATAATGGTGTTTACCATATCTTGGTTGACTCCTTGGAGAGTCAAACCTTTATAATTAAGTTGGTATGTAACTCTTAAATTCTAAGGATTATATATTTAATTTTGTAATTTTTATGTAATTTAGTTAATTTATTAAATTATTTGTAGCCCTGAAGATGAACTGGTACCAGTTCGAAACGTTGGCAATAAAAAGTTTTTTGAGAACTAATCTGACCAATTAAGCCATTTTATTCCTCAACATTAAAAAAATCTGGTCATTAAAGTTTTTAATTGATTATTATTATTATTATTATTAAAAGAAAGGAGTCTGGTTTTTAGGTAACCAGATTACTCTTTAGTAATTTACGTCTTCATAAGTGCTACTCATTCTTGACCCTAAAGTCCTCTTCACAAGATGATGATACCGGGCTCTTTACAGCAATATCTGCTTCTTTGAAAAAGAATCGCCCTGTTAGTCTATGTCTTTCGTTAAATAACGAAGGAAAATAGTAGAGAATATGGGTAGAGGTTTCATTCTCTCTTCCACATTTTCGACGTGTCACGTAACCACTTTTTTTGACTTGAATTGGGACCTCCATTCCAATCCATCATTTATTCTCGGGGTAGTTTAAGCCGTCTCTTCTTTGATGGTAAGGTGTAAGTGTTCCAGCTCTAAAAGCGCAACTAGAGACATTGTAGGTGTATTACCCAACGACCCCGTGATACACCACAAGACCATCCCCCTTACACTTTCAAGTCGGTTTATAACCGATGCCAATTTGACTCTGCCCTACCAAATCGCAGATTCATATGTTAGTATAGGAAGCAAAATCGACTTATAGAACTACATTAGTGTATCGACCTTTAAACCCCAGCCCCTCCCGATGAACCTTTTACATAGCCATAGGGCTGCCGTGAATTTATGACACTTATTCTCTAAGTGCTCTTTCCAGGACAATTTACTATCGAGGATGCCTCCCACATATTTCGCTTGCGCTGACAGCTGCAGTTGTTGACCTGAAAGCTTCAATGTACGTGTGACTTTCCACTTATAGTATCTCGAAAAGACAAAGACCTCAGTTTTCTTCGGATTGACAGACAGACTTACCAGTCGACACTATCTTATTAAAGATAGAATCAGAACTGAGTGTGATATCAATCACCTCCTCTCTATTCTTAGTTCTACAAGTTGGTGTTGAGCCCGTGCTTAGAATATCTAAATTTGTATTAATGGATGCATGTGTCATTATTTATTTTATAATAATTTCATATAAACGTACATTGACCACATTGGGGAGGACAAAATGTTCAGACAAAATGTTTAGACATAAATAAAATATCTTGTTGGATTTTTATAAAACATGGTTCATAAGAGTTTTTGGGATAGCCGATAACGAATCTGCTATAAAAATTTGAAAATTCAAAATGTGGGATCCAATATGGCAGGCATATTAAGGCTGTATTTAATTTACATATACCACATAGGAACCTATATGGTATACTATACATGTTGATATATGTAATCATAATGTGGATTTATATATAAGTTCCCATGTCTCCATTAAAAATTATCATTTTCTATAGAGACACTGACGGCCATAAGAACACACATCGTCGCTTGGGTGCAGAACTCGCCAATTCAGAGTAGTGCTGAAAACTCTGCCATTCCAGCAAACATTTGAAGAACGTGCCATTTCAGAAATCGCATTTTTCCCTCTTTTTAAGTTAAAATTATTGGGACAAGAAGTTCGTTAATGACAGTTATTTTTCTCTTAAGTTAAACTTGAATATTCAATAATTAACTTCAGAGCATTTTTGACGCGTTTGTGAATGGGAAATAGTTTTTTGAAAATTTATGAATAATAATTTCAGGGTAGGCAGTAGAGTTATTGGTAAGTGTAGAGTGAAGTGCGAAGGTGTGAATCAAAAGGGTGTATGAAGAGGTAGGTGAATGTATAAATGGTAAAAACTGGTGAAAAGAAGGGAAAAGTTGTGAGGTTATGGTGAGAGCGTGTTGAGTGAGACTGAGAGGAGGAGAGAGCGACGAAGGTGAAAGTGTGGATAAGGTAGAACGTGCGAATGTCGAATAAAGAGGAAAGCAATGCCCCCAGTGCTGAAAGTGTGAATGAGGACAGGGCGCGAAAATTTGCAAAGATAGATATCATCAACAGTATAAAATGCAAAGATTGTCAAGTTTTGCTCAGGATAATCAAAAGGTCAGTTGAAGATTCGAAAAAAAAATTAAAGAAACTTGCGATGAAATGGATGAGATTATTAGGGAATTAGAGGAAAAAAAGCGTAGACAGATAAAGATGTTACGAAAGGCATTGAAAGGGATTTTAAAGCGGTTTGAAGAGTGGGAGGCAAGTTGGAAAGAGGAGAAGGGGGAAATGTGGAAGAGAATAGAAGATGTAGAGAAAGGAATAACAGGGGAGAATGAGAAGAGTTTGAAGAGAATGAGAAAGGGTGGAAAGGGAGACAGTGACATTGAATGAAGAAAAACGGGGAAGGGAGGGGAGTAGAAGAATAGGTGATGAAGATCTGAAATCCAAAATGTAGGAATTATCGAAGAGAGTAGAACTTATGGAAAGGGAGAAGAGGAAAAAGAATATCGTGATTAGAGGTTTGAAGGCAAGTTGGAAAGAAGGCAAAGAAGAAGTAGAAAAACTATTGTCAAGGATTGGGGCTAAAGTTAGGATCAGAAAGGTTAAGGGGGTGAGAGAAAAAGAAATGGAAAAACCAAAATTGTGGATAGTGGAATTGGAAGACGAGGAGGATAAAAATGAAGTAATTAGATTAAAAGGTAGGTTAAAAGGATGTATGCCCTGACGAATTTGCTAAACCGAAGTCTGACCGACTTTGGTCAGGTTTTGGTTCAGTTTGGTTTGGGGCAAAATATTGCAATTAGTTAGTGTAATCTGATGAAAAAAATTATGAATCATGCTAAATTAGTTTGTATTTAGTTAATTTGAGCAAGAATTATATTAAATAAAACTGTAATTAACAAACGAGACATATTGTTAATTACAGTTTTATTTAATATAATTCTTGCTCAAATCAACTAAATATAAACTAATTTAGCATGATTTATCATGTTTTTCATCAGATTACACTAACTAATTGCAATATTTTGCCCCAAACCAAACTCAACCAAAAGTCAGACTTCGGTTTAGCAAATTCGCCAGGGTGGAGAGAATAGATGTGGATAGAACTTGGAAAAAGAGAAGGATTCGATGGTTGCTGGAACAAAAAGTGTGGGTATAGAGAGAAGAAATGGAATTGAGGTAAAAGTCCACCATTTGGGTGGATGGAGTAAAATGACAGGTGGAAGAGGATACAGAAGAGATCATCAAAGTGTGACTAGAAATAGGTTTAGACGTAGTAGGAAGAAGCTAAAAAGACCATGAAGAAAAAAGAATACGTTGAAATGGGAGAATGGTGAGGTTAGGATGATTGGATGAGAGACATTGAGAGAAAGTTAATGAATAATGGTAAAAGTGGAACATGTTAGGAATTAAGGAGTAGAATTGATGAGGAAAGAATAGTGAAAGTGTTAATGGTAAAGAAATGAAAGAAAAAAGTAGAGTTATATTTTATATAAAAGTGTGGGCGATGAAGGAAATGAACTCAGGATGGGAAAATAGGAACAGGAAACGGAAGCCCAGGCACTTGGAGGTTAGATGGATAAAATACTAGAAGAGCGACGGCTAGGTTTAAGTTGATTGTGTATTTAGAGTAAGGTTAAATAAGTTGTATTTGTAAGCTTTAATTGTATCTGAATGCAAAGGGAGCGAAGGCCCTCGAACCCGTATGGGATGAGTAAACAAATATAATAATATATGAGAGATTCCATATGAAGTGATCAAGGTAAAAAAAATTATTTGCGAATTATGCTTAAATTCGTGGTATTTATGGTGCAGATAGATGGTAATTTTTTGAAAAAAAAATTTTATCCAATATTTTCCGAGTGGGAGGGGATGGAATTTTTTTGGGTTTTACGGAACAACGAAAATTTCAGTATTTTTTTCTAATTAACAATTAGATAAAAAAATTTGCTATTATCAGTTTCGATAGAGTTTTTCATGGCCTTTCGATTGGTGATATGAATTAAAAAAAAAATTTTTGACCAAAAAAAATGAAAGTCAAAAATAAATTTAAGTTTTTTTTGATGAAGGACACATTTTTTTTTTTTTTAATTGATAGCTGAGGTTTTTTTCGAAAAGGATATGTAGATGAAAAGTTAGGCCTTGAATGTTTAAGCCATGAAAATTAGAGTTTTAGAGCAGAGCGCTGCAGACTCAACGCGACCTAGAGACATCAGCGATCTAAAATCTAATTTTAATGACTTAAACATTCAAGGCCTAACTTTTCATCTACATATCCTTGTAGGGAAAAACCTCAGCTTTCGATTTAAAAAAAAAAAAGAATTGTGCCAAAAAAAACTTAAATTTATTTTTGACTTTCATTTTTTTTGGTCAAAATTTTTTTTTTTAAATACACTGAGAGAAGTTTGGCACAGTATTGGAACTTTCACGTACGCCAGCTGCGCTAAATGAGGTACAGATACTTAACTTTTTTTTAGTTCGCAAGTCGAAATAAAATTGAGCGACAGCAGCGCCAAATAAGTCAGACTCTGTCTCTCTCTGTGGTACAAACATTTTTAGTACAGTATCCGTCCCACAAAGCGCAGAAACTGTATCACATTAGAACAGACTCTGCGCGAAAGGTTAGGTTTGACATATGTATAGTACACAATTCAGATGTCAAGCGAAACTTCTCTCAGTGTACATATCATCAATCGAAAGGACATGAAAAACTCTATCGAAACTGATAGTAGCAAAATTTTTTAATCTATTTGTTAACTAGAAAAAAAAATATTGAAATTTGCGTTGTACCGTAAAACCAAAAAAAATTCCCCCCCTCCCACTCGGAAAATATTGGACAAAAAAAATTTCCAAAAATTACCATCTATATGCACCATTAATACTTCGAATTTAAGCATAATTGGCAAACAATTTTTTTTTACCTTGATCACTTGATATGGAATCTATCATATATATGACGCGACACATATTGCCATGTGAGGAGTTCGATTCTCACTAATTTGCTGTACTACGTGAACTCGCTTTTCTTATAAACTGTATGCCTTGAGTTGAAAGTGAGAGAGACTGATAATAGCGCCGCCCTACCCAGTTGAAAAAACTTGTACAAGATCTTGGGCAGTTCTTGTACAATTTCTTGTACCTGATCAGTATTATAACCTTGTACAAGACCTTCCAAGAACATGTATGTATTCTGCATAAGAAATTGGAACATGTTCTTGTACATGTTCATGTATAAGATCTTGTACAAGAATACTTACTTGTGCAAGGAATGATATAAGATCTTGTACAAGAACACTTACTCGTACAAGGTCTTGTACAGGTTCTTATACAAGTTCATCTTTTCTATAATGTGATTAAGATTTTGTATAATTACTTTTATATAACAGTGGCCGTGAGGTACTAAAGGCGTTCGTTAGACGAGTTCGAAACGGGTTGAGGGTTCGAAACTCGTCAGTGTTGTTTTTTTCTTTTTTGAACCTGTACAAGAACCTCTATAAGAACATGTACAAGGTCTTGTACGAGTAAGTGTTCTTCTATAAGATCTTATACATGAACATGTTCAAGAACATGTTCCAATTTCTTATGCAGAACACATACATGTTCTTGGAAGGTCTTGTACAAGTTCATGACACTGATCAGGTACAAGAAATTCTACAAGAACTTGTCCAAGATCTTGTACAAGTTTTTTCAACTGGGTACGGAGGGTGTGTTAGCCAAGCCATAAGTTTCTATGTAGGAGCCTTCATAAATTCCTACAAATCATTTAAGAGCCAAAAACGGCCTGCCTTTTCAACATGAGATTACCTCTTAAATGACTTGTACGAAATCATAAAGAATTCCACATAGAAACCTAAAAGCTTAGTTAATACACCCGCCGAAGGGCAGCGCTATTATCAATGACTCTCACTGTTAACTCAAGACGTAAATATTGTAAGAAGAGCGAGTTCGCGTAGACCAGCAAATTAGTGAGGATCCAACTCCTTACATGGCAATATATGCCGAGTCATACATATATATGATATTAATATATACAACATTTTATTCCTATTTAGAAATAATTTGGAAAAAAACAATTTATAGAATGCGCTGAAAGGAACACACGTGCGTTCCGATGTCTGTCAGTGTCTCTATTGAAAATGATAACACAACCACACAAAAAAAAAAAAGTACCCGAGTTGGGGAATAAGACTACCCATTCCTTATGTATTTTGATGCGCTGAATCCGAATCCGTCCTCAGAATTGGTCCATCAGGTCAAGTTTTGACCCTAACCTCAAAATTAATAAAATGACACTTTTTGAACATTAGAATTTGAACTCGACTTAACTTTAATACATGCCTAAAACCAATAGAAAGCTTGAATTATTACCTTTAAAACGCTTTTTTAGAAATTGTTCTACGATTATTTTTAACGAAGTTATGATGTTTTACTTAGAATTATTTTTTTCCTTTGGACAATAACACATCAATATTTTTAACATATAGAAAAAAGTCATATTTTAAATAAAACATCATAACTTCGTTAAAAATCATCGTAGAACAATTTTTAAAAAAGCGTTTTAAAGGTAATAATTCAAGCTTTCTATTGGTCCTAGGCATGTTTTAAAGTTAAGTCGAGTTTAAATTCTAATGTTCAAAAAGTGTCATTTTATTAATTTTGAGGTTAGGGTCAAAACTTGACCTGATGGACCAATTCTGAGGACGGATTCGGATTCAGCGCATCAAAATACATAAGGAATGGGTAGTCTCATTCCCCAACTCGGGTACTTTTTTTTTTGTGTGGCTGTGTAATTTTTAATGGGGACATGAGAACTTGTATAGAAATCCACATTATGATTAAACCTATATATGAACCCATTTAAAATCCCATACGGGTTCCTATATGATATATGTAAAATACAAACATAGGAACCCATATCGGATTCTATATGTAAAAAAAGACAAATAGGATCGGGAATTTATGTCAGATCTTCCGGTCTATACATACCCTGCGCTGATAGCAGCACATGCATATGTGTTATAGAACCTTATTCATTTTTCTCGAAGAATATTTATTTTGATAATAAAAACTCATAGCGCATGAAATACGTATTTTTATCAGATCTACAATTTTTGTCTAAAACATTTTTTAAAATTAAGATTATTGCATAAGATAATAGCAAAAAACTGTGAAATATGGTAGATTTTTGTTTTTTAACATTATAATAAAATTGGCGCCAATTTTCATTGTGATATTCGTAATCAGCACATCAAAATACGTAAGTAACAAAGTTTCATAGAAATCGAAAATTTGTGCTAATCGGAAGTATATCCAATAAAGGATATTAGAATTTAATAATTTTTGGAAGAGAATTATGTTGCTTAGAAAAGTTTGTTTCAAACACATTGTGCATAAAAATACTTTTTGTCAAAAAATACTTTCTGTTGGAAAATACATGTTGTCAAAAAATACTTTCTGTCAGAAAATACTTTTGGTCAAAAAATACTGTCGATGGCACGCTACTAGATTTCGATGCCCGCCTAATAGGCGGGCTCGAAAGCTAGTATTAAATATTTTGACATCAAAGCTTAAAAAGTTAATTTAAAAATCAATAGAAGGTCTACTGCCTAACCCAAATTTATATGTATTTTGCCTTAAAATTAAGTTTTTTATATTTCCAAAAATAAGCGAATTTTTTAAAAAATTCAGTTCATGGCTATATGCAAACAAATTTGGATCGAGCAGACTGCCTTTCTAATGGTTTTTCAGTAATTCTATAAAGTTTAGAGTCAAAAGTTATTATTTATAGAGAAAGTTTACGGACATATTTTGCTTATACCAATGACGTCATGCTACATAACATGCCCTGAAATTCATCTTCACCGAGAGAATTGTTTTTTGTAACAACGCATTTTTACACTGGATAAAGTATAATTATTCTTCAATCAAAAATAATTTTTGATTGATTCAAGCATACAGTCCAAGCATATTTTTATTCATGGTAAAAGAAAATACTTTCGTTTGCATAATAAAGGCACAATTTAGTAAAAACAAATTTTTTTTCAACTAATAAATAGCAAAATATTGAATTTGTTTATATTGTTTGTTTATAACAATGTTTTAAAAAAACAAACACTTGATTTCTTTTTATACTCTTAAGGGCACTACGCCAGTGCCGCCTTTATAGTGCGCGACTGCGCAGACGCACAGGGCGCTGGAAATTCACCCTATTGTTTATGTATATGGCGCAAGAAGACTATGGCGCTTTCGGAAAATTTGGTCATATGCTCGCACAAGACGCCTAGATGGCTAAAGCCGGTTCTGCACTACGCATATCAAGTATTAAGCATGGGGAAATTTTTTTCAGTGAATGGGACAAAGAGATGTGAAAAATCTCCATTTTTTAAACACTTTACGTTAACATAACTTGTTTATAAAATGAATTTTATAATCGGTTATCAGAGATCTCTGAAAAATTTATTTGTGAACATTTAAAAAAAAAATTTTTGGCGGTTGAAAATTGCGCCCAAGAAATCACTTTGAGCCCTGCTTTTTCATTTTTTTTCACCGTGCAGTGCACGTAACCTTCAGATTACCATAAGATATTGTGCTGTCTGGGCACCATATTTATACATGGTTTAGCTTTAGACCATGTCTACAGGCATCTAAAAGCGTCATATCTGTGTCTGTGAGATAAAAAATACTGTACTTATTTGTTATTTTTGTTATAATTATTCATAACCTTTAAAAGTAAAAAACCAACTTTTATGTATAAATTCAAGCAAAGTCTCCTCTATTAAAATTACCTATAATTTACTAATATCCACTTAGCACAAAATATTTCCTGAAACTTGCCTGATCCTAACACTTCAAGTTTCGGAATATTCAAATGAATGTTCAATTGTAATACAATGTTAAGAAAATATTGCACAAGAAGATTCCTGCAATATTCAAGCAATATTTCAAAAAAAGTTCAAATTTTTTTTATTTGCAATCAATCTAAATTTTATGTTATGTTTGACACCCGAATGACTCTTATTTTGTGTCAATATAGACTCACAAGCAGACATTTTAATACTTGCACCAATGTTGTCAGAACATTCATTGGAATATTTCGAAACTTAGAGTGTTAGGGTCAGGCAAATTTTAGGAAATATCTTGTGCTGTGTGATATCACACATTTTTAGAAGAAAGAGAAACTTTTACGTTTTTCCTCGTCTGAATTTTTAATATCTATGTATATTATTGCTTTAAAATAATATTTTGCGCCAAATATTTTTCAGGATGATCAGACCTGTGAACAAAAATGTTTTGACCTGATTTCAATGTTGACGCTTCTCGCTCTTAAGGGCATGTGATGGAGAATAACGTCACTAGTATAGGCAAAATTTGTTCGTAAACTTTCTCTTAAAATAATTAATATTTTTACATAAAACTTTATGGAATTACTTAAAATATCATTAAGATGGTCTCTCTGACCCAAATTTGTTTAAATTTTGCCTTAAAATTAATTTTTAAAAAATTAGCTTATTTTCAAAAAATTAAAAAAAATTAATCTGACCCAAATTTGTTTAAATTTTGCCTTAAATTTAATTTTTAAAAAATTAGCTGATTTCCAAAAAATTTTAAAAAATTAATTTTAAGGCAAAATTTAAACAAATTTGGGTCAGAGAGACCATCTTAATGATATTTTAAGTAATTCCAGAAAATTTAGAGTCAAAACGTTTATTATTTTAAGAGAAAGTTTACGGACACATTTTGCCTATACCAGTGACGTCATTCTCCATCACATGCCCTTAAAAGACAAAATAAATTAGTAAATGTTGATTTATTAGAAATAATAGAGTGGCCATGTGGTGGAACAAAAATTTTGTTGCTATAAAAAGCAGCTAAATATTATTTTTTAATGATTATTTCAAATTTCGATAATACTTTAAAAATAATATTCAACTCTTTTTTATAGTAACAAAATTCAAGTTCCACCACTTGTGCCACTCCCAGCAAGAAGGCCAATATTAAAAAGGATTTAAAAATTTAATAATTCCAATGATAACGCAAATTATTTAATTAAAAATTAAATTATTTAATCTTTTGAATCCCTTTTCCGACTTTGACTTTTAAATTCCGTGATGATAGCTAGTTTGATAGTGAAAAGAATCCCAGCGAATCTCATCCTAAAGTTCTGTATAATTTTGCAATAACTAAAAATTGAACGAACAAACTTTTAAACAGTAGCTTCCACTATTGGACGTCAGGAGCGCATATTACATTGTATCGAAGGAGAGACGGTTAGTAAATTATGTAATAGATCTCGCGATATAGATAATTAAGTCAGTTTTTAACACAAATTGAATAATTAACCAAATTTATTTTTTATATACTAAACTTCAAAATTTTAATTATACACTCGTTTTTCGGCCTTACATCCATACAAGTGTTTTCCTTGTGAATTTGTTTTTTTGACAGAACGGCTTGAAATTAGGAGAACTCGCATTTGCCAGTATTAAATTTGGCTACTTTGCGGTTGCTATCGACGGATTAAAAAGTACAATCGGAAAAAGGGATTCCAAAATATTAAAATTTTTAAATTCTTTTCAATGTTGGCCTCCTTGCTGGATCTATTATTTCTAATAAATCAACATGTACTAATTTAATTTGTCTTTTAAGAGCGAGAAACGTTAGCATTGAAAGCAGGTGAAAGCATTTTTGTTCACAGGTTTAATCAGCCTTAATTTGAATTTATCAAAAATCGTTGTCCTTTTTAAATGCAAATTTAGTAAATTTTATAAGACTATTACTGTTAGATTATAGTAAAAATATAAATATTTATTATTATTTACAGTATTATCATGATTATGTTTTGAAGTCAAAAGATCACTTAAATCCAAACTCGATGCAAGAAGATTATGAACAAATTGAGTCATCAACTCCCTCACATCAAAAATTTAACCAAAATAATCACAAAAAAAAGACATTCTCACCACAATTGCTGACATTTGACATCAATGAAGCAGAAAGTCGGTATTTCACAAAGTTTAACCAAAACTTAAATCCAAAAGATGCCAAAGATTTAATTGTTAATAATACTCATTCACTCGCCGAAGATCGTAATTTAAATTTTACTGAAACTATAGATGAATATTCAGAAATTAAAGACTCTAACGCTTTGAAAATCTTTCCTGATAATGACAACATCAGTAATCCAGAAACCACTTCAAGTGTTGATACTAAAATGAAAAACACTTTTCCCATGGTAACAATAAAAGAGAATTTTAATGAGCCTAATAGTATTGTAGTAACTACAACTCCAGTAAATAATCCTATACAACAGAAACTCCTTAGACATGATTTAGATCAAAACACTTCATCAGAAGGTCTCATGAAAGAAGAGTTTTCTAAGACAATAAGGAAACCGAGTAATTCATCAAATTTTCAAAAGGTTAGTAAATAAATTTTTAATAAAATATTTGTTTATCCCATAGGCACAAACATGGCGCTTTTAGATGCCTGTAGGCTAGATCGGCCGTGTGAAAATGGCGTCCATTTTCATACGGTCAAACAAATGAACGCATTTAAACCCTAACCTACAAGCATTTAAAAGCACCTCGTCGATGATGTTTCTGTATCAGTGATAGTCGAGGTCGAAGCCCGAGAAGAAACGAGTATACAAACATCATTGTAAACAAATTGGACTGACTTTAAGGCCGTTCTATATGGGTGCGAAACTTAGTGTTGCGGCGATTTGTCGCCCTCCCACCATAGGTACCTTGTCACCTGATTTTGAGAATAGCGTGTGTGAGGGAAAATGCTCAAGTGACCACTTCACGAATGTCCCCTCACGCGCTATCCTCAAAATTAGGCAACGAGGTATACCCATGGTGGGAGGACGACAAATCGCCGCAACACTGAGTTTCGCATCCATATAGAACGGCCTTCAGGTCAGTCCAATTTGTATACGATGATGTTTGTGTACGAGTGACAGTCGAGGGCGAAGCCCGAGAAGAAACGAGTTGCCTTTACCCCCGTGTTGCTTAATATACTATTTCATCACTCATGCATGCTCGTTTTATGCCTCGCCGAGCGAGTCTAAACTCCACCTTTTCGAGTGATGTGCGTAGGTGCGCTTAAATTTACAATTTAAACTCTTATAGAAGTAAAATCATGAAGTCACTTGCGCGAATTTAAACTTTTTACACACACTTCTCAGTCAGCTGTCATATTTGTGCGCGGCTCCGTGTATGCTCTACACATCAGTCATTTTTTCAGTGAGGTCTAGGGCTGTGCACGAGACCAATACTAGTCTCGATATTGTCTTGGTATCATCTCGATTTTCAACACGATACCGAGACGATGCCCCAGAAAAATATCCGAAACGATACCGAGACGATACTACGATAAATGACAGTGTCGATGATACTCTCAACGAGTCTCGTCGAAACTCACTTTTGGTCAAGTTTTAACAAAACTACTTCTCGTTGATTAGTATTTTGTCTCATCAGAATTGCAAAACAAATAATTTAAATGTATAATAAAATTTGTTTTAGAAAAAACCGAAAGATTTATACTCGGGTAATATATATTTTTTTAACAGACAGTGTATGTAATGTATCGGATCTCGTGCGCAGCCCTAGTGAGATCGTACTCCCAAATAGCACGATAGTTTGCTATAAAGCTACTGTAAGGGTTATCCGTAAAAGTTGTAAGGTTAATAGGTAAGCCGGTAGTAAGCATACAGTGAACTTAAAATTTCTGCTTTACAGTAAACTTACGAAGTAAAGTCGTAGTAACCTTACGCTGTAAGGTCGTGGTAAGCTTACATTGTAAACTTGAGATAAGCTGAACCTGGCACCGTAAGCTTGTTGTAAGCTTACAGTAAGCATACTTGTATACTTGAAGTGAACTGAAGCAAACTTATTTGCATATTTTTTAGAAAGCTTATTCAAAAGTTCTTTACAAGTTAAGCTATAATTTGTGACTAAAGAACTTTTGAACAAGCTTTCTAAAAAATATGCAAATAAGTTTGCTTCAGTTCACTTCAAGTATACAAGTATGCTTACTGTAAGCTTACAACAAGCTTACGGTGCCAGGTTCAGCTTATCTCAAGTTTACAATGTAAGCTTACCACGACCTTACAGCGTAAGGTTACTACGACTTTACTTCGTAAGTTTACTGTAAAGCGGAAATTTTAAGTTCACTGTATGCTTACTACCGGCTTACCTAGTAACCTTACAACCTTTACGGATAACCCTTATATTAGCTTTACAGCAAACTATCGTGCCATTTGGGCGTGTTTGCACCGCATTGAAAATCCGAATTTGAGGTTTGCTTTGGGGTTCGTTTAAACTCGATGAATCGTGCATTCGTGATAATAGTATATTATGCATCAAGGGAGGGAAGGCCGTGTTTTTTTGTTGAACATTGTGCAAGACAAAAAATCGGCCACCCGAGGTACATATGCTATTTTCTATCACATAGGTACGAAAACACGAGCTTTTCGCGCATGTGTGGTAAAAAAAATATTTTGCATAACATGAGGAAGTATCGATTTACTATTAGACGGAGTTTTTAGCACCCCTACAGAAAAAAGGGACCCCACTTTTCGCATGGATTACTATGTCCTGTTCTATGTCTAAATGGTGGTCAGAAGGCACGTGAAACGGGACATGAAAAACCACATGAAGAACGACCTCCCTTTTTGAAATAGCTTTTCACGTACAAAATGATATGCAGAACCATATTTAAAAGTATAGGTAGAGAGCGATATAGAAAACCAACCAAATTTAAATTTTTTAATTTTTGTATTTTTACTGTAGGTACTATTAAAAATGCTTTTAATTTATTATTTTATTAACAATCTTATTTATACTTTTGAAAGGAAAGTCTATCAAAACTAATACTTTTTGATAGAGTTTCATGGAGAAAAATTGCAATACTTTTCAATCCGTATTCTGAATCCATTTGAATAAAGTATCAATACATTTGGATAGAAAGACTATCGAAACGAATACTTTTTGATAGAATCCAGAAGTACCATACGCTGGATATTCTAAGGATATTTTAGAAAAATCCTAATAATATCCGTAGGTCATCCTTAGGATTTCAACTAGGGATTGCAATCCCGCAATCCCGCGGGATCCCGCACATTTTGATGGCTTGCGGATCCCGCATAATATTTTGCGGGATCCGCAAAATTATGCGGGATCCGTAAAACTGACATTTGTTTTTTATATGAGAGATTTTATATGAAGTGATCAAAATAAAAAAAATTGTTAGCCAATAATGCTTAAATTCAAAGTATTTATAGTGCGTACAGATGGTAATCTTTGGTGATTTTTTTTGTCCAATATTTTCCGAGTGGGAGGGGGGTAATCTTTCTGGGTTTTACGGTACAACGCAAATTTTAGTAACTTTTGCTTCCTCATAGAGGAAGCTTTGTGATCGTTAAAATATTAGATTTTCCAAAAATAGTCTAAATCGACTCATTTTTATCTAAAAAGCGAAAATTTTCATTCCTAAGCGAATGTCCAGATGTATGTGTATGTGTGTGTGTGTGTATAGCGTTTTTTGTGTACAAGATATCTTGAGAACGCTTAAACGGATTCCAATAAAATTTGGATGACTTATTAAGCTCATGAATATCTAAATTTGGACACAAGGATTTTTGAAAATACCCAACCAAATTTTGTTGAGCACTATTTTTCATCGAAAAAAATCGGTTTTTGCCAAAAAAAATTTTTATGCTAAAAATACAACTTAATGAATACGAAATCATATTCCTTATCTCAAAACGAATCGATTGACCTATATAACTTTTATAATTAATCAAGAATTCGTAAAATTATTCATATTTTTATATTTTTTTGCATTTAAAATTCATCATTTTTAAATTACTTTCCCAATTAAGTTATATATTATTAATTTCTTGCTTCCTCTATGAGGAAGCAAATTATTTTGCTTATTTGGAAGCGAAATGTCCATGAAATGGACATAATTCTCACCTAGTTTTATATTTAACAATAAATTAAAAAAATTTTGCTATTATCAGTTTCGATAGAGTTTTTCATGGTTTTTCGATTGGTGATATGTATATAAAAAAAATAACATTTTTTTGGTAAAAAAAATATATAAATACCTCAATATTAATACCTCGAGTTTAAGCATGATTGGCTTAAACTTAAATATGAGTGTGTCTTGTTTACTCATTTTTTTTACATTACCTAATGAATAATGGGCAAACATTTGTCTATTGTTTACGACTATTTAAAATCTATAACGCCAACCAGTGTAGAAGCAGAAAGAGCGTTTTCAGCAGCAGGATACATTTGTAGTTCCTTAAGAAGCAGGTAGGGGGACGAAACCATTAATATAATATGTTTTTTGAGATCATATTTTCAGATAAATGAATAAAAAAATTACAGATTATAATTATAATTTCCAATCTCAATAAATACCTATTACTTAAACATAAACACACATATTTTCTTTCTTGATTACAAATTAGTGAGTCTGATTGTACAGTACAATAGTCTTTTTATTAGTAACTTTTTTTAATAAAAATAGTTTTAATTTTGAAGTTCCCATCATATTAGAATTATCTAATTAACAGAATTTATTTATTAAACCATGCACTTACACGCAGAAAAAACCATGAACGCCGGAAAAATTCCAAAAACACTGCGGGATCCTGCGGGATTGTTACCGAATCCCGCAAATGATCCCGCGGGATTGAAAACTGTGCGGGATTGCAATCCCTAATTTCAACGGGAAATGCTCATCAGGATCCCACCAGACATCGTCAAGAGATATCCACAAGACATCATTTTGAATTTCAAAATGGTCAAAATATTTTTTCCAGTAGTTATATATCCAGGAAAGCAGAAATTTTAATATCCACTGGATATCCTAAGGGTGCCCAAAGATATCTTTTTCATTACCTGAAATCAGGAAACGTTTTTATTCAATATTTTTAAAGTTATAACAATTCAAACATCACCGGTTTGTACAGATCACTACGCGCGCTTTTCTTTTCTTTTCTCTCTCCAGTAAAATCACCAATTTGCTTCTAAGTTCTCCTTCTTCGGAGTGCATTACATATATTGTAAAATCTAAAACCCAGATTAACCCTCACTTAATCTGTATTAAAAAAACTATTTTATTTATTCCAATCGTTTTTTTCAATTCTTTACTAATCCAGCCTTCTTGCCGAGTATCTGCCAGTGCTATTCCATTCCCCCGTAGCACCTAAACTTGCCTCAACCTGGCCAACCTTGCCTCAAGTTTTTAAACTTGCATCAAAGTTTCTGAAAGTTGACTATACTTGAGGAAAGGTTGGCAAAGTTGAGGCCAGTTTAGGTGCTGTGGAGGTTGCTGCCACTACTGGCGCAGCACTGCGTCTATTGTTACTATGCCCTTCCATGTGTCATATTATTATAGTTAATAATTTTATTATATTTAGATTTGAAGAGCAGGAACGAATTTTTCCGTGGTGTGGACGACTTACTTAAAGGTTTCAACTTTGAAGTCCAATTTCTGCAAACTTTATATTATGTTATAAGATGTTAGTTTACATAATGAAAAAAATAATAATAGCTAAGTATTGGGTCAATATTGGTCCACCCTTGGAAATCTGTCACTATGAGCAGTGAAAAAAATACTTATAGGAATACTCAGCCAATTGTCCAGTACATACATTTGTTAATGATTTGCAATCGGAAGTTTAACATCGGCTAAACATTGGACCAATATTGTTAGCCAATGATTGGGACGGATGTTAATATCCTAAGGATGACCTACGGATATTATTAGGATTTTTCTAAAATATCCTTAGAATATCCAGCGTATGGTACTTCTGGATTCTATCAAAAAGTATTCGTTTCGATAGTCTTTCTATCCAAATGTATTGATACTTTATTCAAATGGATTCAGAATACGGATTGAAAAGTATTGCAATTTTTCTCCATGAAACTCTATCAAAAAGTATTAGTTTTGATAGACTTTCCTTTCAAAAGTATAAATAAGATTGTTAATAAAATAATAAATTAAAAGCATTTTTAATAGTACCTACAGTAAAAATACAAAAATTTAAATTTGGTTGGTTTTCTATATCGCTCTCTATCTACTTTTATATATGGTTCTGAATATCATTTTGTACGTGAAAAGCCATTTCAAAAAGGGAGGTCGTTCTTCATGTGGTTTTTCATGTCCCGTTTCACGTGCCTTCTGACCACCATTTAGACATAGAACAGGACATAGAAATCCATGCGAAAAGTGAGGTCCAGTTTTTCTGGAGATAAGTGAAGCCGGAGTTCCGATGAGTGCCTATCGGGACTCCGGCTTCACTCATCTCCGTGCTCGATTTCTGGTAAAAACATCCGCCCTCTCCATAAATCGGCCATTTTTTCCCATGAAATGCAGTATACTATTTTGGTTTCAGTACTTAAAAATGCACCTACTTATTTAAATGTTTAACTTTACAGACTGAATATCACAGAAGAAAAGTGAGGATCAGAGTGAATCCAATCAATGAAGAATTTGTAACTGCAGAATCCCAACATTATGGTTCCCCTTTTAATATGTTAAAAGGTGAAACCGTTAATAGCAACATAATGCCCACTGTTAAGTTTCAAGATATTACATCAACAATCTTAACGACACAAAACCCATCGGAGAAATCCCATTTGAATGATTCGGATAAATCTTCTTTTAAAATATCAAAACTATATACATTTTCACCAAATGACCCTCAAGAACAGTTTAGCAAAAATAAACAGGATATTACTGCAAAAGCATCTGAATCAGAAGACAAGAATTCTAAAGAATTTGTAAATAGTAAGGTAGACAGTTCATACTTAGGAATTACATATAAAATTAACGATATGCAAAATAATAACTATGTTTCTAGTAATGGGGAATTATTAAATAAAAATAATATTCCAAAAAGAAAATTGAACAATTCTATGAATGCAAACATAACTGAAATTACCCATCCTAAAAATCATAGATTAGAGTGGAGTGAAATACAATCTACTAATTTATCAACCTATGATTTTGTAAAAAATGAGTCCTATAAAAATGAATCATTTCCAAAAAAAACAAAACTTGTAAACAAAAATAGTGAAAGAGAAACTAAAATAATGTCCGATTATGTTCAAGCAATTTTTGATAGCATTAAAAACGTCAGTGAGAAAATAAGCACTAATAGTAGTTCTCTTCAAGATGAAAAGTATGAAACAGCTGCAGTTGATAAGGAACTAAACCACAATCAGTATGGAGATATAGTCACAATTAGCTCTTTGCAAGCAAATTATATTGAAAAGAAGGTTCCCAACTACAATGTCAAGACAACGGACAACTTATTTTCAGAAAGCGTCATCAAACCCGATGGGTCAAATTCAGAATTACTAATACAAAATGAAAAAGAAAAATTTAAAGTTACAAATTCAGGAGGAATATTTAGAACCTCAACCACTACAAAAGTTTCGCACATGACTGAAATTTGTTACAGAGGTAAATGTGTGATGGCAAAACCAAAAGTAACTGAAGAAGTAAGAAAGTAAAATATGAAATTAAATTAGGTATAATTCGCCGATAACCATAATAATTGATTCCCTCACAGCAACGGATATCAGAGGACATGCCTAATAATATATCAGAATGTTCAACAATAGGATAATCCATATGTCTTCTAGATATTCCATTGATATCATAGGATGTTCTTTAGATGTCTTTTAGCATTAAAAATAATTTTGGAAAAAGTCTCTCTGATATCCCCCAGATGTTTTCTGGAAATTCCGACGATGTAATATATAGACAATCAAATATTATATTAAGGGTGTGTTCTAGTTACGGACCGGGGAAAGTTTTCTGGTTAAAACAGTGTACACTTGACTATGCGAGTAAATTACATTAGGGCTAAACTATATAAACAGTTCTAGAACCAAGTAGGAACTGTGATATACAACTTACGTAAGTGTAGTATGTATTGAATAGTTCTTAAACTTGTAAAAATGTTCTAAAATTCTGTTAGAATAGAGTTGCATAACACATCTATAACTATAGTTTGTAAAACATGTTCTATATTTTTCTTGGCTCTCTGCGTTATAAAACACTATTTATAGAACGTGTAATCTGGGTGACCTTAAAGTGGCAGAAAGATGTTGTACTGTCTGGTTGTGTTTTTAAATGCGAAAAACTTATGATAAATATTTATGATTCAACGTGGATATTCGGTAGGTTGCTTTTCACCAATTAAAAAAAAATCATTATATTCATTTTTTTCCCCATTTATTTTTCAACATTACTTTTACAAAAATGCGAATATCTTGGAATATAAAAACAAAGAAGTGGGTCCTTTTCATGTGGACGTCCCTAGTGAGTATAGACTGAAAGACTTTTTATGGGGGATTATTTCTCAAGTGTCACAGGTCCGAAAAGCAAGTTTATTCTATCGGGCTGTAACTTGGACAAAATGTTGTCCTATTGAATAGTAATGAATAAAAAAAAAATCTTGACTATAGAAGAAATATTAAGATTGGGGGAGGGGATGAAATTTTTGATTTTTTTAAAAAACTGTTTACTTTGATAAAATTTTTGTTCTTATAATTTAAATTGAAAAAATTCTTGTAATACCAGTTTCGATAGATTTTTTCACGCTCTTTCGATCGGTCTTATTGTTTTTTACGAGAAAAAATTTTTTGATCCCTAAAAATGGAAAATAAAAATAAAAATGACTTTTTCTTCAAAAAGGACAATTTTTAATTTTTTTTTTATTTTTTTAAATGAAAGCCCTACTTTTTTCCTATAAAAAATCTTTGGAGTAAAATGTTGGATGAGAACTCCTAATCATCGAAAATAAATGTTGAATAGAACCTAACGCCTGTGACGCTCGCTGCCACTAGCACACACTGTGGCCAAAAGCACTATTTTTGATAAAAATCAGCCGACAACTCAAAAATGAACCGATTTTAATTATTTTAATTTAAATACTCAAGAATGTTTGTACTATAACGCTTAACTGCTACAAAATCAAGATTTTTTTATAAACTAAAATAAATGTTAATAACTTTTAAAAAGTAAAAAATTGATTTTTGAGAAAGTGATTTCCAGATACTTTGATGCAAGAAACTATATAAACTTATATATTTTACACACAAATTTTGTCTAAAATATTTTTAAATGGTTCCAGTTATAACACAACAATTTTTAATTTGTTTAAACAACCTTAGTTAACAAATAAATAACTTCCAAACTTTTCCTACCTTAGACTTCGTTTCTTTTGTAAAACTAATTAATTACTATTGGCCTAGAGTTCTAATACAGTTGGGGATAATTTCTAACAATTTTTAAATTGTTTAAACAATCTTAGTTAACAAATAAATTACTTTTAAAGTTTTCTTTATTTAGATCTTGTTTTTTTGTGAAATTAATTAATTACTATTGGTCTAATATTCTAATACAGTTCAGGTTGTTTATTAACAAATTGTAAATTGTTTAAACAATCTTAGTTAACAAGTAAATTACTTTGAAAGTTTTCTTTACTTAGATTTCCTTTGTTTTGCAAATTTAACTGATAACTTTTGGCCTTGATTTATCATAGAGTTTAAGATGTTCAGTAATCCTTAGATTTGGATTCTTTTGCAAATTTAATTATTAAGTATTGGCCTAGATTTATAATACAGTTTGAGATGTTTTCTAACAATTATTTTATTGTTTAAACTATATCTTAGTTAATTATTAATTATTACTGAACATCTTAAACTCTATGATAAATCAAGGCCAAAAGTTATCAGTTAAATTTGCAAAACAAAGGAAATCTAAGTAAAGAAAACTTTCAAAGTAATTTACTTGTTAACTAAGATTGTTTAAACAATTTACAATTTGTTAATAAACAACCTGAACTGTATTAGAATATTAGACCAATAGTAATTAATTAATTTCACAAAAAAACAAGATCTAAATAAAGAAAACTTTAAAAGTAATTTATTTGTTAACTAAGATTGTTTAAACAATTTAAAAATTGTTAGAAATTATCCCCAACTGTATTAGAACTCTAGGCCAATAGTAATTAATTAGTTTTACAAAAGAAACGAAGTCTAAGGTAGGAAAAGTTTGGAAGTTATTTATTTGTTAACTAAGGTTGTTTAAACAAATTACAATTTGTTAATAAACAACCTGAACTGTATTAGAATATTAGACCAATAGTAATTAATTAATTTCACAAAAAAACAAGATCTAAATAAAGAAAACTTTAAAAGTAATTTATTTGTTAACTAAGATTGTTTAAACAATTTAAAAATTGTTAGAAATTATCCCCAACTGTATTAGAACTCTAGGCCAATAGTAATTAATTAGTTTTACAAAAGAAACGAAGTCTAAGGTAGGAAAAGTTTGGAAGTTATTTATTTGTTAACTAAGGTTGTTTAAACAAATTAAAAATTGTTGTGTTATAACTGGAACCATTTAAAAATATTTTAGACAAAATTTGTGTGTAAAATATATAAGTTTATATAGTTTCTTGCATCAAAGTATCTGGAAATCACTTTCTCAAAAATCAATTTTTTACTTTTTAAAAGTTATCAACATTTATTTTAGTTTATAAAAAAATCTTGATTTTGTAGCAGTTAAGCGTTATAGTACAAACATTCTTGAGTATTTAAATAAAAATAATTAAAATCGGTTCATTTTTGAGTTGTCGGCTGATTTTTATCAAAAATAGTGCTTTTGGCCACAGTGTGTGCTAGTGGCAGCGAGCGTCACAGGCGTTAGGTTCTATTCAACATTTATTTTCGATGATTAGGAGTTCTCATCCAACATTTTACTCCAAAGATTTTTTATAGGAAAAAAGTAGGGCTTTCATTTAAAAAAATAAAAAAAAAATTAAAAATTGTCCTTTTTGAAGAAAAAGTCATTTTTATTTTTATTTTCCATTTTTAGGGATCAAAAAATTTTTTCTCGTAAAAAACAATAAGACCGATCGAAAGAGCGTGAAAAAATCTATCGAAACTGGTATTACAAGAATTTTTTCAATTTAAATTATAAGAACAAAAATTTTATCAAAGTAAACAGTTTTTTAAAAAAATCAAAAATTTCATCCCCTCCCCCAATCTTAATATTTCTTCTATAGTCAAGATTTTTTTTTTATTCATTACTATTCAATAGGACAACATTTTGTCCAAGTTTCAGCCCGATAGAATAAACTTGCTTTTCGGACCTGTGACACTTGAGAAATAATCATTAATAATTACTAAAACTGCGATTTAATTTTAATAAACTCACTACAGTAATCCCTCGATAGTCGTGACAACCTATGAAATTTTCCCACCCTTCAACCTCGATAGTCGTACGCCGCAGAAGTCACGCCTCTTGGATGATTTCAGGAATGTATGCTTCATAAATTTCTCCCAGAGATAGACGACAATTATAGAAATATTTTTTAAGAATTTTTATTATAGTATTATTAATAATAATTAATATAATTATTAAATAGATCTAAACATTTAAATAAATTGGAGCTTCTGTGTATAAAATTTGAATATAATTAAAATTAAGAAAATTTTAGAGTTTAAAAATTTATATTTATAAAAACTGTGGATCAATTTAAATTCGAATAGTTTTAAATCTATATCCAATTAATTAAAATTTGTTCTTAAAATTCAAACATGCTACTAAATATCTAAATTCAATAAATAATACTTTCTGGTTGTTCAGAGTAAATATCTTAAATATTGTATTTTGGTTAACTGTCGCTCTTTCAGAAAATATAATTTAAACTCTTTATTTTTAGAAATTATATTGCTAACGAGTATATTAAGTTCTTGAATATTATTGTAATTATGTTTCTTATTTGATGTTTGAAGATATTGAATTTGTAAATCGTAAAGTTCTTTTGAAGTTCACTTAAATTTATTTAATTTCATTTTCTGAGTTATATAAGTTATAAAAGTACCTTAATGAGCCTTTTAATTTGTGTAAACAGATAATTAACTTTTTTAAAAACAAACATTTATTGAATTTAATTTTCACAAATGTAGATTATTCATTTGCACTGACTAGTGACGCGCGCACGCTGGAAAGCGTACGACTATCGCGGTTGGGACCCGCCTACAAAGCGTACAACTATCGAAGTTCACGACTATCGAGTGTCACGACTATCGAGGGATTAGTAGTCAGTTGATTAAAATTTTTTACTGAAACAAAGAAAAAGTGCAGAGAAAAACAATATTCCGACGTAAGCAGCGAATTGACAAATGACAGATAACCTAACCTCAATGCTACTACCTTATTTAATACATTTATACAAACAAATGAAGAAGAATTCTAAATTACATACTTAACTTATATTATAACGCATATATCCCTACTGAAAAATCCTATATAGGATCCTACATAGGATCCTATATAGAATCCATATGGATTCCTATGAGAATCCACGTAGGATCCTATATAGGATCCTATATAGGTATTGTCCTATAGGAATCCATGTGGATTCTCATAGGAATCTATGTGGATTCCTATAGGTCGCCTATAGGACACGTCCTATATAGGATCCTATGTGGACTCTCCTATAGGAATACATGTAGGATCTCGTATAGGATCCTACATAGGCGTCCCAAAAAAATTTTTGTACACCCCCCTACATAGGATCCTACGTAGGTTCCCATATAGGATCCTATATAGGATCTTTTATGGGCGCCCAAAAAAAATTATGTACACAGAATTAATTGTTTTTTTTAACAACTTTATTCAAATATACATTAAGCACCATTATAAGGACGAAAAATATTTACTGCGCAGGCGTAAGTATTGTAGAATACGTAAAAGACGACTGCGCATGAGGAAGGGGTACAAAAAATTTTTTTGGGGGTACCCATGTAGGATCTTATATGGGTTCCCATATAGGATCCTATATGGGAACCTACGTAGGATCATATGTAGGAGGATGTACAAAAATTTTTTGGGACGCCTATGCAGGATCCTATATGAGATCCTACATGTATTCCTATAGGAGAGTCCACATAGGATCCTATATAGGACTTGTCCTATAGGCGACCTATAAGAATCCACATAGATTCCTATGAGAATCCACATGGATTCCTATAGGACAATACCTATATAGGATCCTATATAGGATCCTACGTGGATTCTCATAGGAATCCATATGGATTCTATATAGGATCCTATGTAGGATCCTATATAGGATTTTTCAGTAGGGATCTTAACCTAGAATACATAGATATTATAGCAATCGCTTTACACTTTACTATAACGCAACGCAAATATACAATTAATGTAACAGGTAAATTTTTTTCTTTTATATGAATGAACAATTTCCTTACCACTTGTGAGATCGGTGCTTACGGGTTAAATCTTACTCCCAACACAAAAAATGATTTTAAAGTATTATGCTACTTTGTGTATTATTAATTAAGACAATTTTTAGAAAACCCAGAATCTATTTTTTTGTAGATAAAAGTAAACTAGTACTTAGGGTTATGTTTTGTTACACGTATTTAAGCAAAGTTCATTGTATGCGTGAAGCATTTCAGGACCGACTTTAGGAGGGGGGCGAACCCGAATGAGGACCAGGACATCACAGCTGAAGGGAACTCATCTAGGGTTTTGTAAGTGCATGCTTCATGTATAAATGATACACGGTTTGTTACTGCTTTCTACATGTTTTTTATCAACGTATTGAGCATTTAATTATAAGAGAGTGGCAAAATTGAAATTTCGCCTGGGGCGCAGAAAGTACTAAAGTCGGTCTTGGAAATGGAAGAATTTTTTATACATGTGACTACTAAATTTTGATAAACAACAGATCATCTTTTGTTCAAAAAGTGTTAATAATTTAAACATTCTGCATTTTTACACTTGTTTCCCCATTATGGTAGTGAGTTTACTAAAATTAAATAGCGGTTTTAGTCAATATTAATCTAAAAAGTCCTTCAGTGTAGAATCCACCTGTTCAATAGTACCTGACTAGGGAACTCACCCTGTTGTGATGTTTTATGTAGGTTAATAACAAAAAATCAGTAAAGTATTTGACGAAATTAATAAATTGAATAAAGAATGTTTTTTGCACATTAAGATTTGTTTAAAAAACCGTAAATTATTTCTGTGTTTATTTGTGTAATTAAATACATATTTACAGGTTTCAATAATAATTACTTTTACTTTTTCACAAATTTTAATGCAAAAGCATTCTTTATTCTTTAATTTATCAATCTCGAGAATAAATTTACCAAAGTTATTGTGTTAGGCCTGGCACTAACACTTCACACAACTGTCCTGAATGAAAAAATGTTATTCCCCGATGCCGAAAGAAAACTCTTACATATTTTGAATCCTTTCGATTCAAAGAAACAAAATTTTAAAGGTACAAAATCATAGCCGATCCTTCTGACTGTTTTTCATTACTTTTGATGTTCATTTAGTGCATTATAATTAATACAATTATTTTGAATCAGTCCAAAAGGACATATTAACAACTGTTAATATGAACAAAGAGATAATAATTTAAAAATTAATCGTTTATAAATACGAATTAATTGTTTAAAAACGATGTTCAAAATACAATATTGTCATATTAACAAATGAAATATGCCTTTATTAAGTGAAGTGAATTTTTATAAAACAAAAAACAAGTGAACAAACATCTTATTAAACATATAACAAAACCTAAGATTTTTTAATTATAATGCACTAAATGTACATTAACATTATACAAAACGGTCAGGAGGATCGGATACGATTTTGTACTTTTAAAATTTTGTTTCTTTAAATCGAAAGGATTCAAAATCTGCAAGAGTTTTCTTTCAGCATCGGGGAAGAACTTTTTTTTTCATTCAGGACAGGTGTGTTCAAGTTTCGGAATATTCAAATGAATGTTCAGAGGGAAAAATTTCCCAAGTGTGTTTTGGAAAGAAATGTTTCGAAAACAAAAATTTTTCGATTTGGACTTTGAAATCTTTTGAGTGAATAAAAATTTTAATAAAAGTGACTCCAAATGTTTTTTTTAAAAGTCCTTAAAACTGATTTTAAGTCATTTAAACACAACTTTAAAATGGTATTAAAAGGGTATTAACTAATACCCCACTAATATCCCTAATGTAAATAATGTAATGTGGATACATTAACCCTAATGTATCCACTAATTCCCCCCTAAAGGGGGAAGGGGTTGAATACTCTGGTCAAGAGGGAATTTTTTGAAAAATCGTAACTGTTATGCAACAGAGTGAAAAAAATGTTGACCTATATGTTTTTGAAAGGTTTTATTTTCCTCTTTCAAATATTGCAAAAAAAATTTAACCTATTTAAAAAAAATTATCTTTTTTTTAAAAAGCACCATTTTTTTATTTTTTTTTAAATAAAGCTTAATATGTGCACTTTTAATACACGCAACAGAAAAAATGTCCTTTTTTTGTTTTCGAATTAGTAACTAATTAACTAATAAAAATTCGTAAAAATTAAATATTTAACAAACAAGTAATCTTTTGATAATTTTGGGGCTACTAACGTAAATTTTACGAAATTCCGGATCCAACAAGCATAATTTGAGGTGTTTTTTATAAATGGATACTAAATAAAACATTTTTATGACAAATCTAATTTTAAATATATAAGTTTTCTAGATTTTCCAAAAATGTTTGAAATTAATTTTTATTACATTTTTAATTACCTTAAAAAATTTTCCAAGGACGCTTGGCTCTTTTAGCCATGCATGATACTCGGACACCATTTTTGTCATCTTCAACTGTAGATCTTGAAAAGTTTTGGAAAATGAAAAATCGTGAATGGAAGAACGTTCAGACGATTTCAGGAATTCAAAAATGTCACGTTTGGAAGGTTGAAGATGACGAAAATGGTGACCGAGTATCATGCATGGCTAGAATAGCTAAACATCCTTGAAAAAAAATTGAATAAAGAACACATTAAGAAGGATGGTGACCATAGCATAACCTCAAAAATACGAAATTCGATATACTAATTTAAAGGTAATTAAAAATGTAATAAAAATTAATTTTAAACAATTTTGGAAAATCTAGAAAACTTATATATTTAATTATAATTAGATTTGTCATAAAAATGTTTTATTGATTTTTAACAAAATTATTCATAGTAGGTATAGTATTATTATATTATATTACATTATATTATATAAGATAATATTGCAACATGTAATTTCCTAAATTATGTTCGAAAAAATGTATCTAAAATTATCAAATCGGCAAAACAAGTTTTCGAAAAACAATTCTCCTGACAACAAATATGGTTTAGCCCGCTTGAAACTAGGGCTGCGCACGAGACCGAGACCAGTCTCGGTTTCCGAGACGATATCGAGACGATAGCACAAAAAAATTTCCGTGACGATACCGAGACGATACCACGAAAAAAGTGAATCTCGGCAAGACTCTCACCGAGACAGCAATAAGGAAGTAACTATAATTATGAACTCTTTATTACAGATAACAAATATAGATATCTATTTTTAAAAGCTAAATAATGTATAATTCGACTAACCTTTTTTAAAAAATATCCAATTATAGTTATAAAAAAATAATCATACTGGAAAATGAAAAGGTAGATTACTGATCTTTTGTTAACAAGATTCATCAACTGATGATTTAACACCAAAAATCATTTCTTAGATGCAAGTATAGAAGTCGAGGTTGTTGAAGAAGAATGTGAAGAAGCGGTTTAAAAGTACTGTCCAACATTTCACTTATTGTTAATTTTGCTGCTTGTCACCTTCACATTTTAAACAACAAAAGCTGAGAATTTGTAAGCGACAGCGACACTATTAAATCAACAAGACCCAAGACGTTTTAACAATTAACAGCTGATTTGCAAAACTTATCTTTTTACAATAAATAAGTTAACAATAACTGTATTCTGCAATTACTATGTTTTATTTTTTCGATGTTTTTAAGATCGGGAATAGACGAGATCACAATTATGAAGGCGATACCGAGACGATACCAAGCGTGACGAGACCGATACAATACCGAGACAAGACCATCAATTTTCAATTTTTTCGAGACCGAGACGAGACCATGTCAAATATCGTATCGTATCGTATCGTGCGCAGCCCTACTTGAAACTTATGTTAATTCTTTATCATATTGATAAGAATTTATTGTAAAAATTTTAGTAAAAAAAAGGTGGAGCTTTTAAGAAAATTGAGTTTATTTATTTTCAGAAAATCTGCCGCTATTTCGGTAATTTTGAAGCTTTTTACAAATTTCAAACGGGATTTTGAAGAGAATCAAACCACCTACAAAACCCAAAAAAATAATTTGATTACACTTATTAGAAAAAAAATTACGAGCAAAAGAATTTTTTGTTCACTGTTCTTTCGAGTTTTACCCTTCAAAGTTAAAATGTGCCTACCTTCTTTCACAATAATTTTTATGGAAAATAAAAAACACATGCCTTTTTATTTTTTATATAGAATAACATATTTTACCGACAAGTAAATCTGCGACTTGAAGTTAGTCGACTTGCCTGATTTGAAATGGATTCAATCTAGGTCAAAATTTATTTTACCCTGTTGCATAATAATTATGATTTTTCAAAAAATTCCCTTCTTCAGAACCTTCAACCCCCTCCCCCTGCTACAATTTTTATTAGAATTTCTTAATACTTGGTAGTTTAAGTACTTACCTATAATACTACATTTTGTACCAAAATATTAGCCCTTTTCATTTTTTCGATTGGTACACACTTGAGAAATTTGCCCCTCGGGGAACATTGATGCAAATCAAAAATGTCCGTTTGTGCGGCAATATTCAACCCGAAAATTGCCTGAACATTGCAATGCAATGTTTAGGAAATGTTGCACAAGAAGATTCCTGCAATATTCAGTCAATATTTCAGAAAAATTTAAAAAAAAATTTATTTGCAATCACTCAAAATTTTATGTTATGTTTGACACCCGAAGGACTTTAAGAAATTAAAAACTACTGCGCAAACCTACGGGTCACAGTGGGACAAAATGCCAAAAACATGGCCAACACTATAAAATGTATTTCAATTTGTTTGAAAGTGATTACTCGAGGGTTATTGGGGTCGCTGATTACGAATCCGCTATTAGTTTTTAAAAATTCAAAATGTAGAGATTTAAAAAAATGGTCTAAAAAGACCACCGTGAAACTTTTATAGATTTATTCCTAGAACATTCATTATTCAGAAAAAAGGATTTGGCTGCCTTTAGCTGCCACTGCGGTTTTAATATCACTTTTTATGGATTCTTACAAAAAATTACAAATTATAATGGACTTTAATTTAATATTTAAATTCTTTAAAAGACATGAATTTGCTTAAAAATAATTACTTGAACGCTTTTAGAGCCGCTGATTACGAATCCGCTATTAATTTTTAAAAATTCAAAATGGCGAATCCAATATGGCGAAGGTCACAATTAAAAATGAATCGTTATGGCTTGAAACTCGTTACTCGGGAGTTTTTGGGGTCGCTGATTACGAATCCGACGTCAGAATTTGAAAATTCAAAATGGCAGATCCAATATGGCGGACTTAAAATCGAAAATGTATTTATATTTACTTAAAACTCTTTACTAAGGGGATTTTGGGGTCGCTAATTACGAATCTGCTATTAATTTTTAAAAATTCAAAATGTTGGATCCAATAGAGAGGACAATAAAATTAAAAATTATAGGAGTAGACAGTATATTTGTAGTATGTGACTTGGAAAGTTAAAAGGGACCTTACGTCAAAAAATCGATTTTTTTTTACTGATAGGTGATTCTGAAAGAGAAAAGTTCACTCTTTTGAATGAACTAAACATCAAAAAATCGATTTTTTTGACGTAAGGTCCCTTTTAACTTTTCAAGTTACATATGTTGATATATTAACTATGTTGATAACGGTAAGAGTTTTTATTTATTTACAAATGAATTGAACAGACTTTTTACTTACTATTAGTATTAGTAGTATTATTGAATAATTATTCACTTTCGAAAGCATTACTACTATCACTGTCACTTTCATCATCATCAGAAGTAATTCTTGGGATTTCTGAAATTGCAGATGGAATGAGTAATTCGATTGCTTCAGGCGACAATGTTTTCAATTTTTTAGCTGGTAATTTTCTCAAACTTGATATCAAAGGATCCGATGCAACTAACATTCTTCGAAAAATATCTTCCATATTTGTTTTTCTGCTAAATTTTTCAGCAAAATTTTCACGAAACCTTCTATGTATTTGTTACACGACTCTTGAGCTTCTTCTGGCATTTGTCCGATAGGAAGTAGCATAGTTTCGATAATTTCATGACCATGAATAAGGATTTTATGCACAGTTGTCGGCATATAAAACCAAGGATATAATTGCACAAAATATTTTGCAGTTCCTAAAGCATATTCTTGAAATTTTCTCACATTAACTTCCAATTCACAATCAATCGCTTGTAATATAACGTGGAATCTTTTAACCCTTTAACGCCTGCGGGACGTATATGTCCCACTTGCAAAAACGCCTGTAACTTTCTTGAATATCAATATCAAAAAAAAATTTTGGGACACAGAATTTAAAAGTTTTTGAACTACTTAATACAAATCTGGTACCAAAATTAAAAAATTTAAAATGGCGTATCCTAGATGGCGCATCAAACATAAAAAAAATATCTTGTGTTTCCCAAGTAGTAACAATAATTATAAATAAGTGACACATGTTTATAAGGGTTTTTGGGGTCTCTGATTACGAATATAATGTCAAATTGACAATTTGACAATTGACAGCTGTCAATTCAGTTGTCAACTTTTGTAAAAAGTAATTAATTTTGACGAAAATGACAGTATAAAGGTTTTCGGGGTCGCTGATTACGAATATGATGTCAAATTGACAATTTAACAATTGACAGCTGTCAATTCAGTTGTCAACTTTTGTAAAAAGTGATTATTTTTGACGAAAATGATAGTATAAGGGTTTTTGGGGTCGCTGATTACGAATATGATGTCAAATTGACAATTTAACAATTGACAGCTGTCAATTCAGTTGTCAACTTTTCTAAAAAGTGATTATTTTTGACGAAAATGACAGTATTAGGGTTTTTAGGGTCGCTGATTACGAATATGATGTCAAATTGACAATTTGACAATTGACAGCTGTCAATTCAGTTGTCAACTTTTCTAAAAAGTGATTATTTTTTACGAAAATGACAGTATTAGGGTTTTTAGGGTCGCTGATTACGAATATGATGTCAAAATTGACAATTTGACAATTGACAGCTGTCAATTCAGTTGTCAACTTTTCTAAAAAGTGATTATTTTTTACGAAAATGACAGTATTAGGGTTTTTAGGGTCGCTGATTACGAATATGATGTCAAATTGACAATTTGACAATTGACAGCTGTCAATTCAGTTGTCAACTTTTCTAAAAAGTGATTATTTTTTACGAAAATGACAGTATTAGGGTTTTTAGGGTCGCTGATTACGAATATGATGTCAAATTGACAATTTGACAATTGACAGCTGTCAATTCAGTTGTCAACTTTTCCAAAAAGTGATTGTTTTTGACGAAAATGACAGTATAAACGTTTTCGGGGTCGCTGTTTACGAATATGATGTCAAATTGACAATTTGACAATTGACAGCTGTCAATTCAGTTGTCAAATTTTCTAAAAAGTGATTGTTTTTGACGAAAATGACAGTATAAAGGTTTTCGGGGTCGCTGTTTACGAATATGATGTCAAATTGACAATTTAACAATTGACAGCTGTCAATTCAGTTGTCAACTTTTCTAAAAAGTGATTATTTTTTACGAAAAGGACAGTATTAGGGTTTTTAGGGTCGCTGATTACGAATATGATGTCAATTTGACAATTTGACAATTGATAGCTGTCAATTCAGTTTTAAAATTTTCTAAAAAGTGATTGTTTTTGACGAAACTGACAGTGTAAGGGATTTCGGGGTCGCTGATTACAAATATGATGACAAATTGGCAATTTTCCAATTGACAGCTGTCAATTCAGTTGTCAACTTTTCTAAAAAGTAATTATTTTTGAAGAAAATGACAGGAATATCGGTTTCGGGGACGCTGACTAAAAATATGATGTCAATTTGACAATTTGACAGCTGTCAAAGCAAATGTAGGATAAGAGCATATAAGAACATTTTTAATGATTATTTTTTCCTTCTTTTTATGAACGAAATTGAATAGCAACTTAGAAAAGGACATTTCATGTTATATATAGATATTTGACAAATCGTAGAAAAATGCAACAAAACAAATTATCTGTATGAAAGATATGTAACTTTAATAGAAACTTTTTGTGAAATGTATTTATAATACTTGTATGTATTCATAAATTTTGTTAAGACTGGATTTATCAACTTTCGTCAAAAATTCAAAAAATCTGCGAGCGACAAATCACTCAGCGAAAAGAAAATTGACAGCTGTCAATTGTCAAATTGTCAATTTGACATTATATTCGTAATCAGCGACCCCGAAATCCCTTACACTGTCAGTTTTGTCAAAAACAATCACTTTTTAGAAAAGTTGACAACTGGATTGACAGCTGTCAATTGTCAAATTGTCAATTATACATCATATTCATAATCAGGGACCTTAAAAACCCTTATACTGTCATTTTCGTCAAAAATAATCACTTTTTAGAAAAGTTGACATCTGAATTGACAGCTGTCAATTGTGAAATTGTCAATTTGACATCATATTCTTAATCAGCGACCCCAAAAACCCGCGTGAGGAAGTTTTCATCAACAATAATCACGTTTTAGAAAAGTTGACAACTGAATTGACAGCTGTCAATTTGACATCAAATTCGTAATCAGCGACCCCGAAAACCCCTAGAATAGTGTTTCATTTTTTCATACCTACTCTCAATTTTGCTCGGGTGTTAAAGGGTTAATTAAATCTTCGTCAACGCCAGTTATATCAGCAGAAATCCCATAATTCTCGAAAAAACTTCTCGCAGTATTGTCATCGTTCGAAGTTCCTCTTCCTTGTTTTCGTTTATCAACGATCAAACCTAGCTCTTTACGAAAACGTTTCTGAACCACTTTTTTTCGTTCTTCGACGCTTTTCTTCTCATCTGGATCAGTAATTCTCCATTTTTTAGTGTTTAGTTTGTATGATAAATACAGACAACACTCAAAAAATCTTATCTTCGCGTGGAGCAATTAAATTCCGAGTTCTAAATTTTCTTTAAATATAGGCAATTTTAAAATTTTTATCTATGTCATTAAAAGTTTTCGAAGTTGCGTGACAAAGATAACAGCTCATTGCAGATGATACATTTGCAACAGAATTGCAGACTTTACCGTCCACCATTGTAAAGAAAAGTTTGTAGTTCACGAAAATTTCTTTACCGTTTACAGAAAAGTTATTCGGAAGATGATTCTTTTCTTGTTCTTTAATTTCATCAACTTCCTTCCGAGTAACTTCAGGCGTTTCATGCAAAAATTGGATTTTTATTGGACGACAAAACCGTTTGGATGAGGGTCGTGGATTTTTCCAAACAACAGTTTTAACATTACTTTCTTGGTTAACAAACGAGGACGACAGTTCTAATGGAACAAGTGATGTGAAAAAAATATTGGAATCATCATTACAGTCTCCTTCGGTAAATTTCTGTTTATAATTTGATTGACTCGAAGTCCCGTCGCAACCCCAATTACATATTAAATCCAAATTACAAATTGTGTCATTTGGAAGGTTTTAACAGCTTCCGATTGAACTGATAAAATTCTGTCAACTGTGTGATCTAACAATGCTTGAAGTGTGACTGAGGCTTCAATTTCAGTTATAATTATTACGGTGTCTTTGCGGGTAACATTTTTTTTTAGCCTTTAGAACGTTTGAATAAAGTGGAAACAATTTGTATTGCTTCCCTTTGCTTGATTGTTGAAGTACCTGATACTGATTTTTCGAAAGCCCAGTTTCAATTAATAATGATAATGCCTCGTCTTGCGAACGTGTTTCTTCTAGAACAATTTTTAACGATTGTCATCTAACTTTTTCTATGCTCTCAAACTCATTTGCGTTGCGTAACTTAATTCATCACTGTTTCTTGCATTACGAATGTCTTCAGTTTTTCTGCGTTTACTTCTTTCACTTAATTCGAGAAAGTTATTTGCAGGCAAACCTTAATCATCGGCACTTCTTTTACGAGAAATTGTCAAATCTATTTTGTCAACTTAATGAACAAACTCTCCCAACCACACATCAAATTTGCTTAAAAATTTATATTCTGTCCAAATAACTTCTTGCTCCCTTATGAAAAATAAGTATTGGATTGAGTATTGGATTAAGTATTGGGAGTAAGTATTGGATTAAGTATTGGATTAAGTATTGGAATAAGTATTGAAGTATTGGAACAAGTTATTGGTGTAAGTATTGGAAACTCCAATACTTTTTTCGCGTAACATATTTTTAAACAAATTTTTTTTAATTTTCTGTGGAATTGTGATTTTGCGTTCCATGCATTTTATGTATTAAACTAACAAAAAAAACTACTGCGCAGAGCTGGGAGCCACACTGAGAAAAATATTTTCTTAATTTAAATATAAGTATTTGTTTGAATGATTTTGGTTAAATGAATAATGTTTTTAAGTTTAATTTCAATATATTAGAAATATCTTTAGTTTTGATTGCAATATATTTTATACTTGAAAGAAATATATTTTATGTTTGATTCAAACATACTGAATGCGCAGAAGTCTTTGCGCATTCAATATAGCGTCATTACTGTTCTGACGTTAGTTTACTCTTCCGGTCGAATATGTTCGCGTGGTTGCTAGTGATTACGCGTGTTTATCCATTTTTGGAAAAATTTTTGCAATCTTACTTTTGTTTTTATTAAAGTGATTAAATTAATGTCCAAGTGTTATTATTTTACAGAAAATTGAGGTATATTTGAAGTGATTGAATCTTTTGTGTACAAGTGAGTTTACTAAACCTATTGTTTCTTTCGTGCATTTTTCTTGTAAATTAGAGTGATTCAAAGTTACAAATTTCCACAATATTGTGTTCCGTTAATGAAAAGTGTAAGTTTCTTCGGTTTTTCGCAGTTTATATATTGACACTTGAAGTAATCTCAAACATAAAGGATACTTTACATAAAAGCAAGAAACAAAAATTAAACTATCACGGAACATATTGTGTGTTTAAAATAAAAAAAAATTGTGTTCAAAATAAAAGAATAATAAAATAAAGATAAAAATTTATTTTATTTAAAATAAAATTTAATTCTTTTAAAATAAAAATTATATTTTGTTTAAAGTAAATGAAATATTTGTTTGTAACAAACAAAAAATATGTTTAAATCAAACATAGAAGATCAACCACAAAATTTGTTCAAATCAAACTTAATTATGTTTGACTGTATAACAAAGTGAAATTAAATTTAAATCAAACATATTATGTTTGATTCAAACAAAATTTTTTCTCAGTGCATAGAAACTTAGTGCGCAACCAGTAAAATTTTAAAGAATGTTTGGCGAAAAAAGTATTGGAGTTTCCAATACTTAAACCAATACTTATTCCAATACTTCAATACTTATTCCAATACTTAATCCAATACTTAATCCAATACTTACTCCCAATACTTAATCCAATACTTAATCTAATACTTATTTTTCATAAGGGCTGGCACAGTGCTTCGTAAAGACAGTTTATATTTTTCAGTTAAAGCAATGGTACATTTTACTTTTCTACTTATATAATTTTCGACAATCATATATATATTACTCCATGTATCATTTAGGGGACCTTTTAATAGGAAAAACAGTTCTTTTCTTGTAAAACCACATTGACTCATTTTATCAGCATCTAAAATACAATACAAATATTGATATGAACACAAATAAAAATAATTCTGAACCAATATCTGAATTATAATAATTACCTGATACGAATAAGACACCAGACCATCAAGTTTCAGGTTAAAAACATTTGAGATTCTATAAACACACTTGTTACGCAATTGTTTTTTGCGCATTATGACAACTAAAATTAAGCAGAGAAACGCGCTAAAAATTTAAACTGTTCCTTAAAATATACGCGTATTTCATATATATTAAGGAACACTATTCGACATTTGTAACATTTGAGGTCATGATGCACTCATCAAAATTAAATAATAGCTGGCTTCAGTATTTTATTTTCTACAATTTTGCTCCAAAAATGTTTGCAATAAAAAACCTCAAGAGCACAAATACATAAGTAACAAAATTTCAATCGATTTCTATAAACTTTTCATTTTTTGTCCGCCATTTTTAGTTTTTAAAAAATAATATCGGATTCGTAATCATGAACACCGAAAACCCTTGAGTAACAAGTTTTTCAGGAAGTCGATTAATTTTGACATCCGCAATATTGAATCCGCCATTTTGAATTTTAAAAGCAAATATTTGATTCGCAATCAGCGACATCGAAAACCCCCCGAGTAACAAGTTTCAAGCGAATCTGATTAATTTTTTTTTGACATCTGCCATATTGAATCGGCCACTTTTAATTTTAAGAAACAAATATTTAATTCGTAATCAGCGACACCGAAAACCCCCGAGTAACGAGTTTCAAGCGAATCTGAATAATTTTTTTTTGCCATGCGCCATATTGAATCCGCCATTTAAAATTTTTAAAAATTAATAGCAGATTCGTAATTAGCGACCCCAAAATCCCCTTAGTAAAGAGTTTTAAGTAAATATAAATACATTTTCGATTTTAAGTCCGCCATATTGGATCTGCCATTTTGAATTTTCAAATTCTGACGTCGGATTCGTAATCAGCGACCCCAAAAACTCCCGAGTAACGAGTTTCAAGCCATAACGATTCATTTTTAATTGTGACCTTCGCCATATTGGATTCGCCATTTTGAATTTTTAAAAATTAATAGCGGATTCGTAATCAGCGGCTCTAAAAGCGTTCAAGTAATTATTTTTAAGCAAATTCATGTCTTTTAAAGAATTTAAATATTAAATTAAAGTCCATTATAATTTGTAATTTTTTGTAAGAATCCATAAAAAGTGATATTAAAACCGCAGTGGCAGCTAAAGGCAGCCAAATCCTTTTTTCTGAGTAATGAATGTTCTAGGAATAAATCTATAAAAGTTTCACGGTGGTCTTTTTAGACCATTTTTTTAAATCTCTACATGAATATAATTTTTTTTTCCTGTAGAGGGTTTTGCTGTAGTTTTGTACTATATATATTTTTCTTTTATAAGAAATTTTTAAATTTCAACATTGTATATGAATTTTACATACCTTTATTTACTAATTCCATTTTACAGAATTCATTTTTAAATAGATAACAATTGTTTATTCACTTCTTAACAACAACATTTTATTCATGACTATTGCGTGAGAAATTATTTCGAACCAAATATAGGGTTTGAAACGAAAATGAGAGTAAAATGTCTTCAACTGCACCGTTTATTTTATGAATTTGGATGCTTCTGGCGTTCCTCTACCAATATACGTAGAAATAAAAGCATTTCCAAAAACTTTTTTTTAACTTTTGGCCAGGTTTTTGCGATTTTTTCCCACTGTGCGGGCCATAAGAGCCAAGATCAACCAGTGCGCATCATTTAACGTTAAAAACCCGTGAATATTACAATGAAATATTCTATCAAGTTGCCTGAACATTCATTGGAATATTTCGAAACTTTGAGTGTTAGAGTCAGGCAAGTTTCAGGAAATGTATTGTGCAGTGTAGGCCTACCACTTTACTTACCAATTAAGTCCCTTTCTGTCCGACTGCGCCTGCGGGTCCGTAACAAAGACGCAACGAGTCTTAACAATACCTCGTTACGATCCGTCAATCTGCTAGAGCACATATCAAACATTTTCGGAAACTAGGACCAAAAAAAAATACCCGTGTCTGGCCGTTTTGCTAGATCAAGTCGTTTATGGCTTCTAGGGGTGAAAACAACCCTTAAATGAAAAGTGATAAGATATATTATAAAAAATGTTAATTTTTTATGAAACTTAATATCTAGGGGTTTTCGAGGTCGCTGATTATGAATTTGATGCCAGATTTTCAAAATTCAAAATGGCGGATCCAATATGGCAGACAACTTTTTTAAGAAAAGATTCAGTATGCCTGAAACTCGTTATTTGAGGGTTTTTGTGGTCGCTGATTACGAATCTGATGTCAGCATATTAAAATTCAAAATAACGGATCTCATAAAAAAAAGATTACAAGACATTTAAACATTTTCACAAATGTGTCTTTGCATATTGGACATTTATTAATGACGAAAGAACCTTTGTAGTAAGTAAGTATATTCGATAATAGGAAGCTTTAGTAAGATAAATTAATAAATATAAAGTAATGGTTTAACAGCTTTTTAAAGTAAAAGTATCAACGATTGACATTTGTTTTATATGTGACGCTCCACGGTGAAAGGGACCTTAGCTGCAAAACATGTGATTTTAAATTTTTATTATGAATCGACAGAATTTGAGTTGCTCTTTCACATACAGAAATCAAAACTTGTTTATGTCTATTAGTTTTTGTGTAATTGGCGGTAAAACATAGGCACAACCGAACAATAACATATTCAGGCTCAACTTCAAATGCCCGTCCTGTAAAATTTATTTCTTGCAGCTAAGGTCCCTTTCACCGTGAAGCATCACATATATATATATATATATATATATACTATTTTCTGTAACTACGCAACTGAATATCAAAATATAACAAATGTCATTTGTTTTCTGTTCGTAGATCATAATTGTGAGTGTTTTTGAATAAAAATAGATTGCCCTAAACGTAATTCTTTTTTTTTTTTTTGACATATTGGATCTGCCATTTTGAATTTTGGAAATCTGACATTAGATTCGTAATCAGCGACCCCAAAAACCTCCGAGTAACGAGTTTCAGACAAATTGAATCTATTTTTAAAAAAGTTGTGCGCCATATTGGATCCGCCATCTTAAATTTTGAAAATCTGACATCAGATTCGTAATCAGCGACCCGAAAACCCCTAGATATCGAGTTTCATGAAAAATTAATATTTTTAAATAAAATATCTTGTCACTTTTCATTTAAGGGTTGTTTTCAACCCTAGAAGCCACAAACGACTTGATCTAACAAAATTGCCAGACAAGGGTATTTTCTTTTTGTTCCTAGTTTCCGAAAATGTTTGTTTTTTTTTTTGTGTGTGAAAAAAAAAGTTAAATTTTGTCGGATGGTGTTATACATATTTTTATAGGATTTACAGAAGACATCTATTGAGATCTAAGCTGAAGGCGTGGCTTCTTCTTCTGAACCTGCTACGAGTAGTTATTTTTCCACTCAGTTTAAAATCACATATTGTAACACAATTTTAACTGTTACAAAAAGCTTCACCAGATGTCAAATCCTACTAGAGGAGGTTTAGTAGGATGTATCCTAATAGATATCCACAGGAAATCTACAGAATATTGTCAGTGTATCCACAGAGTATTCTTAAGATGTATATAGGATATTTTATATTGTGAAAAATAGGATATCCATCAGATGCGAGGACTAAGTCTTTAAATAATTTGGGTATTAAAAGAAGCAAATATAAAGAATTGAATGTGGAAACAAAATAAAAATAGTAAAGTCATGAACTTAAGATAGTTGTCGCTTGGAAGCCAGTAAGAATAGTATACTATTATTCAATTATAGTCGTATCTGCTAACTGCAAGATTTATGAAAATTCCCCATTCTTTAAGTTTCGTAACTTGAAACCTCGTATACCACACCTACATTGTATCCTTTACTTTGTATCCTCTTTGTTTCTCTAACTTCCGACCATTTGGCCAGTACAGCACGGATAGTTAATAACGTCAAATTGCACTTATGAGAAAGACTCCCTCCAAATAGTACCTTCCAATTACGAGACTCTTGTGGTTATGAGATACGACTGAAACGTAAAATGGGGTAAAGATGGAGAACATTTTTAAACGCTTTAAAGACTGACTATTACTTTTTCCAAGAGAAAATTCAAGTTTTATAGTTTTTGTAGTTAGAATAAATATGTTAAACAACATTTAAAATATAATATTTATGTATTTAAAGTGCTGGCTGAATTTTCCCCACAAGCAGTGTTGCCGCAAGACTTGAGAGTTTTCGAGACGAGATAAGACTATCAACATCAATACCAAGACAAGGGGGAGCATTTCTCTCGTCTCTGTTGTTCAAGACAAGACGAGACCAACAGTGTCAGGATCAAGACAAGATTAACAGTCTTGAATCTACACTGTCTAGGGTAAAGTCTGGTAGCCCCGGACACCTAAGCATTTTGGTTAACAAATTTGTTTAATATTTTTGAAATATTAATTAAATCATCTTATGACAAAAACATGACCTCTGTCCATCTTTGAAATATTCAAATTATTATTTAAATTGTTTAATTAAATAAAGTGCAAACAAATTGTGTCTTAAATAATGACCATAAATTAATTTTTAGAAATAAATTAAAACATCTATTCAATGGGAACAGAAAGTCTAAATATAATAGAAGTTTTATATGACGTTCAATACGATACACGTTTGTTAAATTGTTTAGATAATTTGAGGTTAAATTTAGAAATTACTTATTTTCAAAAAGAAGAAATGAAAAAATGAATTAATTCTATTAAAAACATAAGCTGAAGTAAATTATACACAGTTTGTAATTTGTTTCAATTATAAAAATGCACTATTATACGTAAAGTAGATAGTGTCCGCGGGGCTACCCGACTTTCCCCTACAATAAATAATACGTAAATTTTGTGAAAGAAGTATGTGTCAAACAATATTCGGAAGAAATGTGAGTCCAACTTCATATTTACTTATATTTAAACAATAAAGCAATTTAAACCGCGGGGTATTGTGTTGCAACAAATAAATAGGCTTTGAAACAATTTAGATTTTAACAATTTAAATAATTGAAAACTGCTGTCGATTAAAAATAACAATTTTCTGTTCATAGAAAATGATTGTCAAATTGTAGGTTATTCCCTCTAAGTCATTTCTTATAAAGGAAATTTGTAAACCATCTTATAAACAATAAATTTCTGCTAAAGCTGCACACGAGACCGATAGCACAAAAAATATCCGAGACGATACCGAGATGATACTACGATAAAATACGAACTTTTGGTCAAGTTTTAATAAAATTATTCGCGTTGATTAGTATTTTGGCCTATAAGTATTGCAAAACAAATAATTTAAATAAATAATAAAACTTTTTTTTAAAACCCAAAGATTTACATTCGGCTCTTATAAGTTCTCTATTGCGAATTCCCATATGGGGTACGATTAGGAACCTATATGGATTCCTATATGGGAATTCACATGGAGATCCATATGGGGTTCCATATGGGATCCTATAGAAAACTATATGGTGCTAAGGAGTGGGTACCCATTAGGGTGGTCCAAAAATGTACAGTAAAAAAAATTTTTTGAAATGTTTTGCTGCTACCCCCCAAAAAGTTTCCAAATCGAAAAAAAAATACCCGTATATATATTTTTTTTCAAATCCGACAATATTTAGGGGTGGCTCAAACCCCCTGAAATTTTCCCATTGATTTTACAAGGTAAAAACGAACTTTTTCGTAAATTCGCAATAAAATCCACAAAAATAACTCAAAACAGCCATACAGCAAATCACATCTTGAAAAGTCCTCAAACAACAATATTCCATAATATATATAATAATTTATGTATATTAACTATTTTTTGCAGGGTTATAAACAACCCCCATAAATGCAAAAAAAATGACAATTTCTTTTAAATTGCAAATTAATAGTTTCTTTAGGATTTTTTAACAATATTGTTACATATCATCAATTTACGAATGCTTATAGATATTCTTATGTATTTTTAATTTGTTTAAACAATTTATTATTGTTAATTTACAGCTATTATTCAAATAAACCTAGCGCGTTGTAGTTTTTTCTAACTCAACTATTTTTTACAATTAAATTTAAAAAAAGTATTCAGTAAAACTGACCACAACAACCATTTGCAATTGTTTAAACAAATTATTGTTAATAACAATTAGTTTTTTACAAATGCACCAAAAGTCGAGTTCGGTGTCTATTCCTATGTTTTTCGGGGCGCTAAAATCAACAAAGACCACCAAAAACAAGTTGCATCCCTCCTTCACCCCCTATAACCCCCTGGTACGCGGTTAGAATTTCAAATTTTACAAAAAGTAGAGTAGTGTGTCTATTCCTATGTTTTTTGGGTCGCTGAAACCGAAAAAAACCACCATAAAAAAGCCTCTACTTCTTTATCCCCTATTACCCCCTGGTAGGTGGTTGGAATTTCAAATGTAATAAAAAGTCGAGTTCGGTGTGTATTCCTATGTTTTTTGGGGCGCTAAAACCAAACAAGACCACCAAGAACAAGTTGCATCCCACCTTCACCCCCTATTACACCTTGGGAGGGGTTTCGAAATTCAATTTTTACAAAAAGTCGAGTTCGGTATCTATTTTAATTTGTTTTGGGCTCTGAAACCAAAAAAGCAATCAAAAATAAATTCTCCCCTCTTTACCTCTTATTGCCCCCTGGGAGAGGGTCGGAATTTCGAATATCACAAAAGGCCGCTAAAACCAAAAAAGACCACTAGAAGCAACTTCCACCCCTCCTTCACCCACTATTACCACTAAAACCGGAAAAGCTTCCAAAAACAAGTCCCTTCCTCCTGTACCCACTATTACACCCTGGAAGGGTGAATGAGGGGACGAATTCATTTTTTGTGGCCTTATGTGGGTACAGCGACCCGAAAAGAACATACCCCCCTACCAGGGGGTAATAGGGGGTGAAGGAGGGATGCAAATTTTTTCTTGGTGGTCTTTTTTGATGTTAGCGCCCCAAAAAACATAGGAATACACACCAAACTCGACTTTTGTTGGAATTCGAAATTGCAACCCCTTCCCAGGTGGTAATAGGGGCTGAAGAAGGGGGAATTTGTTGATTGATGCTTTTTTTGGTTTCAGAGCCCAAAACAAATTAAAATAGATACCGAACTTAACTTTTTGTGAAATTTAAAATTCCCACCCCCTACCAGGGGGTAATAGGGGGTGAAGGAGGGATGCAACTTGTTCTTGGTGGTCTTTTTTTATTTTAGCGTCCCAAAAAACATAGGATTAGACACCGAACTCGACTTTTTATTACTTTCGAAATTCTAACCCCCTACCAGGGGGTAATAGTGGGTGAAGGAGGGATGCAATTTGTTCTTGGTGGTCATTTTTTATTTTAGCGCCCCAAAAACATAGGAATAGATACTGAATTCGACTTTTGGTTCATTTGTAAAAAACTAATTATTATTAACAATAATTTGTTTAAATAATTGCAAATTGTTTTATGGTCAATTTTACTGAATAATTTTTTAATGTTAATTGTAAAAAATAGTTGAGTCAGAAAAAACTACAACGGGCTAGGTTTATTTGAATAATAGCTGTAAATTAACAATAATAAATTGTTTAAACAAATTAAAAATACATAAGAATATCTATAAACATTCGTAAATTGACGATATGTAACAATTTTGTTGAAAAATCCTAAAGAAACTATTAATTTACAATTTAAAAAAAATTATATTTTTTTTTGCATTTATGGGGGTTGTTTTAACCCTATAAAAAATAGTTAATATTAATAAATTATTAAATATATTATGGAATATTGTTGTTTGAGGACTTTTCAAGATGTGAATCACTGTATGGCTGTTTTTAATAATTGTTGTGTATTTTGTTGCGAATTTACGAAAAAGTTCGTTTTTCCCATCCTATTTGTTATGTAATCTCATATAGGAACGCATGTGTTTTTGCATGTGATCTGTCATAGATCTCCATATAGGATCCTATTTGTCTTTTTTGACATATAGGATCCCACATGGGTTCCCATGTAAGTGGTATGCATATATCACATAGGAACGCATATGGGATCATATATGGAAAAAAAAGATAAATAGGATCCTATATGGGAACCTATGTGCTATTTAAAAATTACCATTTTCTATAAAGACGCTGACAGACATAGGAACGCACTTGTGTTTCTCTTTTCTTCTCAAATAGGAATAATGTATACTGTTAAAGTTATATATCTATAAGACGCGGCATATATTGCCATGTGAGGAGTTGTATCCTCACTAATTTACTAATCTACGCGAATCAGTCTTCTTATAATCTTTACGCCTTGAATTAACAGTGAGAGACCCCGATAATAGCACTGCCATACGACGAGTGTGTTAACTAAACTATGGGTTCCTATATGGGATTCTTTACGAATTCTTACAATTCATTTAAGAGCAAAAAGCGTCCTGTCTTGCTAACATGACATGAGAAAGAAGTAGTTAATTTTAGTACCGCAGCATCAGCAGGGCGCTTCTACCTCTTAAATGATTTATAGGAAATCATAAAGGATCCCATATAGGAACCCATTGTTTAGTTAACATACTCGTCCTATGGCAGTGCTATTATCAGGGTCTCTCACTGTTAACTCAAGGCATAAAGATTATAAGAGGAGTGAGTCGACGTCGACCAGTAAATTAGTGAGAATACAGCTCTTCACATGTCAATATATGCCGCGTCATATAGATATATGACTTTAACAGTACATTTTATTCCCATTTGGGAATAATTCGAAAAAATATGTTTTTTATACCCTCACGGCATGGGATATCAAATGAATATCTCATTATGATCACGGGACCTCTCAGGGATAACCCTGGGATATCCCACTGGATATCTCACGGGACGGAAATTTGGATGTCCCAGGAACATCCCAGGGATATCCTACGTGGGATATAGTATTTACAATATGCCATCGAGAGGACCTCGGGCTACTACTTATTGTTTATTATAACCATAATATTCATTACTTGTAACCAAAATGTATCATAAAATAATTAGTAGTAACAAATATTTGTATTTGTTTAAGATAATTAATAGATCTGTTTAGGTTTTTTTTTTAAAAAAATTTTTAAGTGCAACCAATATTCTTTGCATCAAGTACAAATGTTTTTCTCTACTGCATATAACAAGCTTCAGTGGCTCAGTTGGTTACGGCCGCGCTTGCTATGCGCAAGGGCGCGGGTTCGAATCCTCATACCACCAAATTTTTTTCCTAAATCATTAGAGTATATCTCATGAGGCGGAAATTTGGATAGACTGGGGATGTCCCTAGGATATCCTTTGTGTCCCAGGGATGTCCCTAGGATATCTCAAATTTCATCGGGATATCCCAGGGATATCCTTTTGTTCTGAGGGTAGTTTTAAATGTTTTTTTTTCCTATGTCTGTCAGTGTCTTTATAGAAAATGATAATTTTTAATTAGACATAGGTTCCCATATAGGATCCTATTTTTTTTACATATAGGATCCTATATGGGGACCTATCTCAGATCACGTGCAAAAACATATGGGTTCTTATATGAGATTACATAACAAATAGGAACCCACATGGGTTCGTATATGGGAGCCTATATGGGTACCCACTTCTTAACACCATATGTTTTCCTATAGGATCTCATATTGAATCCCATATGGATCCCCATATGGATTCCCATATAGGAATCATATAGGTTCCGTATCGGATCCCATATGGGAATTCGCAATAGGGTTTATTTTTTAACAATGTTTTTAATGATCGATGCTAGACGATACAATAATTTTAATGTCGAGACCGATACGACACTAAGACGAGACCACCAATTTTTCATTTTTTCGAGAATGGGACGATACTCCGTAAAATATCGTATCGTATCATCTCGTGTTGAGCCCTAATTTCCATTAACAAAATATTTCTATAAACAAACCAAAATGAAGTTAATGTTTTATTATTTTATTATTTATTATTGTTTTATTATTTAAATATTAAAAAAACTTACAAGTTGGAGTAACGTTTCTTTCGAATGCTTGTTTGACTCGTTCTAGTCTTAAATATAAATTGTTATCTTATTTCTTACACATAACTTTTATTTCGTTCACGGATAAATAGTTATAATATGCTTTCTTAAAATCAATAAGTAAAAAATTACTAATTCAATTAATCACAATAATTTTGAGGTAAATGGAAATTAATTATTAAAAATATTTTTTAAACACAAACAAAAAAAATAATTTTAATTTTTGAAATAAGACATAAATTAATCAAGCACTTCATATTTATACACCTCAGTGCACATATATTTATTGCTTAAAAGTTTAATTAAATTGTTATTGCTTTAAAAATTCTAATTTTTTATCATAAAACAATCTTTTATGCCAATCAATTTTAAGTTTTCAATTGTTTGTTACTTTTAACCATTCTTGCCTTTCAAGAATATTTTTAAAAAACATGATTACTCTATTTCTTTTTAGATTTTCAAAAGTCATTATAAATCAATGTTTTCATTTCCAATATATAGACGAAAAAATACAGTGAGTTATTTAAGTTGTAATATATATTATTTATATTAAGTACTATATCATTTATATATAGAAATCAATACATTTTTTTATATATTTGAAAAAATTACGAGCCTTTCAAGACGAGACGAGACTTTTTCAAGAATAGACACATTTTATTGGTTTCGACGTTTCAAGATTAGACGAGATTAGAGAAAATCGCGTCTCGTCTCGTCTTGTAGAAAAAAATTAAAAATTTAAAAAAATTTTTTTTAACCTGGGTGAATTTTAGTACATATGTATCTTCCCTGAGTGGAAGGTAAATTAAAAGTAGTACGCAGCCTTAGCTGCCATAGAAAACTACAACGCAGGACTTTTAATACGTTAAATTAACGTTTATAACTAATAAGAAGTTAACAAGATTAAGTTAATAAGGGACGGACATTTATGTATTACCGGGAAGTTAACAGGAAGTGAACATTATTATCTAAGTTAACTAACAGTGTTAACTTTGTAGCTAATCCTTGTTGAAAATTCCCACAAAGGTCCCTGAAAGGTTTTCCACATACCCGAGTCGAAATTTAAAGTCTGTTTAAGACCTAATAAGACCTAGATTATTTAGGACTTAAAAGAACCTAATCAGGCCTTACTTTCGTTAAGTTAAGACCTGTTTAGGACCTGATAGACGCTTGAAAAGTCTGTTTTCAGCACATTTTAGGCGTTAAACAGGTTCTAATTATAGGACCTGCTTTGAGCCTACGGGTTCTACTGTCGGTACTATAGGTTCCCTTTTTTCTGTGGTACGAATAAATCTGTTTTAATTCAATTAAAATTATTATAATAAATTCAAAAACTATTGTAATTTAAAATGATCTAATGTAAAAAATGTAAACTAATTTTTAAAAAAAGTATTTTCAAGATAATTACTGAATTACGCGTAACCATGTGTTGAAGAGGGCTGGAAGACTTGAACTCTCGGCCATAGAGTGTACTGTGTATTTGTGTGTCTGTGTGTGGAGCCTTCGACCTTAGGAGCCGCGCATTTACGCACTCGACCAAGGGAGGCTGTGCTGCTATAAATTTAAAGAAATTCTACCTCTAGTAGATAGATGAACAGGGCCCCAAGACGGACATTTGGTATTCAATTTTTGTTTAAGGTGACAGTGCCTTATTCTTTTTGTCATTTTCGTTGTTTGTATAGACGAAGTTTTTGATGCACATTTTGTGTCTAAAAAAGTTTTGTTACAGTTTTTTCTTAAGGTGGTAAAGTTATTTAAATTTGTGATTTAGAATAAGTAATTAGTTAACTTTATAATATTATTTATTTATCGTATAATAATATTTTAAAATCATTTTACTAATATTCTGTTTGTATACCTTTTTAAGAAAGTGTCCATCTTGGGGTCACTTTTTTTAGATTGAAAATTTTACCAATTAGAAAAAATGCTTTAAAAAATGTTTATGTTTAAAATAAAATTTTATCTCTGTAGCCTTAAGTTACCTTATATATTGTACTTTTATCTAGTATAAAACACTTTAATATATTTTATTCGGTTTGGAATGTAGAGCAATAAATCGAAACGGTGTCCATTTTGGGTCCCTCTCCCATACAATTTTTATGCTCTCTGCATCTGAATTAGAGATTTTCTGCTAATGATTTAGAAAAAAAGTTACTATTAAATAGTAAAAAATAAAACTAATTTTTAGTAGAAAACTACTAATTATGAATAAAAAACTACTTATTTGAAAGTAAAATATATATTAGTTAAAATAGAGAAAGTATACTTTTCAATTAGTAGATATTTCCTTTTCAAATTAGTTGTTTTTTACTAAAAATTAGTAACATTTTTTTGCATATTAGCTCATTTTTCTCTAATTCGTAGAAAATTACTATCGTTAGACGGGTATGTTTGTTGCACAAGAGGATTTTAATGAATAAAATCTTTCAATTGAATTGTTTAAGTTTGAAACTTGGTATAAATATTTTCGGATATCTAGACTACAGTGACTACTGAATGAAAATTACTTAATTCTTTTTCAGAAGTCAGAAAAAAATTCGAAAAGTCGTGAAAATCAAGCTGAAAATTTTCAAAGTTCTCAAACTTCTGTTTAGATCTCCAAAAGTTAAAAAAAAGTATATAAATATTAATGATAATTGTTGGCATATTAGTTGTGATGATGTATACATGAAGCGCTAACTTTTTATTGCATATTTTAAGAAAAAAATGTAAAAAGCTGAAAAACTAGGATTTCGTGGGTTATTTTGTGGATTCTTTAAAATCCATTATTTTTCAAAAATTTGTTCTTTAATTAGTAAAAAGGACTCTATTGATTCTTTTAAAACGTTTTTGTCTTATTTTTGTTATAGAAAACGAGATAGAAGCAGTATTTTGCTAATTGCTGAAATAAAAAATCAGCCACGATTTTACTAATAATTAGTTATTTTTAACTATTTTAAATTTTGAGAGTAGATTCAGTTTTTTAAATAACATTGATATATAAATTATAAATTGTTTAAACAAATGAGAATTACATATTAGAACTTTGGAAGAAATATGAATATTTTGTCAATTTATAATTTTAGTAAAGTGGTTGAAATATCATAAATCAATCAGAAACGCAAAAGAGGGTTTTTCCCGCTTGACGTCATTGAAAGAGATCTTGTCAGTACATTTAAGCAAAATGTAATATTTAAATAATAGAATAGAACCTATTAGGTCTTAATAAGGCTCTGCAATATCTGTAAGGTTCTAAAAAGACTTTTGGGCTTTCGTTTCGTGGAAAGAAATAAAACATTTAAGGTGAAAGCAGGTCCTAACCAGGATTAATATAAAGTATGATTTCTAGTCCAAGTACTAAGAAGTACTACATAAGGTTTTAATAGGTTTTGTTAGGCGTTAAACAGAACCTATAGGCCTTACAAGAACTTAAACAGAACTTAATAGGTCCTCATAGATGTTAAACAGACTTTAAATTTCGACTCGGGTAGGTCCTATATAGTATCCTATCTAGGAACCTAAAATCCATCCTTTAAAGAACGTCCTGTAAGAAAATACATAGGTTTCTACGTAGGTAAAATATGTTTTTGAATGCATTGTTCTCTTAACAATAAAATCATATTTTATAGTTTAGTACATCTCTGTGCGCTTAATTTTCCAGAAAAAAACTTCTACGCAGATGTAGGAGCCATAGAAACCATATAAACTTAGTTCACATCAAGTCAAATTTGCGAAGAATTTAAGATCCTATATTCCTACATATCCTAAACCTAAAATGTAAATAAGTGTCTATTTCACCCCACCCTACTCTAAGGATACTACGTAGGGACCTATGTAATTTCTTAATAGAACGTTATTTAGAGGGTGGATTGTTGTTCCCTATATGGGAATATACGTATATTCCTATGTGGGAAACCTTTTAGGAACGTTTATGGGAATTTCCAGTAAGGACATACTGATTGGGTTCATAATAGTATTAACTTCTAGCTGGAAGCTATGCGACAACTTCCTTAACAATCTGACCTGATATGAAATCTCAAAAAATAAATCTCACATCAATAAAATTTTCGTATTTATTGTATTTCGAAAAAAATATCTTTACTTTTAAGAAACGTTTTTTATAATTAGTTTTTATATTAACGACAAAAATTCATAAACTTGAAAAAGTATTTTATGTTCTTTAAAAACGTCTTCAATGTTTAGTATGGATTATTTAAATCAAAATTAATGTACAAATCTAATAAAAATTGAAGAAAATAACTGTTGTATTTTATTATTTTGTATCATTTAACTAGTCTAACATAACAAAATTATACAAGATTTGGATAACTTCAACCTGGTTTTTAGTACAAATTTTGATATTTTTCGAATCAATACACCACATAATTGAAAATCCTACATTCCGTGGAGTTGTCTAAAAAGTTTTATTGAGGCGTTAAGATAACCATTAGAGAATTGTAAGATAATACACAGTAGGTACACCGAGAAACCTTTGGGTCATCTGCATACCCAGCACTGGTGCGACAGAGTTACCACGAACTTGGTAGAACTGCTTTCCCACTTGTGGGTGCCTGGCAGCCCCACAATTTGGTTCATCTGTCGTCCCTTATTGAAGTACGTCTGCAGTTCCAAGGAATTCAAGTGTGAACACTATATCCCCGCAAACTTGAATTGACTGTTTTATTTTTTACAATGATTATTTGCCTAGTGTTTTAAGATAATTATGCATGCAGAATTATGTTCTATGAAAATTCTGAATGCGGAATTATGTTTTAAGAAAATCCCGCAAGGGGAATTGTGTTTTATGGAAATACCGCATTCGGAATGTTGCTTACCGAAAATTTCCGCAATCTTTTAACTCTTAATGTACAAATGATTGTCCTCTCACGTGGTGCTCAACCGGTACTTTACGAACTTTATGCATGTGTCGGCGAAATTCTGAAAGGAGAAACTGCGGGTAAACCGATTCATCCTCAGGCACAATCAACTCACCAGGAACCTGAAGAGACGTGCCCAAAACATATTCAGCAGGAGATGCGCCATTGTCCGAAACGTAAATTCGCATACCGAGTAACACAGTTGAAAGACTGAAAATTCAATCATTTCCAAGGTGACATTTAATTGCTGCTTTTAACGTGCGATGTGACCTCTCAACCAAACTGTTTGACGCCGGATGATAAGACGTAGTTCTATTTCTATCGCAACCGATAACGCGACGGAATTCCGTAAATAGTTTCGACTCGAATTGAGCGCCTTGATCGGTGGTCAGTATTTCGGGACTTCCGAAACGCGTGACCCAATTATTATCAATGAAAGCACGACACACAGTGGGAGGAAAAGCTAATTTTTCGTTAAAAAAAGTCTAGAGCCCACAAATCTAAACCGATTTTAGAATTTTTTTTGTAAATTAAAGAGTACAAAATTCTTAAGAGGACCTTGTCTGCGATATTTGATAAAAAAAATTTTATAATTGTATATATTCTTCTGTAATTAACTAAAAAAACTGAAATTTTTAATAAAGTCATTTTTTATGTTACATATGGTGGATTTCACGTCAACTGTCCAGCAAAAAAAAAAGTTGTTTAATCCTTTCCCAATTTTTGTTATGAATTGTCTTATAGGTAAGTAATTTATCAGCCAAATATTTTTGAATTATATAAAAAATTGCCCGAGAGGGAGGGGGTTAAAGTTTTGAACTTTTTGTTAAGACGCTCTCATTTGTTATTTTATTGAGCTTAAAAAAAGTGGTAAAAAAATTTTTTGGTACATGATTTTTCTAGATTTTTTCATCAGCTTTCGATTGGCGTAGTCTATTTAAAATTTTTTTTTGTTTTGACCAAAATTTTTGAAAATTAAAAATAAATTTCACTTTTTTTCGTCTTTGGGCTCGTTTTATTTTATTTTATTTTTTTTTTTTAAGGGGGGAGGCTGGTCTAGAGCGCAAAAAATGGGCATATTTTATGAATTTATTCTGACTCAAGAAAGAAATCAATCAAAAATTTGTGAAATAGGTTTAATAATATGTGTTTCCAGGTACAAATACAAAAAATTTTGAGTGAATTAATTTCAAAATGGCGAAAATGTAACGTCCTTAATTTTTGTCCTAGATCAAAAAATAAAATTTTTTTAGTTTCTATATAACAACAGCAAGGGCGGGACGTAGGATTTTTTTGATATTTTGTTTTTTCGCGAAATGGTGCATGTTTGAACAAAAAATTACAACTTTCACTATAAAAAACGACATAAAATTGTTGATTAAAAAAAAAGTATGTAATATAAAAAAAAAAATCCTACGTGACGCTCCGGAGAATGGTATCTAGAATGTACTGTCAAAATTTCATAAGAATCGGTAAAGATTTGTTCGAGTTATGTTTTCGCCCAGTTTAAAAAAAGTGATTTCGAGAAAAACGCGTTTAAAGTTTTACGTATTGTAAAATCATATTAAATTCGTATATACCTTTAATCGGCTGTACTCGAGTTGGGTCCGCGGTTCAGTCCCAGTATGCAGCTGTAGGGGTACTCATACCCCCTCTCCTTGCCCACTCAGCCATTCCTTGTCTCCAACTTTGACCCAAATGAAATCGACAACCGCGTATTAAAGAATTCGGAAGGACTTGAAAAATAGCTGAATGAATTGAAAGTTCAAAGTCTACATAAATAATTTTAGGATTAAATGTTAAATTATGTTTAGCACATTCGGAAATCAAATAGCTGAATGCAGTAGAATAAGAATTAAATTTTTTAGACGTAAGAAGAAAAGTTACTAGAGGAATGTACAGATTTTCGTGCAATCCAACTATCGTAAATACTTGACAAAACTGTTTCGGACAACTGTAAAAAGTACCATCAACGAAAATCGTGGACAATTTACATAAAAAGTTTAAATTCATTATTGAAGAAAACATTATAATATTGGTTGTTTTATCATTTACAAGGAGAAAGTTTTCTTGTTTATTTGTTTCAATTTTAATACTATTTAACGCATCGTGAACATCAATTTTAGTTTGAGGTAATTCTGAAAAAGTTAATTAATAACAACAATAATTTGTTTAAACAATTGTTAGCGTCTTAATTTGATAATAAATATTTATATAACATAAATATATATAAATTTATGTTTTTATTAGGCGTCTAAAGTTAGAAAGTTTAAGAAAATTGCAAAAACGCTCGATTTATTTGTCATTTTGTAAAGAAATAACAACAATAAGATGTTTAAACAAATTATGTAACATGGTAAAACATAAACAATAATATATATTTTAATAATAACATCAATGAATGAAGAAAAAGCATTTAAAATAATAATTAATATTTTTTTTAATAAATTCCAGGTTTTTTTACGTTTATGGGGTTTGTTTACAGTCATATAAAAAATAGTTGAAATAATTTATTTAATAAATATACGACAGATTTTTATTATTTGGTCATTCATGAACAAAAATATCGTTTACAGAAAGAAAAAGGTCAATTTTTCACGATTTTATGTCAAATTTACGAAAAAGTGCATTTTTCCTATGGGAATTCAATGGTAATTTTCAAGGGCTTTGCGGCACGGGTTAATATTAAAAAATAAAAATATAAAAAAATACGTATCTCATATTTTTCGCCAAAGAACAAAATTGGGGGGTAAGGTTTATGAAAATCGAAATTTTTTTTTTTTGGGCCACCCTAAAGTACACTCTCTAAGCATCGAATGCGGTTTAATGTAACAAGTGTCACGTACACGTAGAAGCCCTTAAAAATGGGGGTGGATGGAAACAAGGAGTGGCTCAGTGAGCAAGGAGAGGGGGACTGAGTACCCCTTCAGCCGCATTTTGGGACCGAACCGCGGACCCAACTCGAGTGCAGCGCTTTAATCGGCTATGCCTGTACCATACAATTGCCCTTCGACTTGCCGGCATCCATCTTTTGGTATGTTATTTCTAAGACCCTAAAGCACCTTTTAAGACAAAAAAAAAATTTTCGATTTTTTCATAATTCTAGACCAGCCTCCCCCCTTAAAGAAAGCTGAGATTTTTTCCTACAAAATATGTAATTTTTAAAAAACCGTTTTTTCTTGTTTTTGAGAAATTTAATGTTAAAGTTAGCGCGCCACGTCAAGGCGAAGTCTCACTCTAACGTCCAGCTTGTGGCTTTGTGCTGTTTGCATTATTACGTGGATATTTAATTATTCTAATCCTTAATTGAACTTTTCTCTGCATTTTACAGTGCTGAGACTGACCTAAAAACAATTAAGTGCCTGCACTATAGTTCTTTTATTTATTTTTTTATGTTCAAATTTTGTTGGCAAATTATTGATATTGCTTTCTCATAGAGAAAGTATTGTTTTACCTCCACAGGATCAATTGAGATTTTCTGAAATATCATGACATATTTTGAACTCAGGATGTTAACAATGATGTTTATAAAAAATGTCTTGCTTATGTGTGTTAAGATTATGTTAGGCTCTATATTTCGAAAAAAATAATAGTTAAAACAATGTTTTTTTTGCGAAATTATAGGTCTTTAAGGGGGACAAATTGTGCCCTACTTTTGAGTCTGATCTATCACTTCTAACTACATGTTTTTGAAATTTAAACATTTTAAAAAAAAATTTGTTTGAAAATGTACATATTTATTTAAAACAGTAAAAATCAGAATTTTTTTTTATCTTTTAAAAATGCATCGATTAAGCTCTTAGCGTTCCCTTTAGTACAAATTGATAAAAAGTTATTAATATTCTAAAAACAAAAAGTATTGAAAATTATGTTCTTTAACAATTTTATATTTATATTCTGTTGTTTTTTTAATATATTTCTGACTACTTGTAGGTCACTAAAAAGTAATCAAATGAGCTCTTTGCGAACGGTCTAATGTAATGTTATTCAGAGTTATTATTGAAAAAAAAAAATTAAGTTTCGTAACTTTTGGCATCTTATTTACATTTTATAAGAAATAATATACACCTATTTTATTTTGCGGATAGTTTAAAACCACATCGATTGGTATACATAATTTGTATATATAATTTCGCAAAAAAAAAAACCATTGTTTTAACTATTATTGTTTTCGAAATATAGAGCCTAACATAATTTTAACACACATAATTTTTACAGACATAAGCAAGACATTTTTTCAAAACATAATTTTTGACATCCTGAGTTCAAAATATGTCAAGATATTTGAGAAAATCTCAATCGATCCTGTGGAGGTAAAACAATACTTTCTCTATGAGAAAGCAATATCAAAAAATTGCCAAAAAAATTTAAACATAAAAAAATAAATAAAAGAACTATAGTGTAGGCACTTAATTGTTTTTATGTCAGTCTCAGCACTGTAAAATGCAGAGAAAAGTTTAATTAAGGGTTAGAATAATTAACTATCCACGTAATGATGCAAACAGCGCACAGCAACAAGCTGGGCGGTAGAGTGAGACTTCGCCTTGACGTGGCGCGCTAACTTCAACATTAAATTTCTCAAAAACAAGAAAAAACGGTTTTTTGAAAATTACATATTTTGTAGGAAAAAATCTCAGCTTTCTTTTAAAAATAAAATAAAAAAAATAAAATGAGCCCAAAGACGAAAAAAAGTGAAATTTATTTTTAATTTTCAAAAATTTTGGTCAAAATAAAAAAAAAATTTAAAATAGACCACGCCAATCGAAAGCTGATGAAATAATCTAGAAAAATCATGTACCAAAAAATTTTTTTAGCACTTTTTTTAAGCTCAACAAATAAACAAATAAGAGCGTCTTAACAAAAAGTTGAAAACTTTAACCCCCTCCCTCTCGGGCAATTTTTGATATAATCCCAAAATATTTGGCTGATAAATTACTTACCTATAAGACAACTCATAACAAAAATTGGGAAAGGATTAAACAAAATTTTTTTTTTGGCTGGACAGTTGACGTGAAATGCATTATATATCATAAATGAATAATGTAAAATGCTTTAAATCATCAAAACGTCTCATACACATTCAAGATATTTAGCTTTAAAAAGTTTTTAATAACTATGAACAATTGTTCAAATAAATTCGTTGATTATATAGTGCAAAGTATTATATTCACTTTGTTTTTCATGAAACTTCTTACTCGGGGGTTTTTGGGGTCGCTGATTACGAATGTGACAACAGTTTTTGAAAATCCAAAATGGCGGCCAGAAATAAAAAAAATTTTAAGTTCTGCATGAAACTCGTTTTTTAAAGGTTTTTGGTGTCGCTGATTACAAATCTGAAGTCAGTTCTTAAAAAAGGTTTTACCAACATTCATTTTTCAAAATCATGTTTATCATATTGGATCCACTATTTTAAATTTTTAAAAACTGTTGTCAGATTCTTAATCAGCGACCCCAAAACCCTTTAAAAAAACGAGTTTTATGCAGAACCTAGAATTTTTTTTATTTTTGTCCGCCATATTAGATCCGACATTTTGGATTTTTCAAAACTATTGTCAGATTCGTAATCAGCGACCCCAAAAACCCCCGAGTAAGAAGTTTCATGAAAAACAAAGTGAATATAATACTTTGCACTATATATTCAACGAATTTATTTGAACAATTGTTCATAGTTATTAAAAACTTTTAAAAATTGAATATCTTGAATGTGTATGAGACGTTTTAATGATTTAAAACTTTTTACATTATTCATTTATGATATATGTTACATAAAAAATGACTTTATTAAAAATTTCAGTTATTTAGTTAATTGCAGAAGAATATATACAATTATAACATTTTCTTCAACAAATATCGCGGACAAGGTCCTCTTAAGAGTTTTATACTCTTTAATTTACAAAAAAAATTCTAAAATCGGTTCAGATTCGTGGGCACTAGACTTTTTTGAACGATAAATGAGCTTTTCGTCCAACTGTGCGACACACCGTCTGCGCGCTAATGTTTTAAAGACGAATTGCTTCCGGCCATCGCAAAAATATATCGATTAGACTCAAGCAATATCGATCCCCCTCACAATCAAGGATTAAACAAATGATATCCATGTGCACATGCCTAAAACGTGCTGACGGTGGTGTAAACTGTGCTGGTTGCACATGAACGTGCCTCCCCGTTTTCGCACGCTGGCATAGTAAACATCCTCTCGCCCAGGTTTTGACGTCTCGATTAATAGCTGGCTACACGTATCTGGAATTAATTAAACGCACAGTTGCTCTCGCACTCGCATGCGTAGGACTGTGAAAAATTTGGAAAATACAGTATCTAAGAGCCTGCGGGACAAACGGTCGAATTTGTGAACCTGAAGTGTCATACCAAACTTCTACATTTTCGTTACCTAAAGTCATTTTACGCATTTCGAGAGCTTCCGGTTTGTCGAAGATTGTTTAATTCCTGATCATCACATTGCCTTTTAGCTAATTCTTCAAACGTGACAGCAGTAGGCAAGCTAATCGTTTCTACCCGAGATAGCGCGTCGGAAATATAATTTTTTTCACTAGAAATATGTTTCATTCTACTAATAAATTGTGACATAAACTCAATTTGCCTCTGTTGACTCTTAGAAGCTCTATCTGAAATTTGCGAAAACATATAAATCAATGGCTTGTGGTCTGTGACTATAGTAAAATCTCGCATTTCCAACGCGTATTTAAAATATTTAATTGCCTGACATATTGCTGTTATTTCTCGGTCATAAGTGATATAACGTCTCTCGGCTGGCGTGAATTTGCGCGAAAAGAATCCTAAAATTTGCCACAAGTCGTCAACTTTCTGCTTTAAAGCTCCACACATGCCGGTATTTAATGCGTCAGTAATTAAGCGTAATTCATCATTTTCTCAAGGGTGAACGAGAGTTACCACTTCTGCTAAATATTTTTTTATCTTATCAAAGGCAGTCTCCGATTTCGAAATCCAGACTATTTTGCACCTCTCGTTCTTACGAACGTCACGCAAGTGTTCGTGAAGCGGTGCTTGCGTATGTGCTGCATGCGGCAAACGCTTTTGATAAAAATTAACCACGTCTAACCAGCGTCTAAGATCGTTTTTAGTTACTAGTTTTGGCCAGTTTGTAATTGCTTCAACCTTAGAAGGAATTAGTTTGCAACCCTGCGTATTTATGACGAAACCAAGGAATACCAATTCGGATTGGCCAAATTGGCACTTTGAAACATTGATACGTAAACCGAATTCTTTTAACCAATTAAAGACTTCACGGAGATGCTGCTCATGTTCTTCACGCGAACCTGATGCTATCAAGATATCGTCCATGTATGCAAATACATATGATAAATCGCCTAATGCTTTGAAAATATACCTTTGAAAGGTTTGTCCGGCGTTCCCAGTTAAAAATTAATTTAAAAGAACTTTTAAGGATCGTGTCATGAACCTTGAAAGCACATTAAATGTTCCTTTAAGTATCCGGACAAGTCATTTAAGGATCCTTAAAGGTCCTGCAATAAGGCCTTAGAGGACTTACATATAATGTAAATGTAGGTTCCCGCTCAATATCCTTTAATAAAAATTTTTTGGATAATTTTTTTTTTTTTATGGTAATTGTTCAAAATTATTTTGACGTAGGATTCTAGAAAATTAAAAACTACTGCGCAGCCGTAAGTATCATAGAAACCAATTTCGACCATTGCGCATCATGTATTCAGTTCTTTGAAAAACTACACATGTTCCTACATAGGGACTTACTAATGTTCCTTTAACGAGTTCCTCGTAAGACCGTAATACAGCTTTGTATCCTGTACAGATACACGCGGGAACCTGTGAAGGATCGTTGTCCCAAATTCCGTCAAGGGATCGTGTCAGGATCCTCCAAGGAATTATTGCAGGGTCCTTAAAGTATTCTTAAAGGACCTTTCAGGATCTTTAAAGAAACATTTAAAGTTCCTTAAAGGTTCATGACACGATCCTTAGAAGTTCCTGTAGAGGAATTCTTAACTGGGATGCGAAGGCCGAAGGTCATTACCGTGTACTCGAAGAATCCAAACGGTGTGATAACCGCATTCTTTGGAATATCTTTGGTATCTACCGGAATTTGATGGTATGCCTTAAACAGGTCCAATTTAAAAAAAAAATTTCCGTGCAAATTTAAGGCAAAATCTTGCAGGTATGGAACGCAGATTGCAACCCGGTTATTTCAAGAAAATCGTTAAGGATATTTGAAAATTCGGCTGATTTGTCAATAGTGCTGACATTGTGAATTTTAGCTTCCCTTAATGTTCCATACGTCTGCAAATTGGTAGTCGCGTCGATGAGTTCTCCCTCGAAGATCGACCAAGAGACCAAAATGCGATAGCGAATCCGCGCCCACAATCGGATAAGGCAAATCGGCAACACAGAATACCCAACTGAACTCTCTACACAGACCTAAATCGAGGCTAAGTCTTTTGAAACCGTGCGTCTTAATACGCGAATTGTTAGCTGCGAAAAGTGTCACTTCTGAAGGAGGAATATCTCGATTTACTACAAGAGGAATCACCGAAATATCTGACCCTGTGTCAATTTAAAACGACAAACGCGACAAAAAAAATAAAGACGCTTAGAGCCCGTTTTAACATCAATTGCGTCTATCCGATGAAGTATTACTGATTTCCCGACCTCTGCGATGCTTCCCAACTGCAAGTTTTGCAATGCCAGCGCACGTTGTGTACCCGATGAATGCACGCAATTATAGAAAAATAAAAAATCCGAGCATTGCAAATATGTGTTTCCATAGATCAAGTGACACATGGACAATACACGCATACACATACTATAGCATTAGTTGACTAAATATTCCATTATTCAAATAAAATATCAATTTTTACTCGCGAGTGATGTTGACAGTTATATCTTGAACGCAGAATATCATAAAGAAAAAAACTTTACGAAAGTTTGAACTATATGGGTGATTCTCCACAAAGTAGTAACTTTTGATAACATTAAATTTTTAAGTAAAAAATATTTTTTCTTAAATATTTCTTATGTACAATTTATAAATAATTATTTTAAAATATAATTCAAAAAATTTTTGAGCTTAAATTAACACCCTTAGTCTTATATAAAAAATTTTAAGTTTAAAATTTTAAAGGTTACAAACATTTTTTTAAAATATTTAATTTTTTACCTTAAACGAATATCCTAAGGATGTTAGCTTATTTAGAGGATGTTTGTAGGACATCAAAGAAAATTCTTGAAACACTTGATCACGAATTAAAAAAAGGATAATTACGTAAATAATTATACAGAAATTAATCAATATTTTGATTAAAAACTCAGGTTAATGATATTCTCATAAAAAACAAAACACTATTCCTATGTATTTCGAATTTTATGAACCGGAGTTTACAGAAACCGGAGTTTACGAATAAAAGAAAATAAATTATTATAGCAGAAAAACTTAATAAAATATAAAGGTCTTTGCAGAATACTGCATAGATTTGACTACTTTATACCACTATTATTTTTATTTTGTTTTAAATATAAACAATTCAATTATTTTTGAAGAACCGGAGTTTACATGTCATTAAAATACGCAGGAAATTAATATTAATTTTTGAAATTATAAAACTAAATCTCCTATTTCTTCAACTAAGTTGGACTTAAATCAAATTTTTTACCTCAATAACATTAATATTTAGTGAAAATTCAATATAAAAATGATTAATGTTACTGAAAAACAATGAACATGTAAACTTCTGTTCCAAATAACAAAAGGGTGGAGAAAGTATTTAAAAATGATTTTCGCAAAAGTTATTAATAAAAACTGGAAAACAATACACAAAAAACGAAGCTTTTGAGATAAACTGTCGATTAGAACAGATAAAAATATTTTAAAAATATGATTTATTTAAAAAAAAATGTATTAAATCTCACGAGTCCTATGTGGAGAACCTAAAAAAGTGCAGATTTGAGGCATTTTTAACCATTTCATGTCCTTTGGTGTTAAAAAAAAATATTTTTCAATCATGATATTAATAAACATAATTACAAAGAATAACTGTACAAAGAATTAAATATTTATTTATATAAGGTTAAAAGTTATTAAGTGGGGAAGTAAAAACAACCACTCAGTGAAGAATCACCCATATGCGTGTTATTAAAATTTTAAATTATGTATAATTCAATATATTTTTTTTAAACGCGTTAACATTTAAATTCAACTAATCATTATAAATGTAAACAATGAATTCGACATTCAAGACTCATTAAACAATTAAATTTACGGAGTATCTATTTCGCCAGACGTCTGGCGATTTAAGCAACTCAAATTAAATCGCCAGTCAGCTGTCTGGCGATTTAAGAGAAATAAATTAGTTCGCCAGTTAAGAAAAATACACAGCAAAAGACTGGCGATTTAAGACGAGTAGCTTATTTCAACAGTAAAAGAAAAAATATGTCATACACGATAAATTGAGGTTAAGTTACGAATATGTCAAAAGCGTAAAATAATTTTATTTTACTCAATTTTTTTCTTTTTCGTCTATTAATACAATTTTTAAATATAAAATTATTTCGCATTAAAGTCCCTGTTAAAGAAGTAGTCTTTTAGTTTTATTGTTTTAAAAATAATGCTTGCTTCCATTTTGGCGGAAAATTTAAATATTTATTTCCACAGATTCAATATATACTACTTCTTTAACAGGGACTTTAATGCGAAATAATTTTATATTTAAAAATTGTATTAATAGACGAAAAAGAAAAAAATTGAGTAAAATAAAATTATTTTACGCTTTTGACATATTCGTAACTTAACCTCAATTTATCGTGTATGATATATTTTTTCTTTTACTGTCGAAATAAGCTACTCGTCTTAAATCGCCAGTCTTTTGCGGGTGCAGGAAATTTCCCAAAAACCCAAAAAGTCGAATATCCAAATGGTCGAATTTCAAAAAGTCGAATCTCCAAACGGTCGAATATCCAAATGTTCGAATTTCCAAACGTTCGAACTTTTTTTTCATGTAAGTTTCCCATCTATGAAATGTGTTGGTATAGTAGAGTGGACAAGTGCGCGAAATTTAAAATCGTTAAGGAAATTTTAAATTTTGCGCATTTGTCCACTCTACTATACCAACACATTTCATAGATGGGAAACTTACATGAAAAAAAAAGTTCAAACATTTGGAAATTCGAACATTTGGAGATTCGACAATTTGGAAATTCGACAATTTGGAAATTCGACTATTTGGATATTCGATCATTTGGAAATTCGACAAAATAGATATTCGACAATTTGGATATTCGACAATTTGAAAATTCGACTATTTGGAAACTCAACCATTTGGAAATTCGACAAAATAGATATTCGACAATTTTGATATTCGACAATTTGGAAATTCGACAATTTGGATATTCGATCATTTGGAAATTCGACAATTCGGAAATTCGACAAAGTGGATATTCGACAATTTGGAAATTCGACACTTTGGACATTCGACAAAATGGACGTTCGACAATTTGGATATTCGACAATTTGGAAATTAGACAATTTGGATATTCGATCATTCGAAAATTCGACAAAATAGATATTCGACAATTTGTAAATTCGATAAAATGGATATCCGAGAATTTGGAAATTCGACAGTTTGGACATTCGACAAAGTGGATATTCGACAAAGTGGATATTCGACAATTTGGAAATTCGAAAATTTGAATATTCGACAATTTAGAAATTCGAAAAAGTAGATATTCGACAATTTGGAAATTCGATAAAATGGATATTTGACTAATTGGATGTTCGACAATTTGGAAATTCGACAATTTAGATATTCGATCATTTGGAAATTCGACAAAATGGATATTTGACCATTTGGATATTCGACCGTTTGGAGATTCGACTTTTTGAAATTCGACCATTTGGATATTCGACCTTTTGGATTTTTGGGAAATTTCCTGCACCCGGTCTTTTGCTGTGTATTTTTCTTAACTGGCGAACTAATTCATTTCTCTTAAATCGCCAGACAGCTGACTGGCGATTTAATTTGAGTTGCTTAAATCGCCAGACGTCTGGCGAAATAGACACTCCGTTAAATTTAATACAAATATATATAATCAATGCCCAAATTAATTAAAACATTCGATTTATTTAAAATATTATCGTAGTTTAACTTGACGTAACACCTGACTTGAAATAGATTTAACCACAGCAAGTAAACTCGCGCTAAACAACAAGACATCCACGAAAATTTAAACTTGACACAGCTGATTCCACGCTGCTGCTGCTGAATGATGACACATTACTACGATGTCGCTGCTGCTTGCTGTGAATGAGTAATGTGAAGAAGGCAAGATGCAAGATGGTAAGACTGCTCCGATCATCGCTGGAACCTGCTACGTCGATGAAGTGTGATGAGGTGGGGATACGGCACCAAGATGGCGGCAACTAACTTTTCGCTCCTTGCAAATCACGTGGTACCTCCTTGCAGGAATTTCAACAGGAACTCATCCACCAAAGTATTCATTTTTCAGGAACAACTGCTTCTCAAACTCGTCCACAGGAAACTGGCGGAATTTCGTCTTCCTTCCTCTCGATTCTTATAGATGGAGAGCTGACCGCAAAAAACCGAGCTCATAAGGTAAAAGGTGCGAAACACTTTTTTAAGATAGGATTTTGTTTGTAGATTACAAATTGATATGGTTGCCTAAGCACAGTGGGGGTTTAGACAAAGGGCAGGTGATTAAAGAGGTCAATTTTTTCGAGTTACTTACCTCATAAGGTAAATGCTGCACGATAGTGCCATTTTGTTCAGCTTGAATCACTCATTACAAAAAAATTGGTTGCCAAGTCTTAGACGGAGATAACATTAGGCAACCTACTTTTTAAATAAATTTGACGCTGTACGCTGAAAGAGACCTTAACGCAATAGCAACTAAGGTCCCTTTCACCATCACCGTGGAGCATCGCAAGCAGTAGGACGGACTGGATCACAGTGTTAGAGTAATGCTATACTCCAGCGCTGAGTCCAAAATATATTTATTTATGTACATTGAATCGGTATTCCAATAAAAGTAGTTGTTTTATACTTTAGTGAAAGTACTTTTCTGTTTAATTATACAACCCAATGAAAAAATTCTGGGTTATGCCAAGGATTGGCTTGCCAGTGTCGACGCGGTACTGGCTCTAACGCTGTATCAGTACTGCGCCAATATTGATGTCCAGTATTGGCAGTCAGTACCAGCCCAATTCTGGTGCGGTACTGCGAGTGTTGTTTCTGCCAAGGTCTGTCAAAAAAATTTCTTAACAAAGTCGGTGCTGGCTATAAAGCTATATCATTACTGCGCAAATACTGATGCCCAGTATTGGCAGTAAATATCGACCTAATACTGGCGCAGTAAAGCGGCTGTTGTTTTTGCCAAGGTCTGTAATAAAATTTCTTGACAGAGTCGGTGCAGTACTGGCTGCAACGCTGTATCAGTACTGCGCCAATATTGATGCCCAGCATTGTCAGTCAGTACCAGCCCAATGGTGGCGCGGTACCGCGCTTCTTATTTCTGCCAAGGGTTGGCTGGCCAGAGTCGGCGCGGTAATGGCTGTAACGCTGTATGTGTACTGCGCCAATATTGATGTACTGTTTTGGCAGTCGTATTTCATTTTCGTATATTTTAAATGTTGTTGTAGTATTTTATTATTTAAAAAAATTTAAACACGTTATTCTTATAGATTAACCCTTATGAAAAATAAGTATTGGATTAAGTATTGGATTAAGTATTGGGAGTAAGTATTGGATTAAGTATTGGATTAAGTATTGGTTTAAGTATTGGAAACTCCAATACTTTTTTCGCCAAACATTCTTAAAAATTTTACTGGTTGCGCATTAAGTTTCTATGGCTCCCAGCTCTGCGCAGTAGTTTTTTTGTTAATTTAATACATAGAAATACATGGAATGCAAAATTACAGTTCCACAGAAAATTAAAAAAAATTTGTTTAAAAATATGTTACGCGAAAATAGTATTGGAGTTTCCAATACTTAAACCAATACTTATTCCAATACTTCAATACTTATTCCAATACTTAATCCAATACTTAATCCAATACTTACTTCCAATACTTAATCCAATACTTAATCCAATACTTATTTTTCAAAAGGGAAAGTATTTTCAAATTTTTTTTTAAATAATTATATTATAATTTTTAATCTTTATTGTTATCAATAAAAGTTGTCATATATATAGATTTAAAAATTTTAAAATTAGATAATTCAAAAGTGAATCCTCAAAAATGAAAAGTTAGAAAATTCTGAATTCTTTATATAGACTAAAACCAGCACAACTTTAATTGAATGCTTAATTTTTATGAATATTATTCAAACAATTTTTCTTATTAATTATTTGGGCAAAGTTTACTACAGTTTAAAAAATATTTATAAAAAAAAGTAAATGGTCCTCTCCATAACTAATCTGAAATTCAAATATTGGATTTTTTAAATCTTAAACTAAGCCAGCGTGGCTGTGGGGTTTAAGCGTATAACTTGCGTTCGAAGAGTCCCGGGTTCGATCCCAACCAGCGTGCGATTTTTCGTTTTTTATAATAGTTTTAATTGTTTGGGTATAGCGAATATTAATCATATATGTTAAAATTTGTTTAAACAAATTAAATTAACTAATAAAATCTCAAAATAAAATTTGCAAGACGAAGTTGTAATTCGATTAATGAAATAATTTTACATAATAGTTGTATTCCAAAAATATAAACTTTATTTTTTGTTTGCTCAAATAAGCAATAATAATGATAAATAGTAGATTAATAACTCAATAGTACTGCGCCAGTGACTCTTTTCCCCTCAGGTTATTTGATTCTACTTTTCCGCCCGAATTTCTCCTTGACAATATACGCTTGTACTGTTAACCATTAATGCGTTAGCCCTGGCAGGACCGTATTGCGCCAGCCATGGCAGTCAGTACCGATCGTCGTTATCATCCCAGAGTTAGGTCAGTACTGCGCCAGCACTGGCAGCCAGTACTGCATTAGTACTTGCATTCGATAGTGTGCCAGTACTGGCATACTGTACTACACCAGCCCTGGCATACTGTACTACGCCAGCCCTGGCAGGCAGTACTGCGCTGGTACTGGCAGTCAGTACAGAATGGCGTTATCACCCCAGAGTTAGGTCAATACTGTGCCAGTTGTCAATTTTTCATTGGGTATGGATTTTTTACATATATCTGGTTTATACCCTTGAAAACTTGTGGTGGGAAACATTGGTAGAATATTGCTTTTGTATAATTACAAAAAATAAGTTGATTTGTTTATAATATTTTTTACGTGAATTGTTTATTTATGCATTGCATCCTTTATTTAAATCTTAACAATTTTATAATATTGTACGACCGATTTGATTTATGTATAAATGTTTAATTAACATTTTTTATTTAAATTGTTTACAAATTTATTTATAAATAATTATAACAAAAATTATTGCTTTAATGATTATGTACATTTCTTATCAATGGGCCCGAACTGGCCCAGTACAAGCCCCGAAAAAGTCCGTTTTTACATCAGTACTAAGTCAGTGATGTGCCGGTGGTGTATTTTTATTTAATTAGTAAAAGATTTTGTGAATTATAATAATCTTAAAAACTTTTCTATGGCGACAGTAACATTTCTTTAATTTTGATCTTGTATTTAATATACTAATATTTTGTTAGTAAAAACATAACTAAAAAATAATTAAAATTTGACTATTTGAATTAGTAAACAGAATTTTTTTTAAATATTAGTTATTTTGACATAACCTACAAATGAATTTGACTAAAAATTAGTTATTTTTTTACTAAATGATTAGAAGAAATATAACTATTTGAATTGGTGACTGAGCTTTTGCTTCCAAATTAGTTATTTTTAATTAATTCAGATTCAAAGAGTTAAATAGAAAGAAATACATTGAACACAAAATGATAGTTTCACAAAAATTTTAAAAAAAGTTTTATTTTGCTTAAAAAATTATATTGCGCAAAAAAAAGTACTGGAGTTCTGCAATGAAAAAACAGTTCGGTTAAAATAACCGGAATTTCGGTTAAGCCCTACTTAACATGATTTTCTGGTTATTTTAACTAGAAATCTGGTTAATTTTCTAGTATTCTGGTTAACTTTACCAAAATTTCCGGTTACAATAACCGGAAAATAATGTTAAATAGGGCTTAACCGGACTGTTTTTACAGTGTAGTACTTAACCCAGTACTTCTTTCCAGTACTTGACCCAGTACTAAATCCAGTAATTCTTTTTTGTAAGGGAAATAGTAAGAAATGTGCAATGAAAATATGTTGGTTAAAAAAGATAATAATAAAGATAGTTAAGTAGATGGTAATAAGATTGGATGGCGGGCGTTGTTGGCATGAGCACGCGGTGTTCCTATCTGTGTAGTTTGATTGCTTTTGTTAGAGTATTGGTATTGAATTAAAACTGACTGTGTTTATAGTTTGATTCAGGATATCGTGATATTTGTCGGAAAGTGTTTTCACAATTCGGGAAAGGTGTTGAAGAACTTTATTCATTGATATTTGATTGAGTCGCTCAAAAGTTGAGGTTATAACTTCACGTGCTAGCAACTCAGGAAAAGGCCAAGAGATGGAGGTGGTGTCGCACGACGACGAAAATCAAATGAAGTCACAGGGTAAACAAAACAAAGAACAAGAATTTGCAATCATTGGTGAGACTCCAAAATTAAATAAACCAAACAAGGTAAAACTTTCCAAAAAAGATAAACTCAAGGGAAATAATAATAATAAAAAAGAGGAAAATTTAAATAAATTCTTGATAAATGGGAAAAGGTGGGAGAATAGTGAAACTGACAAAATGGAAGACATAATCGAAAGTACCAAAGAAAGAAATCTACGTGAAATATTAAATGAATGGTGGGAGCAAAAGGTAAAACCGGAAATTAATGACATTCAACAAAAAATTGAGAGAATAGAGAGGAATTTTTCGGAAGAAGAAAAAGAGTTCAAGGAAGAAGCAGCTGTCACAGCACTGGGAAGAGCTAGAAACAGGGAAGTAAAATGGCTTGAAGAAATCGCAGAACTTAGAGAAACGGTTCAGGATTTGAAGTTACAATTAAAAGAATCTGAACAAAGATGGGGCAAACACGTAGAACAAACAGAAAATCATTTACCAATGATTACATCAGATAATGATTTTAACCCTAGCAGAAATGGAAATTTAGATAATCAAAACAAATCATCAACAGAGGAACCTATAAATCTAATAACGCCACAGATGCCACAAGAGATGTCAGAAGCAGAATATAAGTGGGAAGAAAAAGAAAGACTTGACAGGAAAAACAATGTAATGATCTGGGGATTCAGAACAACTGGACCTTATGTTCTCAATGAAGTATGGAACGTCATATTCGAGTTAACAGGTGTGGAACTAAAAATATCCAAGTGGAAACCTATGAACGGAGCACTACTCCTCAAATTGGAATCACTCAATAATAAAAAGTGGCTTATGACTAGAAAAGGACTACTGAAAGAAACAAAAATTTTTGTGGATGACGACCTAACCTATAGAGAGCAGGAAGTCCAAAACTGGATAAAACAAATTTGCAGCGAAGCTAGAAGACAAGGAAAGCAAGCAAGAGTAGGCTACATGAAATGGCAAATTAATAACACAGCCCCACAAAAAAAAAAAGTGTCATGTACTTTTGACCGGAATACCCTAGCCCTATGTATTTTGACGCGCTGAACACGAATCCGAAGTCAGTTTTGCTCCATCACGTCAGGATTTTTTCCTAACCTCAAAATCAATAAAATTACACTTTTTGTTCATTAGCATGTGAACCCGACTTAACATTAATACATGCCTAGGGCGAATAGAAAGCTTGAATTGTGACCTTTAAAACGCTTTTTTAAAAATTGTTCTACGATGATTTTTAACGAAGTTATGATGTTTTATTTAAAATCATTTTTTTCCATTACACCATACCACATCAATAATTGAAGTGTTATTTACATTTGGAAAAAATTTATATTTTAAATAAAACATCATAACTTCGTTAAAAATCATCGTAGAACAATTTTTAAAAAAGCGTTTTAAAGGTCACAATCCAAGCTTTCTATTCGCCCAAGGCATGTATTAATGTTAAGTCGGGTTCACATGCTAATGAACAAAAAGTGTCATTTTATTGATTTTGAGGTTAGGAAAAAATCCTGACGTGATGGAGCAAAATGGACTTCGGATTCGTGTTCAGCGCGTCAAAATACATAGGGCTAAGGTATTCCGGTCAAAAGTACATGACACTTTTTTTTTTTTGTGGGGCTGTGTAATGAATGGTTTTACTGGGACGAAAGAAAAGGAACACAAACGAGAAAGGATCAACAGTGTTTTCGTGACAACTAGTAGAGACTTTAAGGGGGTTCTGTGGAACATTGCGTGATATAAAAAGGTAAGAGCAGTGTGGGACTATTTAAAGCATTTTGATATTATTGTACTTCAGGAAACATGGTTAGAGAAAAAATATGAGAAAAATTTTGTTAGCTTATTAGATAAAGACTTCGTCTTGGGAACTAAAGCTGCGGTGAGGATTAATAAAAAAGGTAGAGCAAAAGGGGGCCAAATAATAGGCATTAGAAAAACTCTTGGAAAATATCTGAGGTTTAATGAATGGAAATATGTAGTTGTAATAGAAGGAGATTTTATTGGAATAGAGAATAAGAAATATAAAATAATAACAGAATATAATAATGAAGGTGTATCAAATGTTATTAGCCAAATAAAAGTATTAATAGAAGAAGCAATAGAAAAAGGGGAGGGCGTAATAATTTTGGGGGATTGGAATGCGAGAACAGGGAATGAAAGCGGAGAGGCTGAAAATGATTTGCTTGATTGGCCCGATTTGGGAAGGAATTATACAAAAAATAGAATTTCTGAAGATGTAATAATAAATGCGGAAGGAAGGAAACTTCTTAATTTATGTATAGAATATGGCTTAAAAATTTTAAATGGATGTATAAAAGAGGACTTTCAAGGTAAATTAACACACATTGGGGAAACAGGAAGCTCGGTCCTTGATTATATAATTATCAAAGAAGATTAGGGGGAAAATCTAATAAAATCTTTAAGGGTAGAAAATAGAGTAGAATCATACCATCTGCCGATAGCTTTTCAAATTTGCCTAAAATGGGGAGAGAAAAACGATTATAAAAATAGAAGTAATAAAAATAAAAAGAATAGAAAAAAGCTAATAGGGGAAAAGTTAGTATGGGATGAAAGTCAAAAAGATTTATACTACGAAGAATTAAAACAGCAATGGGAAAAAATAAACGAAGCTACAAATATAGAAGAAAGGTGGGATAGATTAATTTTAAATGCGAAGTTAGCTGCAAAAAAGGCAGGTATGGTTAAAAAAATATGGGAAGGGGAATCATTAACAAATAATATTGATTTTATAGGAGAAGAGGGCTTATTGCAAAAAAAAGTAGTCTGTGAATGCTTAAAAAAATATCGCAAAACAAAAAAAGATATGGATAGAGACCAGTTGAGACGGGAAAAAAATAAATTGAAAGGTATTTATGCTAGAGCCAAAAAAGAAAAAAGAAATGAAAAATGGAAGAAAGTTGAAGATAGTCAAAATATGGGGGATTTTTGGAAAGCCATAGGTAGTTTTAGGGGAAAAGGGAGTAAGACCTCTAATACAATAGCAAAAGAAGAGTGGCAGGATTATTTTCAAAAGCTCTTAGAGGCAAACATGGACGAAAGAGAAACAACTGATAACCTAGAAAGTGCGATTTCAAACAATACAATCTACAAAGATAACGAAACTAGCCCCGATCTTAACAGAGAAATAGAAATGGAAGAGCTTATTAAATGCTTGGGGAAAATGAAAAAGGGGAAAGCTCCTGGAGAGGACGGATTAGAAATAGAGTTCTTGCAAAATCTATCATCTAAGTGGTTTGTTGAATTACATGAAATTTTTAAAGAAATGTGGATAAAAGGGAAAATAAGTTCAAAGTGGAGAATTGCTAGAATATTTACAATATTTAAAGGAGGGGACTGTAATTTGACTAGTATCTATAGAGGGATATCTTTATTAGATGTGGGATACAAAATTTTAGCAAAAATAATGAATAACAGACTAACAGATAGGTTAGAAAAAAATTCCATACTAAATGAGACACAAGCAGGCTTCAGAGAAGGTAGATCAACTAGGGACCATATATTTGTTCTAAACTCGGCGATTAATAATAAAATTAAAAATGAAGGGGGCAAGCTTTACGTAGCATTTATAGATTTAAGGAAAGCATTTGACACTGTCGATAGGAAGTTACTCATTCAAAAGCTGAAAAAAATAGGCGTTAGCGGTAGAATGCTCAAAATGATTGAGACAATTTATGAGGAAACGTTAAATGAAATAATAACCAATGAAGGGATGACAGACCGCTTTAAAACAGAACGGGGAGTTCGACAAGGATGCCCACTTAGCCCCACTCTATTTAACATCTTCCTAGATGACATAGATAATGAATTCGTTAAAAAAAACACAGAAGGCACTGTAATCGGGAAAAAAAAACTTTATATTCTTAAATTTGCGGATGATTTAGTATTAGTTTCAGATTTTCCAGAAGGCTTATCGACTATGTTAAAATCCTTAGAAAATTATACAAACAAAAATAAATTAGAAGTTAATGCTCAAAAATCAAAAATAATGATATTCAGAAAAGGGGGAAAAAGAAAGAAAGACGAAGTTATGTGGAAAGTATGTGGAGAACAAATTGAAATAACTAATAGCTATAAATATTTAGGTTTTTGGTTCTCCACCAAGTCGACCTTTAGTAAACACACTGCAATTTTAGCAGGAAAAGCACAGAAAGCTATTAATGCCGCGTGGGGAATAATGAAAAGGGCGAATATAACCGATTTAAGAAAAAGAATGTATTTATTAGATGTATTGGCAAAGTCAGGTATGCTTTATGGCGTAGAATTATGGGGATGGGAAAAATCTGATGTAATAGAAAAAACACAGGGAAGGTACATTAAAATGATTATGGGGTTGAACCGAAATACGCCTAGCTATATTTGGAAAATGGAGTCGGGTAGGAGGTGCGTTGAAATTGAAGCTAGGAAACGAGCAATAAAATATTTGTGCGAAATTTTGATTATGGACGAAAGAAGACTACCAAAAAAATGTTTCATGGAAGAGATTAGAGGCATTAAGAATGCCAATCCTTCAATATGGGGAAGAAATTTTATTAAATCTTTAAAAGAAGTAGGGGACGGTACTACTTTAAACCTAATATGGGAAAGGAGAGAACTAGACGTGATAAGAGAAAATCTTGAAAAGGGAATTAAAATTAAATTAAACCAAGAAATACAACTAGATTGGGGTAAAATAGATAAATCAAGTTTCTGTAATTATTATAAAGATATAAAAACAGATTTCGAAAGAGAAAAGTACGGGGACTCAAAAGTGATTAAAGGTAAAAACAAAGAGATATGGGCAAGAATAAGGTGTGGGAATATCGGAAAGGCAGGAAATAAGGGATTTAAAGATACTCTTTGTAGAATATGCAAAAAAGAAGAAGAGGATTTAGTACATATTCTTACCTGTAGGAAGATATGGAACGCTATCGGTAGAAGTTCATTAGAAATACAGAAATGGCAAAGTAATAGAACAGAACACGAATTAGAAAGGAATTTACGAAAAATTCTCAGGGATAAACCGAGCTTATTGTTTTGCCAATATTTTAACGAATTTGAAAAAATAGCAAAGGATATATTTTCAAATGACGCGCCTAATCATCGTTAGATTAATTTTTTTTTTCCTCTCTCTCCTTAAGTGATAGTTTCTATGGTATTTTATATTATCTTACTGTATAAGTTAAATTTGTTTAATAGTTTGCGTAATGTAATTTAAGGGAATCTAAATTATGTAAAAACCTATTCAGGTGTACATGGAATGAAATAAATAAATAAATAAATAAGTAGATGGTAATAAAGTTCGTTAATAAAGATTTTAAATTAATATCTGGTATCAAGTAAAATAAGAGACTTTACCCTTCGACTACCTAAAAGATGCTCTTCATGTGCGTGTCGCTGACATATTGTTTTAAAGACTGCAATTTGTTTTTTCTTTATATATTTCAAATTAACTTATTTTTTGTAATTATACAATAGCAATATTCTACTAATATTTCCCACCACAAGTTTTCAAGGGTATAAACCAGATATATGTAAGAAATCCATAGTATAATTAAACAGAAAAGTACTTTCACTAAAGTATAAAACAACTATTTTTATTAGAATACCGATTCAATGTACATAAATAAATATATTTTGGACTCAGCGCTGGAGTATAGCATTACTCTAACACTGTGATCCAGTCCGTCCTACTGCTTGCGATGCTCCACGGTGATGGTGAAAGGGACCTTAGTTGCTCTTGCGTTAAGGTCTCTTTCAGCGTACAGCGTCAAATTTATTTAAAAAGTAGGTTGCCTAATGTTATCCCCGTTTAAGACTTGGCAACCAATTTTTTTTGTAATGAGTGATTCAAGCTGAACAAAATGGCACTATCGTGCAGCATTTACCATATGAGGTAAGTAACTCGAAAAAAATTAATTATAAATAAATAGGTTGCCTAATGTTATCCCCGCCTGAGAACTGGCAACCAATTTTTTTTTGTAATGAGTGATTCTAGCTGAACAAAATGGCACTATCGTGCAGCATTTACCTTATGAGGTAAGTAACTCGAAAAAATTGACCTCTTTATTCACCTGCCCTTTGTTTATACCCCCACTGTGCTTAGGCAACCATATCAATTTGTAATCTACAAACAAAATTCTATCTTAAAAAAGTGTTTCGCATCTTTTACCTTATGAGCTCGGTTTTTTGCGGTCGCCGCTTGGACTATTAGCTTGGCAAAATATTTTTCGTGTAATGCTTTTAATGAATTACAGGTTTCAATTGGAAACGCAATTGTGCGATATTTCTAAATTGTTGCATTAATTCTCTGACTGACTATTGTTTTTGATCTTTAAAAAACACTCTGAGCATGTGGTGACGAATGTTTAAAGATCGCGTCGGCACGTGTTTGGATGGCGTCGTTTTCTCGATGTGAAAATCAGGTGATTAGGCTTTTCACAATGTGATTTCTTGATCTGATCGTATTAATGCTAGCAGCATCCCGACACTATTTCTTCTTAACCAGTTTATTCACTCACACTCACTAAACTGTAATCGAGGGTCACCACCAGGGGCGACGGAGGCAGTGTCAGTATTTACCTGGAACCAAACCAGATATGAAATTCCATACCTCAAAAACTATACCATACCTGAATAATTTATGTTCGATATTTCAAAAATATAATTATTTTTTCAACCTGTGTAAGAAATAAGAATAAGAAAGAAGTGATAAAATCATCTTCCATAATCTTTTTTACTGGGCTGTCAGTGTGATATTGTATGTTATTAACCATTTTTTATGTTTTGTGCACCACGATTTTATGTATTTATATTTGAAACAGGAGAGCAAATTAACATGGGACTGGAATCTTGGTCTGTATTTGTGGTACTACGCTTAGGCGTGCTACCCCGACGCGCAATAGTCTTCTGCTCATCCCTACCAATTCCTACCATATGCTTAACTATATGAATTCTGGTCGCATGAAAATTTGCATAAGGTGAAAATCAGTGATATCGGTGGTGGGAATGCGCAGAAGACTACCGCGCCTCGGGGTAGCACGCCTAAGCATAGTGCCACAGTTTGGATCATTGCTCTCGATTTTAAACAGCCGAGTTTGTACTTCTGTTTCTAGTCTTCTTGGTTAAGTCCTAAATGCAGGAAATTATAATTCACTCCAACGGGCTTCAAACACTTAATTTAGTATCACAGAATATATTACAATTATTCACCTCACGTGCACGTCCACACTCAATCAAGTCAGAATAAGATCTGCACAGTCCCGTATCTCTCCTTGAAACCAATGTGAGATATAACGAGTACTTTTCCTTAGTTAGTCTAGATGGCACCATGGTCTACGTGCCGGGGGAAATTTAAATTTTATTAAAAAAATGTAGTTTTGTTCTTACCTTAAAAATTTAAACATTTAATCGTTTGTAATAAACTTTAAAACGATTAGTCAAAATCAATTATAATATTTATTTTAAGTATATATCACCGTTATATTAATTCTAAAAGTTTTTAACAAAAGGAAATGTATTAATATGAATGAAAACTACTTCTAGAAGCAATAAATTCACGACAAAAATTTTTTTCACACTTTTATTTTTAACAGACATTAAAATTAACGTAAAACTTAGTTTTTTGTAAGTCTTAAAATTTTTAAATGAAATATAAGGTAATGTCAGACTTAAAATACTGGTCTTAAACTTTTTTTACATTAATTAATAATTGTATAACACCGTATTCATAATGTGTAATTAAATTAAAGTAATCTTAAACGAAAAAAAAAAACATAAATAAACAATAATTATTACATAAATATAATTATTTATTCTTACAATTTTTAATGCACATAGAATTCAAGACTTGGTAAATCAGTCTTAAAATTTTTCGTTATGATTATATTATTTATTTAAAAAAAAGAGTCATTTAACATTTAACGTATGATCATTGCTTAAACGTTGCATGTATTAAAAATAAAAACGATTTGTATTTTTAAATAAAATTAATAAGTCTTAAAAACTTTCGTTGAAATAAACTATAATTGTATAAACTTTCTTCAGTCTTAAAAGGAGTAAAAGTATTAAGACTTAAAATTAAGTCTTAAATTACTAGGCGACATTTTTCTATGTCGAAATCACTTTTTAAAAAAGTGCAGATTTAAAAATAAAATAAATTTTTAATAGGACTAAACATGACTAGAATGTAGAGATTGGATGTTAGACATGATATCCTCGCCTGAAAAAATGAGATCGTAAAAATTTGGTTAGCAAACATTTTTTTTCTAATTAACTGATTAAAGAGAATTGAGTCGTTCGCTCAAAGAACCACCTAAATCGACTTACAATTAGGTAATTTTTTTCAAATTTGTATGTCAATATATTTTACTTATTTATTTATTCAGGTTGTTAGTAATGCCCTTTTAATTAAAAAAGGGCAATGTACTTTATACTTATAATTTGTTTTCGAATGTTTAATTTAATTTTTTTGTCAAAAACGTAAGTTGACTGAAATGGTTTTTTGAGCGAATGGCTCAACTGTACCTACTCTTTATTCATTCCCTGTGATGGGGAGTGGAAAGTGACATATTGTTGCCGAGCATTTTTTTCAACAATTCTGCCTCCGTGAATTATGGAACTGCCATTTAAAAGTTTATTTAAGTGGGTGCACCATTTATTAATACAATTTTTAATTATTGGCATAAAAAAATTATCTGAGATGTGCTGTCGATGGTCCTGACATTTCACCCACTCAAAATCAATTTTTCTTTTCAAAAATTCATAAAGTATATTTGTTAGATTTCTTTGAAAACACATAAGAGGCAGTTTTTGAAATATGAAGGTTGTGCTTCTAAAATACCCTCTTTCGAAGTAGTCCATAGTAGTTGCATCTAGTGTATTTGAATTGTTACTGTTTTTTCCCATAAAAGCAATCTGACACTCAAGACATTCTTTAATTTTTTTATTATTCAGCAATAATCGAGCGAATAATATGGCATCTCTTTTATGGCATGTAAAACTAAAGTTTGTTGTCCTAATTGCTTTTGACATGGGGTGTTCTCTCTCATCATTTTCAAAAGAGTCGGAAGACAATTGTTCATCATTCTCTGTAGACAGCAATGATGCTAAAGAAGAAAGCATTTCTCCAGAATCATTTTTGCAGTTTGCACCTATTGCATTTGGCGCGGTTAAATTGTTAATTAAAACAGTTCTGAAAACACCTTGAACTTGAAGTGATGTTAGTTTATTGAAACGGTAACTAAATCCTCGGAGTACAGAAAAGATGTTCTCTAGAACATCCTGGTTCAAGAGTCCCAATTTCAAGTGTGTGAATTCAAGATTTTCTACTTTCTCCCAAACTTTTTTCATAGTTTCTAGAATATCTGGCCACGCAAGTAGACTGATAGGACGGGGCAGTGGTTTTTTGGTTTCCTTGTCCACATACCTCATATTCTTAAGTTTTCTTTTTGCTTCCTCCCAAAAAGCAATATGAGGGCTATCCTTTTTTATGACACCTCGCAGAGGTTTATCTGGACTTGTAGACTGCCCATTTATTGAATCGAACAGTTGATCTTTGAATAAAATGTAATCTGCCGTGTTCATCGCTTCTTCTGGCATCTTTAATAACATTTCACCTACTTTGACCGGTTCTAGATGAAAAAATGAAATACTTCCTTAATTTTTAATTTAAAATATTTTTTTTATAATTGAAATTTAATATTTGAACTAATTAAATTTTTCTTTTAAATAAACATATATTTTAATTACTATATTAATAAAATTAACAAAACATTAAAGTTTTTATTGTCAATAGAAAGTATCGCGACAGTAGGTATTTACCACACAATTATAAATGATTAAATAAATAGAAAAAATAAATTTTTAAATTTGAGAAGGTTAAAAAAAAATGAAAAAAAGTATACCCTTCATTTTTATTGCCTGATGGATGAATTTTGACATTGTTTCACTTTCGACCTGTGTGCAACAGGAGACTTTCATTTTTTTAACTGGGCAGGTCTAATATGTCCATCAGTTAATTTTGACATAAACTTGTGTAGAGAATCGCTATTCTGGTCTATATCATAAGCCAATTGAACATAATCCCACGATGCATATTTCCTATTGATATTTTTATTCCGGTCAGACTCTCTATAATCAAGCTCAAAATCTTTATCAACGAAGTTGTTCCTAGTGCATTTTGCAGCATGAATTGGGTCAAACATAATTATTGCTGTTATTTATTTGCATATTAAATATGAAGGCGATTAATCTTTTATTATTTTAAATTCATATATAATTAGCGGGGTTTGTAGTGGCGCTAGTGTTCCCAAACGTAAGGAGGGGATACGCGGCGAACCGACGCCAGTCTCGCTAGAGAACCGTTAGCGTTAACTGCTTTTTCTTGTTCATGTAACGATTTCACCTATTTTCTAAATAAATTTATTTAATTCGATGCCGCTGAGTTCTTAATTTTATTATGCCAGTGTGTCTTCAGTCTCAGAAGTGGGATTTGAGCCGAAATTTAGCTCTGTGAGTGAACTAACTATTCTGAAAACTGGGACGTGATCGCGTGTTGCGTGAGGTACACGTTGTGGGATCGCGTCGAGACCGGAATTCGGATAGTTTGTGTGAAAATATTTGATTAGAGAAGAGAAAAGTGTGTACAACGGAATAAATCGAGAGAAGGATTTAATATTTGTGTGAATTTTTAGCGATTTGTGGTGTCCTGAAATTTCTTTGTGTTGCATTGTGAGGGAAGCTTCTAGAATCTTTTGTGACGCCATCAAGTTGTAGAGGGAGCTGAAGTGAAAGTTCTGGTTCTTACTGAACAAAATGGCGGATAATGAAAATCATGAGGACAATGCAAGTGAAGCTGGTTCTCCGATTAACTTAGGCGAATTTCATGATATACGAGAGGTCGAGCAAAACGAGGATCAAAATGTGCTACGCGGTAGGCTGCACGGACGTGAGCCAATAGTAATGAATGTTGAAGATTTAATTGCTGCAACAACGAGAGCAGTAATTACTGCAATGAGAGGAGCTGATTTAAATGCAGAGAATCGGAGAGAACGGCGAGATGAGCGACCAGAGAGGAACGTCGCACCAGGCTTTAGTTATCGAGACATAGCGACTTTGATTCCACCTTTTGGAAAAGAAGAAGATGACGATGTGGAACGTTGGATTCGAAGAATAAATGAAATTCAAGCTTCTTATCAAGTTCCTGATGAAATCATCAAGCTTTACGCAACTCAACAACTCAAGGGTAGAGTGCTGGATTGGTACAACGATTGTCCAGGAATTATTGGAAAAACATGGACGGAGGTAAAAACTGAAATGACAAACATGTTTAAGTGTCGTGATGATCCTCTCACAAGAACGAAGAAGATGGAGGCTAGAATGTGGAAGGTCGGCGAGAAATTCTCTGTTTATTTTCAAGAAAAACTAAAACTCTTGAACAAGCTGGACTTAGAGGAAGATTTATCAATCGAATATGTGATAGAAGGGATTCCTGACTATATCCTGAAATCACATGCTAGAGCTGGAAACTACCAGACTTTGGTTGGTTTGCTGGAAGGAATGCAGCGAATCACAAAGAACGAACCTAGGAGAGATTTCAAAAAGGAAAGGATGAGACAAACGACGGAGAAGCGGGCTGCCAAAGGAGACATCAAGTCAGGAGACTTATCTGCTGTTCAGTGTTATGCTTGTCACGAATTCGGACACTATTCCAACGAGTGTACAAACCAACGAAAGGAAAAGGGGCTTTGCTTCAAGTGTGAGGAAAAAGGACATTTGGCCCGTAACTATCCTAAAGCCAAGTCATCGTCTTCAAAAACCCTGGAACCTGGAAATTCGGCAAAGTTTGCTGGAGGTGGAGCAGGAGCTTCAGTGAACGTCATCGAGGATTCTTCGGTCCAGGAATCATCAACAAGAAAAAGGCCGAGTGCACTGTCGTCAAAAGATACTGTTCTCTTGAAAAGAGAACAAAGCGATAAGTATAATATTAATTGTTTACCTGATTCAGGAAGCGCGATTTGCCTTATTAAATTATCGATTTATGAACGTGAATTTAAAGATTGTAAATTGTTACCGAGTTCTATTGATGTAAATAAATACGAGGGTATAAATCAGTCACTTTTAAAAATCCACGGGTTTGTTGACACTAAAGTTAAATTTCAATTATTACCGAATGATGTTTTTGAAATAACCTTTGCGGTAGTGCCTGATAATACTATTTCTTACGATGGATTGCTGGGTCGAGATTTTATTCGAAATACACCGGGTTTAACTGTTAATTTTTCTTCAGAAATTTCATTTACTTACATCAAACCGATATCAGAAGTGTTGTTAATTGACGCGATTAATGAACCTAATGAGAATTTAGATTGTTTATCTGCGATTAAAATTGGTGACGGAGTACCATTTGAAAAAATCGAGTCATTTAAAGAAATTGTAACGCATTATTATAAAATATTACCGAATGCAGAACCGATTGCTTATGAAATGGAAATTAATGTTACAAGTAGTGAACCTTTCCATTTTACGCCGCGAAGATTGTCTTGGAGCGAAAGACAAGAATTAAAAATTGTCATTGATGATTTATTGAAACGAAATATAATTAGACCGAGCAAATCAAAATATTGTAGTCCGATTGTTTTGATAAGACGAAAAGATGGTAGTATACGATTATGTGTGGATTATCGGGAATTAAATAAAATTACCGAAAGGTATAATTTTCCTTTACCGAGAATGGATGACATAATAGACCAATTGAAGGGAAAAAAGTGGTTTACTTGTCTAGATTTAAAAGACGGGTTCCATCAAATGCGAGTTGCAGATAATTCGATTAAGTTTACCGCTTTTGGAACTCCGGATGGTTTTTACGAATATCTTAAGGCTCCGTTTGGCGCAGCGAATTCACCTGCGAATTTTCAGAGGTTTTTATATTTGATTTTTGAAAAATTGATTCGAGAAGAAAAAATACATTTGTACTTAGACGACTTTTTGATTCCCACCTGTACTCTTGAGGAAAATCTGATTATCCTTGACGAAGTTTTTCAACTTTTGGCTCGGAATGGTTTAGAGTTGAAATGGGAAAAATGTCAATTTGGGCTAAATGAAATTGAATACCTCGGTTACACGATCAATGGAGAAGGGATTAAGTTGGGTAGAGAGCATTTAAAAGCGCTTTTAGATTATCCGGTACCGCGAAACGCTAAACAAGTTCAGAAATTTTTGGGATTAGTAAGTTATTTTAGGCGGTTTGTTCCTAATTTTGCTTTGATTGCTAAACCATTATATAACCTGATAAAGAAAAATGCTAAATTTGAATTTGGAGAATCAGAATTAAATTGCTTTGAAACTTTGATTGAATTAATGACAAGTGATCCGATTTTGTCAATTTATTCGCCTCTTGCTAACACCGAGTTGCATACGGATGCTAGTGCCCAGGGCTACGGAGCCATATTGCTTCAAAAACAAGATGATGGTCAGATGCATCCTGTATTTTACTTTAGTAGACGTACGACTGAAGAAGAAAGTCGTTACCATAGTTATGAATTAGAGACATTAGCTATTGTATTAGCTCTTGAGCGTTTTAGAGTTTATTTGATAGGGATACCGTTTGTTATAATTACCGATTGTAATGCGCTTAAGTTGACTTTAGCTAAAAAAGAAATCAACCCTAGAATTAGTCGTTGGGCTCTGATTTTGCAAAATTCTAATTATAAAATCGAACATCGTTCAGCTGAAAGGATGCGACATGTAGATGCGCTGAGTCGCGAAATTTATGTTATTGAACCGATAAGTTTTGAGCAAGAACTAATTTTTAAACAGCAAAGCGATCCTATAATTAAAGAGATTAGAGAATCGCTTGAACAGACTGAAAGCGATAGATATGAGTCTAGAAATAGCGTAGTTTTTAGAAAATATCGAGATTCTGTTTTGTTTTATGTACCTTCAACAATGATAAATAGCGTAATTCGAGCCTGTCATGATGACATGGGACACGTCGGTGTCGATAAAACTGTCGAACTTATTCTACGAGTCTATTGGTTTCCTAAATTAAGGGAAAAGGTTAAGGAGCATATTAGCAACTGTATTAAATGTTTGACTTATTCTACTAAATCTGGTAAACCAGAGGGCGAATTTCATATTTGGGAACGTGCGAAGAAACCTTTTGAAGCGTGTTTTATTGATCACTTTGGCCCTCTAGAAAGTACTGTATTTGGTTACAAACACATATTGTTATTGATTGACGGTTATTCGAAATATGTTGCGATCTACCCTGTAAAATCGACGACTAGTAAAGAAACGATAGGGAAACTTGTACAATATTTTCATCGCCTCGGTAAGCCGAAACATCTTGTATCCGATCGAGGCACATGCTTCACCTCAACTGAATTTGAAACCTTTGTAAAAGAACGAGAAATTGTTCACAATAAAGTCGCTTCAGGAACTCCCAGAGGAAATGGGCAAGTAGAGCGTGTATTCCGTTTTCTGAGGCCAACTATGGCAAAAATATCAAGCCCTACGGGTTGGGGAAACAAAATCTACGAAGTGCAATTTGTAATTAATAACACTGTTAATCGTTCTATTGGTTGTTCGCCGGCTAGACTTTTATTTGGAACCGATCAAGTAGGTTTCCCAGACGAGGAAATGCGAACGAGACTGATTGATATTGAAAACGACGAAGAAAACGAGAAAACTCGTTGCGAATTGCGCGAAATTGCCAACGAAAAAATTGTAAAAACTCAACAGACTAATAAAAATTTGTTTGATAAAAAACATAAACCACCGCAGAAGTATAAAGAAGGAGATTTTATAATGATTACAAACGTTGTCACCGAAGTAGGAAAAAATCAAAAGTTGTTACCAAAATTTAAAGGACCGTACATTGTGAAAAAGGTCTTACGTAACGATCGGTATGTGATCGGCGATGTCGATGGTTTTCAATTGACCCAGAAACCTTTTTCTGGCGTTTTTAGTGCTGAAAGGATGAAATTGTGGGAAACGCGAAAAGAAACTGCCGCTGACATCTCCGATGACGATCGATCGGGACGATCTTCTGGCCAGGATGGCCGAACTAAAGGCGATTAATCTTTTATTATTTTAAATTCATATATAATTAGCGGGGTTTGTAGTGGCGCTAGTGTTCCCAAACGTAAGGAGGGGATACGCGGCGAACCGACGCCAGTCTCGCTAGAGAACCGTTAGCGTTAACTGCTTTTTCTTGTTCATGTAACGATTTCACCTATTTTCTAAATAAATTTATTAAATTCGATGCCGCTGAGTTCTTAATTTTATTATGCCAGTGTGTCTTCAAATGGATCCTTCTGGATATCGGTGAGACCATCAGTACTGACTGCATTTTTCTTCATTTCCTTTAAGTCTTGTCTACATCTGTGAATTATATAAGAGAATTGTAAATAATTATAAATTTAGCTATGTTGAATACATGAAAAAAGGAACAATTCATGTTCTTATACTTTTTTTTAATCTAACCGTTCTTGAGTTATCAAATATTGAAAAAAATGACTAATTTTTTAAAGAAATGAAAATATTTTTGTTAAAAATGATTATTAAAATATTTTTAAAAATGCGTTTCAAAGGTGATAAAATTAGCTTTAAAATGAGTCTAAATATCAGAAAATATTTATACCAAGTAGCAAACTTAAACAACTCAATGTAAAGATTTTATTCATTAAAAATCTCGAGTGCACAAAATAGCCTCGCTTGACGGTATGAGTTTTCTTTTTAAAAATAATAAGATAAATAAAAAAATATACCTTTTTAATTGTGAGTTGGTTCGATAGTGCACTGTCAAAGCCTTTCTTGCATTTTCGTGGATTTTTTTAGCAACTGGAGTCAACTCTATATTTCTTGGTTTTCCACCAAATAGTCGCTTACGGCTTTTTACCACATTATTGAACGATACCTTAGGCGTACTGGTGTTAGTTAGATGATTGTTGACATCACTTGTTTTTGGCGTTGACGCACAAAATTGTTGTCCACAATTCAAATCTGATGTCATTTCAAGAGACGACGATTTTCTTATGTCCCTTGAAGGAGTGCAAGGTAATATATACGATATAGATGGAGATGTTAAAATCCCTTTATCAAATGACACAGTTTCCTTGCTTAATATAATTTCAGCATCAATATTATCTTTATTATTTAGCAAATTTTCATTGCTATTTATTTGTGGTTCATTCAATATTGTCAAAGGGGTTAAAAACAATGTTGGAATTGATCCTTTCTTAAGCATCAGTATTGTATGATTCAAGTTCACAAATCTCTCATTTTCAAAATGACGATAGCAGACTGAGAATTTTTTGGTTCGAACTTCTTCAAAACTTAAATCCTTCAATACAGGACTATTAACCACCTTTATCCAATTCAAAAAAATTTCTCGCTCCGCTGGGAAAACAAAAGCTTTTTCATTTGCTTTAGACGAGCAAACAGGTACCACACATTTTCTAACCATTTTTAATATATATTGCACATCTGAAATATAATATATTTATAAATATAATAAAAACTAGAAAAATATAACGCGCGCAAGCGCGCGATTAGTTTTCCATACATTTTAGAAATTATACTATAGTAATAAATAAAACAAATCCAAGAATAGTGAACGAAAGATATTTTAATTTAAAAAAGTGAGTAAATAATAAGTTTTCAAATGAAAAAAAAACAATTCGAAAATGGCAAAAATAATTGAAATATGTAGAAAATAATTAAATAATGAAAAACATAATTCAATTTAAAGAAAAAAGTTGTAAATGACAAAAGTAATTGAAAAACAGATTAAAAATAAAAAAATGATGACAAACATTGAAACGAAATAATTGAAATTTGGAGTAAATAATTGAAAAAATTCGAAAATAATTAAAGTTACAAAAAAATAATTGAAGAATGACAAAAATAATTAAAATTTGAAACTAAATTAATAAAAAATGATGAATATATTCAAAAATGGAGTAAAAAAATAAAAAATGTAATACATTAATTGAAAAATTTTCTAAAATAATTGAAAAATTAACGATATAATTAAAATGTGAAGAGACCAATTAAATAAGAACATAAATAATTGCAAACTGATCTTCAAAAGTTTATAAATTCATGACAATAATAAAAAGATTTAAGAAAATGACATTTAAAGAAAATAATTCCAAAATGTCAAAAAATTTCAATATTGACAAAAATAGTTGTAACTTGAAAAAATAATTGCAAAATGACAAAAATAATTGATAATTAAACAAAAATTAAAAATCTGAAGAAAATACTTGAAAACTTGACAAAAAAATTGAAATATTAAAATAAATAATTCAAAACTGGAGTAAAAATTAAAAAATTATAGACAGTAATTGTAAAGTTAAAAAAAAATTATAAATTTGAGGAAAATAATTAAAATACACAGTTCTGTGTATAATAATTGCCAACATGTAAATATTTAACAATACAAAAATACGTACCTTATTACAATGATACAAACGACGTAAACAGATGTAATTATAATGAAAAGTTTTGAAAATAGCCTAATGAAAACAATGGAATTTAATATCAAATGTAAAAGAGAGAACTTTTATAAGTACTATTTTATTTATTTAATATTATATCTTAGTTTAATATTAACGCTTACTAGTATTTAATAATAAAATTTTATTTTTATTATATAAGTTTAATTTGTTCCGTTTCAAAGGGATTTTATTGTCTGTATTAATGTTTAGTGTAAATGTAAATAATTCCACTTATTCAATAATATCGACAAAAATAATTATTAATGCTTATAAAAACTAATCTTTATTTTGTCCACTATTTTCAGTAATTATAAAAGAAATTCAACTTAACGAAACAGAACTTCTCAACATCCAACTTCCATTCACTACGAATAACAATAATATAAACAAACTTTTTCAAATTTATAATTTCAAAATTTTCACACGCGCCTCTGGCGCTTTTGCGACTAGACGCCATCTGCACTTTCTCCCGAGAACCACTCGCTATATCGTTCAATTTTTAAAGCGTAGTGCCCCTAGTATGAAGATCTGGTTGCCGCTTCCGGCAAATACGAGCGCGAATCCATGAGCAATGCGCGGGAAAATACAAAAGGTGATTTACAATAAACATTGGCGTTTACAAAGTCAGCGACAACTAACAGGCGGAGTCCCCCACAACTGTTCTAGAATAATGCATGCATAACCTTTTACGCAACTAAGTTTTGTAAAACTTGACGAATTTTATAGGACAAAGACTAAAAAAGTTGTGAGTTTATCCTGTAATATTCACTACATTTTATATAACTCTTTGCGTAAAAGATTGAAACAGGAATAATTGTTAACTTTAATAAACTAATTTAATTGTTAAAATTTAGGTTGAAATTATTCCTCACCTCACGCGGGCGCGGCCGGGTTCAAAGCTGTGAGGGTTCAAAATTTAACTTAAGATTATTAATTTTACGAGCGCCTCCTACTTAAAAAATCCAACGTAAAAATTTACGAATTATTTGACGTCAAATTTGACGTAAAAAAATACGTAAAAAGTATTAAAATATGAAGTCTAAAATTACGTCTCGATTAACACCTCAAATTGGGATATGTAGGGATGTTATTTTTGACGTCTTTTTGTACGCCTTTTGGTACGTCTTTTTTAACGTTATTTTTTACGACGTTTTGGAATACGTTTTGTACGTCATTACAGAAAACTACCTATAGGATATTTTTTCTGAGCAAAAAATATGCTGAGACCTTCTTCTGAGGTGGCGTTCAAAACGTATTTCAAAATGTCATAAAAAATTACGTTAACAAAGGCGTACAAAAAGAACGTCAGAAATGACGTACAAAAAGATGTTAAAAAAGACGTTCAAAAAGATGTACTAAAAGACGCATAAAAAGATGTTAGAAATCACGTACAAAAAGATGTCAAAAATGACATCCCTGCAAATCCCAATTTGAGGTGTTATTCGAGAAGTAATTTTAGACGTCACTTTTTACGTCAATTTTTTTACTTTATTTTCTTACGTCAAATTTAACTTCATCTTGACGTCAAATAATGAGTAAATTTTGTAGTCGGATTTTTCAAGTGGGCTGTCCTTACGGAAAAGTGTGACATGAAAATAATGACAGACATGGGTGTCATTAATATATGCGAGTCATTTTTACGCGACAACACAAGAAAAATAACACAGAAAAAGAGATATGGAAAAAAATGGAAAATTGATGGTCTCGTCTCGGTATTGTCTCGGCCTCGTCACGCTTGGTATCGTCTGGGTATCGCCTTCATAATTGTGGTCTCGTCTAGTCTCGATCTTAAAAACGTCGAAAAAATAAAACATAGTAATTGCAGAATACAATTATTGTTAACTTATTTATTTTAAAAAGATAAATTTTGCAAATCAGCTGTTAATTGTTACAACGTCTTGGGTCTTGTTGATTTAATAGTGTCGCTGTCGCTTACAAATTCTCAGCTAAATAAAATAAAAAATAAGATGTTTAAAATGTGAAGCTGACAAGTAGCAAAATTAACAATAAGTGAAATGTTGGATAGTACTTTTAAACCGATTCTTCACATTCTTCTTCAACAACTTCGACTTCTATACTTGCATATAAGAAATGATTTTTGGTGTTAAATCATCAGTCGATGAATCTTGTTAACAAAAGATCAGTAATCTACATTTTCATTTTCCGGTATGATTATTTTTTTTTTAACTATAATTGGATATTTTTTAAAAAAAGGTTAGTCTAATTATACATTATTTAGCTTTTAAAAATAGATATCTATATTTATTATCCGTAGTAAATAGTTCATAATTATAGTTACTTCCCTATTGCGGTCGGCGATCTCGGCGAGACTTTCGCCGAGATTCGCTTTTTTCGTGGTATCCTCTCGGTATCGTCTCGGAAATTTTTTTGTGGTATCATCTTAATATCGTCTCGGAAAACGAGACGATACCGAGCCGAAACCGAGACTGGTCTCGGTCTCGTGCGCAGCCCTACACGATGCACAACCGTTTTCTGCGTATTCTACAGCACCTACGACTGCAAAGTAAATTTTTGTCCTTCCAAAATGGTGCTCAATGTATGTTTAAATGAAATTATTATAAAGTAAGTAATAATAAGCATTTTTTTAATGGTGCAATCTTTGCCATATCATTTTTTCTGTGTCATTTTTCTTGTGTGGTCGCGAAGAAATGACACAAAAATGACAAGAAAGCAATGACATACATCCGTGTCATTATTTTCATGTCACACTGTTTTACAAGGGTGAACAAGGTAAAATAATATATATTGCAGAATATAAAGACAAAAGAATTATAAAGGCAAATTGAAAGAGATTGTAGTGAATAGAATAGGGATGAAAGAAGTTAGAGTCCCACATAGCACCGGAAATTCTCTGAAATTTCCCTGAATATTGGTCTACATTTGCTGAATATTTCTACCTAATATTCTGTAAAATTTCGTAGAAGCACTAAAATTTCTGCCCATAGGAATATTGAACGCGAAGGGTCCCTGAAAATATATTTCTAATTTTCGTGGAATTTCCGTGTCTAATATTCCTACAATATTCATATTATTCGTATATATGTTACCGGCAAAACCCGAACTTCAGGCTTTTCGCGAAATGCCCTATTGGGAATTCCTACAAAGGTCGCTGAAACGTTTCCCTCATTTAGGAAGATACGTAGGTTCCTATACAGGGACCTACAATCCGTCCTCTATAAAGAACGTCCTGTAATCAATGAGAAAAAAATAGTCAGAAAAAAATATTAATATTAAATTAAATATCCTGGGATATCTCTAGGATATCCACACGGAAAAAATAAGTTGTCTAAATTTTCTGCGACTTTGTCACAGAATTTTAAATATAACTGGCAGCATTCTTAATTTTAAAAATGTATGTTTCTAGTAGTTAGATTTCTAAATGTTGGAAATTAGATTACTTTAAAGAAAATTTAAAAAAAAGTTTTTTATATTTTTAATTATTATGTTGTACAATTTAGATATCTAGTAGTTTAAAATAAAAAAGGAGTGTACTATGTTACTGTGTCTGAAAGTTTCAACCACAGTCACTGAAAATAAAAAGATTGTTGGCGCACAATAGTGTTTTAAAATCTAAGCGACAGTCACTGAATATGAAGCGGCCGCCCGCTACGTAACAATGTTCTAAAATCTGTGTGACAGTCACTGAAAACGAAAAAAGCTCGTGGGTGCGTTACAGTGTTCTAAAATCTCTACAACAGTCATTGTAGGTTGAATCCATTTCAAAGCATACAGGTCGACTAACTTCAAGTTGTAGATTTAACTGCCTTTAACCCTTTAACGCCTGCGGGACGTATATGTCCCACTTGCAAAAAGGCCTGTAACTTTCTTGAATATCAATAGGATTTTTTAATGCGGTTTAGCTTATTTTTTTCAGAATAAATGCTAGTATCTAGAAAAAAATATAAATAATGAAAAAAAAATTATTTTATTATAAATAAATAACCAAATGTGTATGCAAATCTCAAAAATCGTGAAAAAAAATCAGTTAGCTCCCAGAAGGACATCAAAGTCAAAAAAAAATGTTGGGACACAGAATTTAAAAGTTTTTGAACTACATAATACAAATCTGGTACCAAAATTCAAAAATTCAAAATGGCGTATCCTAGATGGCGCCTCAAACATAAAAAAATAACTTGTGTTTCCCAAGTAGTAACAATAATTATAAATAAGTGACACATGTTTATAAGGGTTTTTGGGGTCGCTGATTACGAATATAATGTCAAATTGACAATTTGACAATTGACAGCTGTCAATTCAGTTGTCAACTTTTGTAAAAAGTACCGTCAACTGGGGTAACTTCGGACAAGCAGGCTAATTCCGGACACTTGAAATTTAGCTGTTACCAACTTCATATTCTTTTCATTTCTTTAGATCACGTAGTTAAAAAGTTTATAAAATTAAAAATGCGATTTAAACTATTCGATACAATATTTTTGCAATGAAATTTAAGTGTCCGGAGTTAGCCTGCTTGTCCGAAGTTACCCTAGTTGACGGTAATTAATTTTGACGAAAATGACAGTATACAGGTTTTCCGGGTCGCTGATTACGAATATAATGTCAAATTGACAATTTGACAATTGACAGCTGTCAATTCAATTGTCAACTTTTCCAAAAAGTGATTATTTTTGACAAAAATGACAGTATAAGGGATTTCGGGGTCGCTGATTACAAATATGATGTTAAATTGACAATTGACAGCTGTCAATTCAGTTGTCAACTTTTCTAAAAAGTGATTATTTTTTACGAAAATGACAGTATAAGGGTTTTTAGGGTCGCTGATTACGAATATGATGTCAAATTGACAATTTTACAATTGACAGCTGTCAATTCAGATGTCAACTTTTCTAAAAAGTGATTATTTTTGATGAAAATGACAGTATAAGGGTTTTTGGGGTCCCTGATTATGAATATGATGTATAATTGACAATTTGACAATTGACAGCTGTCAATCCAGTTGTCAACTTTTCTAAAAAGTGATTGTTTTTGACGAAACTGACAGTGTAAGGGATTTCGGGGTCGCTGATTACGAATATAATGTCAAATTGACAATTTGACAATTGACAGCTGTCAATTCAATTGTCAACTTTTCTAAAAAGTGACAAAAATGACAGTATAAGGGTATTTGGGGTCGCTGACTACGAATATAATGTGAATTTGTCAGCTAACAGCTGTCACATAATCGAAATCAGCCCAGATTGTAACAAGCAAAAAAAAAGTTTACGCATTGTACAATCTGTATTTTCGTCTGTCGCTGAGTGATTTGTCGCTCGCAGATTTTTTTAATTTTTGACGAAAGTTGATACATCTAGTCTTAACAAAATTTATTAACACATACAAGTATTATAAATACATTTCATAAAAAGTTTCTATTAAAGTTACATATGTTTCATACAGATAATTTGTTTTGTTGCATTTTTTTACGATTTGTTAAATACCTAAATATAACGTGAAAAGTCCTTTTATAATTTGATATTCAATTTCATTCATGAAAAGAAGGAAAAAATAATCATTGAAAATGTTCTTATATGCTCTTATCCTACATTTGCTTTGACAGCTGTCAAATTGTCAAATTGACATCATATTTATAGTCAGCTTCCCCGAAACTGATATTACTGTCATTTTAGTCAAAAATAATTACTTTTTAGAAAAATTGACATCTGAATTGACAGCTGTCAATTGGAAAATTGTCAATTTGACATTATATTTGTAATCAGCGACCCTGAAATCCCTTACACTGTCAGTTTCGTCAAAAACAATCACTTTTTAGAAACGTTGACAACTGAATTCACAGCTGTCAATTTGACATCATATTCGTAATCAGCGAACCCAAAAATCCTGATACTGTCATTTTGGTCAAAAATAATTACTTTTTAGAAAAATTGACATCTGAATTGACAGCTGTCAATTGTCAAATTGTCAATTTGACATCATATTCGTAATCAGCGACCCCAAAAACCGTTATACTGTCATTTTCGTAAAAAATAATCACGTTTTAGAAAAGTTGACAACTGAATTGACAGCTGTCAATTGTTAAATTGTCAATTTGACATCATATTTGTAATCAGCGACCCCGAAAACCCTTATACTGACATTTTTGTCAAAAATGATCACTTTTTAGAAAAGTTGACATCTGAATTAACAGCTGTCAATTGTCAAAATGTCAATTTGACATCATATTCGTAATCAGCGACCCCAAAAACCCTCGTGAGGAAGTTTTCATCAACAATAATCACGTTTTAAAAAAGTTGACAACTGAATTGACAGCTGTCAATTGGCAAATTGTCAATTTGACATCAAATTCGTAATCAGCGACCCCGAAAACCCCTAGAATGGTGTTTCATTTTTTCATACCTACTCTCAATTTTGCTCAGGTGTTAAAGGGTTAAAATATGTTATTCTATATGAAAAATAAAAGGACACATATTTTTTTATTTTCGATAAAAGTTATTTTTAACGAAGTTACGAGCATTAATTTTGAATGGTAAAACTCAAAATAACAGTTAAAGAAATTTGTTTTACTTGTAATTTTTTTCCTGAATAATATAATCGAGTTTTGTTTCTTGGATCTTTTAGGTGGTCTTTTTTTCTTCAAAATGCCTTTTCAAAATTTTAAAAAACTTAAAAATTAATAAAATTAATGATGATTTTCCAAAAATAAATAAGGTCCATTTTCTCAAAAACCCCAGCTTTTTTTTTCTTTAAAATTTTGACCATAAATTCTTATTAATATAAGCAAATATTTCTATAAGTTTCAAGGATGCTAAACCATACTGTCAGTCAGGAGAATTTTCTTTCCAAAATAATTTTTTGCTTAAAGTTTGAGATTGTTGGCATGCAAGTTTACGAACAAATGAAGTGCAATGAATTCAACTGAAGAAAGTCCTTTTATATAAAATCAATAATTAATGCACACTAACAATCTCAAATTGTAAGCAAAAGATTATTTTAGAAAAAAAATTCTCCTGGCTGACAGTATGGTTTAGCATCCTTGAAACTTATAGGAGTATTTGCTTATATTAATAAGAATTTATGGGGGTTTGAGTTTTTGAGAAAATGGGCATTATTTATTTTTGGAAAATCATCATTAATTTTGTTAAATTTTAAGATTTTAAAAATTTTGAAACGTCATTTTGAAGAAGAAAAGACCACCTAAAAGATCCAAAAAACAAAACTTGATTATATTAATTAGGAAAAAAATTACAAGTGAAACAAATTTCTTTCACTGTTATTTTGAGTTTTACTATTCAAAATTCAAGTGCTCGTAACTTCGTTAAAAATAACTTTTATCGAAAATAAAAAAATACGTGTCCTTTTATTTTTTATATAGAATAACGTATTTTGGAGGTAGTTAAATCTACACCTTGAAGTTAGTCGGCCTGCATGATTTGAATTGGATTCAACCTTTTAATCATATTAAAATTATGTTTATTATGTGCATCTCTAATTTTAGTTTGGACTAAGTTTTGAAGTCTCATAAAGTTTGCATGCAGATCTCTATTCTCAGATCTCTTAGACAACCTACGCAGTTTATTTCTCTCTCTCTCTAATGAGAGACGTTATCTAGCTCGTCATCCAAGGAGAGTGTCTTTTACGGGAACTTGTCCAATGAAGGGGTGCATAGTTATCATAGGTATTAGTCAGAAAGGTGACAAGTGTATTTACCTTGTTATTAATATTAGGATCTAAATAAACATTGGACCAATTATAACTAGCAAGATGTGACAGAAAATCATCTACTTTAATATTTTTCAAATTACGAACATACTTCGTAATACCCGCGTGACAAGGGTGAGGCCCTAGATACTCAAATTGAATATTTAATAGATCAGGATTTGAAAGTATTCAAATTGAGGGTTGACCATAATTGACAACCTTATTCAGGTTATCAACAAATATCATGTCTATTCTTGTACTTGATGAAGGAGCAAAGTAAGTACAATTATGGGGAACAACAGATAGACCAGACGAATGCACGATAGAAAGCAGATAGTTTGTTTGGGCCGTAAAGTTCTTTAAGTTGGTGTTAAAATCGCCCAATATAATAATAATTATTATTAAAATTAGGCACCAAGGAAAAAATCTCATCTTCCAATTCGTGCTAAGAAACAAGCTTAATGAATATAAATTCGGCAGTAGGATAGTTCTTTTCAGTACTTAATGATACCATGGTGCTTCTAAGCATATTATGAACATAAAGGCAACCCCCCACCCCTTCGCGATTCTCTATCCCTTCGAAGGAGCATGTAGTTTTTCATCTCAATTGAGTTTGACGAAATGTTAGGCGAGAGCCAAGTCTCAGAAACGGCGATGATATGATAAAATCTATTTTCAAAAATGTCCCTAAATTCTGTAAAGTGAGCCAAAAGAGATTGAGCATTTATATGACATATATTTAAAATATCCATGATAGTTTAACGTTGAATTAATAGAATGAGACACACAGAGATGAGCATAAAAAAAATATAAGTAAAAATAAAGGAACTAAATCTGCAAAATGCAGCAATCAAAGAAATAAATATAAAAATGATATTAATATACTCAGCGTTAAAAACATAACACTGGGTAGGTTTGCCTATAAATTGACCAAAAATACCTTTAAGCAGAATCGACAGTATATGAGATTACTTATGCATAATGTATCAATCAATAAAAGAAATATTTAAAAAAACAGCAATATAATCAGTGTTAAAAAGAAGACACTGTGAAGGCTTGCAAAAAATTCCCGACAAAGATAATAGACAGGCTATGAGATTACATATTTTGAAAAAAAACAAGATTATAAATAAGGAAATAAAAAAAACGTTGGTGAGGATAAAAAATGAAATGAAAATAATATTGTATAATTAGAGATGCCAATTTAATATAAAATTCAAAAAACAAGGAGCTAGAAATGGCATTATTTGATTGTGAGTAATGAACTAACAATAAGATATAATAGCAAAAATTTAAAAAACTAATAAAAGTCGTTATTTAATTGTATCAACATCACCAAGACATATAAGCTGAATTCTGCGTTCTCCGTCCTTTTCTCTGCAAAAAAATCTTCCCGACAGATACCCAAAGGTATTTAATTTTATTTGATTTTTTCAGGACTAAGGCAGAACCATAAATACGCCGATTTAACGGTGTTAGTGCTTCTCTCAGATAGATAGGCGTCTTGTCAGCGGTGTTGAGTCCAATACTGGATGTAGAGAAGTTCAAATCCTTTTTCCTAAGCTCGATAAGTTTATCTCGCAACCCTGTCGAACCAGCTTTGCATACAAAATTGGAGGAGGCCTCGGAGTAGAAGAGTTTGAAGGTTTCTGGATTCTATAGATATTTAAAATATCTTCCTTGACAGTGTCCACCTGTAGTCCCTTAGCAACGTCATAGAAAGTACCATGTAAATCCTCATCTAGTCTGACAAGCAATCCGTGAAACTCCGGGGAGGTTCATACTGTCGAATGTTCTTGTAAGTTAAGATTCCGTTCGAGCAAATCAAACTTAAGTTGTAACTCTTTATTAACAGTTTTGGCAAGTTCTAAAGAATTAGAGTTAGAAGTCGATTCGACTTCCAACACACTGATATGTCTTGAATTATCAAGAATATCATTCTTCATTGAGTTCACAGAGTCATTGAGGTCGTTAAAGAATTTAGTTTGATCCGCCGTAAGATTATTTACAATTTAAGTTATGTCTTCCTTAAATATCTCGAGAACAGTAGTTTGCCCCTTCTGAACTGCAACCATAATAGCATCCATGAGATCGCTCGAGGGAGCGATGGCAATGGTTTTTAATAAACAAGTAAAATATGAGTATATCTTTTAGAATAAAAAAACTTTCTTAATGAAAAACCTACTTGACATAATATATTTTGACAGTTAGATTTTTAAGACCCTTAAGCGTTCCGTAACTGGGACATTTACCTTAGTCGACTATAAGTCATTTAAGAAGAAGAAGATTTAATGAAACTAGATCCATTTTAGGTCGTTTATTATTAATTAATAAATTAACCGTTCGCCGGTAAAACGGTTGAAGTCGAAAATAGACATTTTGAGAAATCTTAAATTTAAGATTCATTTGTAAGTTATAAGTAATTTAATGCATTATTATAAGCATTTTCATGTCTACGACAAAGGTATCTGTTAACAAATTTACACAATAAAAGCAATGATTTTTGTATTATTATTAATTTAGCAAATAAACAAACGAGGACGGACTTAAGCCATTTTTCGAAAGATCGAGTAAAATATTAAAAAAACAAACGTTTTTAATCAGAAATAGTTAAATATAATATGTAACAAATTGTTTTAAAAAGAAAGTGAATACGGAAAAGAGGACCGTTGACCAAATAATAATTTTTGACATTAAAAATTGTCTAAAAAATAATTTGTTTAAACAATTTGTTATAAAAAAATAGAAAAAAACTAAAAATTATGAAAAATAAACAGCGCTATTCGATTGTACGCGAAAATTTACGAAAGGAATATGTGTGACATTTTTTAATTTTTCACTCCATTTGTTATAGATGTTTTCAAGAACGGGGCAATGTCGACATTGCTCGGTGCAACTTGGGCAATGTCTAAAATATTCGATCTAGCTTAAGAAATCATATTATAAACAACGTTATAACTGGCAATCAGGAGACACAGGTTATTTCTGGGAAAAGTAAGGAAAATCATTGGGAAAGCGGCGATTTGTATAAAATAAAATCGTTTATTAAACTTAAAAGTTCGAAGTGAAGTCTCACAAGAATAATCCGGAAACCAACAACTTAGAGTATTATCATTCTCACTCGTCACCAGCTGACTCTCCAACAGCAATCCGGGAGGGAAAAACGTGAAAAAAGGCGGTCTCGGGTTGCGGAAGCAGAACAACAATCAACGGCACTCACACGTGGTTTTTAAACATACCCGTGCGCTCAAGCGAAATCAAACAAGTGACGCGTCTCGTCGAGTTTCGGCGATTGGCCCCCTGGGAAGTCTTCGGCTACTTCCGGGGTCAATCGCCGAACTCTCTACAGGCGCGTAATTTAAGTAACAGGTGTGTTACAACGTCATCAAGTTTTCACTAAACTATCGAAATTTAATGAAATCTGAAACGAAAAAAACCGTTTCAACAAAATTTTAATTGAAATAATGTCTAAGAAACGCGTAGACGATAATTCTAGCCTTTCTGCTGTCAAGTATGAAGTGTGTGTGGAAAAATTATCTGATAATTACTACGACTCTCAGGCATTGACCAAGAATAAGTAGCCAATGTTAACATTGCCCGGGGTTCGTTGCATTTTTTATGATTTTTTTATGCATCTTGTGAAAAAATGTTGGGCATTTGTTTATAACAAATTGTTTAAACAATTTTTATTGTCAAAAATCATTATTTGGTCAACAGTTCTCTTCGCTGTATTCACTTTTTTGATATCAAGATTTCTTTAAACATGGGCTAAGATTAGTTTAAGGTCATTGTTATTGTTTATTGATTATTTATAACAAATGGAGTGAAAAATTAAAAAATGTGAAACATATTCCTTTCGTAATTTTTCGCGTACAATCGAATGGCGCTGTTTTATTTTTCATAATTTTTAGTTTTTTTCTATTTGTTTATAACAAATTGTTTAAACAAATTATTTTTTAAACAATATTTATTGTCAAAAATCATTGTTTTGCCTACGGTCCTCTTTCGCGTATTACTTTTTTGATAACAATTTTTCTCTAAGCATGGGCGTTAATATTCATCGCGCTTGTGTTGTTTGATTCTTCGTTATTCTTAATCTCTGCAAAAGTCAGAATGTTTTTATAAAATTCTCGATTGATTGGAGTTAGAAAACGAGTGAAAGACAAAGGTTCAGCTGAGTAATTCATCATTGATAATATTTTTTTAATCTATATTTCGAACGTCAACACGAAAGACAGCGCGGTACACATACACGAGGAGCGACCTAGAATGTTCAATGGAACATTCTAGTTTAGATGACACTTAATACGAAAGTGCTGTCATTCGAAAAACGGCTTAAGTCTACTTAAGCCGTTTTTCCGGCGAACGGTTTAAATCTATGTATCAGGCGTTAGATTGAATTTGCCTTTTAGTGATGATTGAAATGATTTTTATTTAACAATACAGGATTAAAATATTAACGTAAATACTAAGATTTATAATACACGATTCATGTTTCAGTTTTGTTAAAAAGATTCAATAAAATTAAGAGGTTTCAGATTGTTCTATTTCTTTACTATATCTCCATCGCAACCAAGTTACTTTCATACGATCCCAAATATTTTCTAACGAATCCATCGCTGGTCGCACATCCAAAATGGCAAACGTGTATTTTTCATCAACCGATCCACCATCATAGTAGTCAATAATGTAACGCACTTCTTTGCCACATCTATCTATAATCCAGTCATGTCGATCAAACGGCAATTCATACCTGAAAAAATAATTCTATTTCTTATTATGATAATACTTTATAATAGAATAAGCAACACAAAAGAGTGTCAAAATCTTAATGTATTTGTGACGTACTCCAAGGGAAGCGATCAAAGTACTCGAACTGTGATTTAAAAGATGATATGCGTACATTGCAGCCATCTTGTCGCGACTACGGAGAGGCATGACTAAATAATTTTATGTAAGGAGGTCAAGATAGGGAAAGATTTACTTAGGGAGGATTATTTCTTCAACATCCCAGTACAAAATTAAAAATCCTGGGATTGACTTCATACTTTGGTAAATTTTAATTTTCAAAATTGCTTCCTCATAGAGGAAGTATTATTTTACCCTCAAATCCTCGATTGCTATTTTTTGACATATTTCGACCCCAGGATATAAAAAGTTATGTTTATAAAAAATGTCTGAACGTGTGGTTTTGTATGTGGGGCAAATTTTCTCAAGTGTACCAATCGAAAAAATGAAAATGGCTAATAAAGGCTAATATTTGCACAAAATGTAGTATTCTATGTCAGTACTCAAAACACCAATTATTATGAAATTCTAATGAAAATTGTAGAAGGGGGAGGGGGGTGAATAATCTGGTCAAGTGTGAAGAAGGTATTTTTTGAAAAATCATAACTATTATGCAACAGGGTGGACAAAAAATTGACCTATATGTTTTCGAAAGGTTTATTTCTCCTCTTTTGAATGGTGCAAAAAATTAAAAAAATTTTTCAAAATTTAACCTATTTTTTTCATTTTTTTTCATTTAAAATAAAGCTTATTATGTGCACTTTCAATACACGCTATAGAGAAAATGTCTTTTTTCTTTGTTTTTGAATTATTAATTAATTAATTAATAAAAATTCGTTAAAAATGAAATATTTCACAAACCATTAAACTTTTGGTAATTTTGGGGCTATTAACGTAAAGCTTATCAAATTCCGGAGCCAACAAGCATAATTTGAAGTCTTTTTGATAAATGGATACTAAATACATACACATTTTTTATTTAATTAATTATTATTAATTATTTTGTTAGCATTCATTTATCAAAAATACTTCAAGTTATGCTTGTTAGATCCGGAATTTGATAAGCTTTACGTTAGTATGCCCAAAATTATCAAAAGTTTATTTGTTTGTTCAATATTTCATTTTTTACTAGTTTTTTACTAATTTTTATTAATTTCTTAATTAATAATTCAAAAACAAAGAAAAAATACATTTTTTTTTTTTGCATCATTGAAAAGAGGAGGAAAAAACCTTTCGAAAACATAAAGGTAAATTTTTTTTCAACCTTGTTGCATAATAGTTATGATTTTTAAAAAAATACCCTCTTCACACTTGACCAGAATCTTCAGCCCCACCCCCTTCTACAATTTTCATTAGAATTTCATACTAATTGGTGGTTTGAATACTGACATAGAATACTACATTTTGTGCAAATATTAGCCCTTTTCATTTTTTCGATTGGTACACTTGAGAAATTTTGCCCCATGTATGTGTGTTAACATTACGTTTGGCCCAATATCTCGAGAACCGTAATACAATCGAACCTGGATAAGTGACATTCCAAGGGACCGAGGATTTTTTGTCACTTATAGAGGTTTTTGACTTATAGAGGTTTTTCACTTATAGAGGGTTTCACTTCTGGAGGTAGAAGAGCGGCCTCTGTGACTTAAAGAGGTTTTGCTAATCTACAAGAAATACGAAATTCAATTATTTGAATAATTTATTTAAAGAAAATTTTATTAAAAAGTAATTCGCCAATTTACATGAATATTAATTAATTAATTGAAAAAAGTCTGTCAGTTTTGTTTGTTTTTGGACATTACTATTATTTACATGCTTCTCAAGTTCATAAATTTTGTCAAAAACGGATTTATCAATTTTCGAAAATTCAAAAAACCTATGAACCGTTTCTAGAGCAGCTAAAGCTTCTTGATGTTTAGGGATTTTTCAAAATGTCTAAAAAAAATATTTTTAAAAACATTAATAATAAAGTCATTCATAAACATTCATAATAGTTTGACGCCCTTTTATTTTTTGTTAAAGGAAAGATGTCTTGTAATCTTGTCCTTTTAAAATGTTGATTTCTCGATCCTCTTTATAACCGAAGAGTTCAATGTCATTTGTAAGGAAACATGATGCAACCCTCCGACGCACAGTGTGGCCAAAAGCACTATTTTTGGACAAATATCAGCCGACAACCCAAAAATGAACAGATTTTAATTAATTTTTTTTTAAAATACTCCTGAATGTTTGTACTATAACGCTTAACTGCTACAAAAACAAAATTTTTTTCATTAACTAAAAGAAATGTAAATAACTTTTAAAAAGGAAAAAATTGATTTTTGTGAAAGTGATTTTCAGATACTTTGATGCAAGAAACGATATAAACTTTTTGTCAAATTAATTAATTACTATTGGTCTAATATTCTAATACAGTTAAGGTTGTCTATGAACAATATTTAAATTGTTTAAACAATCTTAGTTAACAAATAAATTACTTTGGAAGTTTTCCATACTTAGATTTCGTTTCTTTTGTAAAACTAATTAATTATTATTGGCCTAGAGTTCTAATACAGTTAGAGATGATTCCTAACAATTTTTAAATTGTTTAAACAATTTTAGTTAACAAATAAATTACTTTCAAAGTTTTTTTTTAGATTTCGTTTTTTTTTGCAAATTTAACTGATAACTATTGGCCTAGATTTATAATAGAGTTTAAGGTATTTTGTAATAATTATTATATTGTTTAAACAATATCTTCGTTAACAAATAAATTACTTTGAAAGATGTCTATTTCTATTCTTTTTCAAATTTACTTGATAACTATTGGTCAAGATTTATAATACAGTTTAAGATGTGTGATAATAATTATTAGATTGTTTAAACAATATCTTAGTTAACAAATAAATTACCTTGACCGTTCTTCGTACTTAGATTTTGTTTCTTCTGTTAAGTTAATTAAATATACCTACACTTAGCCTAGAGTTATATTTCATATTTAAAAACCATTTAAAAACGGTTCATATTTAAAAACCATTTGTAAATTGTTAGACAATTTTAGTTGACAATTGGCATTGATTTATAAAGTAGTTTTAAATAATTACCAATTGGCTTTAATTATATTACTTTCCGCTCTTTATATAATAAAGTTTACCCTAGAAAAACTTTAAAAGTAACTTATTTGTTAACTAAGATATTGTTTAAACAATCTAATAATTATTAGTAAACATCTTAAACTGTATTATAAATATAGGCCAATAGTTATCAATTAAATTTGCAAAAGAAACAAAATCTAAATAAAGAAAACTTTAAAAGTAATTTATTTGTTAACTAAAATTGTTTAAACAATTTAAAAATTGTTTGTAATCATCCCCAACTGTATTAGAACTCTAGGCCAATAGTAATAAATTAGTTTTACAAAAAGAAAAAACGAAATCTAAGGTAGGAAAACTTCCAAAGTAATTTGTTTGTTAACTAAGATATTGTTTAAACAATATAATAATTGTTACTAAACATCTTTAACTCTATTATAAATAAAGGCCAATAGTTATTGGTTAAATTTGCAAAAGTAACAAAATCTAAGTAAGGAGATTTTTCAAAGAAATATATTTGTTAACTAAGATATTGTTTAAACGATCTAATCATTATTCGTAAACATCTTAAACTGCATTATAAATCTAGGCCAATAGTTATCAATTAAATTTGCAAAAGAATCGAAATCTAAGTAAGGAAATTTTTCAAAGTAATTTATTTGTGAACTAAGATATTGTTTAAACAATATAATAATTGTTATTGAACATCTGAAACTCTATTATAAATCTAGGCCAATAGTTATCAGTTAAATTTGCAAAAAAACAAACGAAATCTGAATAAAGAAAACTTTGAAAGTAATTTATTTGTTAACTAAAATTGTTTAAACAATTTAATAATTGTTAGGAATCATCCCTAACTGTATTAGAACTCTAGGCCAATAGTAATTAATTAGTTTTACAAAAGAAACGAAATCTAAGTAAGGGAAACTTCCAAATTAATTTATTTGTTATTTAAGATTGTTTAAACAATTTAAATATTGTTAATAGACAACCTTAACTGTATTAGAATATTAGACCAATAGTAATTAATTAATTTCACAAAAAAACAAGATCTAAATAAAGAAAATTTTAAAAGTAATTTATTTGTTAACTAAGATTGTTTAAACAATTTAAAAATTGTTGGTTATCATCCCCAACTGCATTAGAACTCTAGGCCAATAGTAATTAAATAGTTTTATAAAAGAAACGAAATCTACGGTAGGATAAGTTTGGAAGTTATTTATTTGTTAACTAAGGTTGTTTAAACAAATTAAAAATTGTTGTGTTATAACTGGAATCATTTAAAAATATTTTAGACAAGTTTTGTGTGTAAAATATATAAGTTTATATCGTTTCTTGCATCAAAGTATCTGAAAATCACTTTCACAAAAATCAATTTTTTACTTTTTAATAGTTATTAACATTTATTTTAGTTAATAAAAAAAAATTTGATTTTGTAGCAGTTAAGCGTTATAGTACAAACATTCATGAGTATTTGAAAAAAAAATTATTTAAAAACGGTTCATTTTTGAGTTGTCGGCTGATTTTTGTCCAAAAATAGGGCTTTTGGCCACACTGTGCGACGGCGAACTGAAGAAACAAAGTGGCTGGATTATTGTATTTCAAAGCGTTCCACCTGTAAAGTGTATATGCCACTATATTTTGTTTACATTGTGCAATGTTTCAACTAAAGGGTTAAAAATTAAACTAAGAAATTCTGTGAAAAAATATCGGACATTTAGCTCCACCGGGATTCGAACTCGGGTCTTTCAATTGGCGCTTGAATGCGCCAATGTAAAACAATTAAAAATTGTTTACATTAAACATTGTTAAATGAAGTGGGGCGCCTTGTATAATTTTAAGATGCGAGGAGGACGAAAATTTAGTGAATATTTACATGACAGTTATAACACTGGTAAGTTTTTATAAATTAATTGTGTTTAAGCATTTTAATAAAAGTAAGGTTATTGTTTTTAAAGATATAATATTCCATTTGAATAATAATAATAATAATTTGTTTAAATTATGGGATAAACTTTCGAAAAGCTCGAACCTCAAATCTTTTTGATACTTCGTATACTTATGTAATTTGATGCGCTGATTACGAAAATCGTAGTGAAAATTGGCGACTAGCTCAACTTTATAGTAAAAACCATAAAAAAAACCATTAAAATAATGTTTTTTTGCATTTATTTCAGTAAATTGAAAAAATATAAAAAAATGTTTTCGATCAAAGTTGTAGGTCTCATTGAAATACACTTTTTATGTTTCTTACATTTTTTTCCATGTGTGCATAGCTTTCAAGAAAAACGCAAAAAACTAGAAATCACCATAAATACATTATTTATAACGTAATTTATGTATTTTTATGTAATCTTTAAAGCTGGTTTGTTCCTGACCCCCCATGTCTTGGACAATCTAGGGGGGGGGGGGGGGTGCCATACTGAAAGTGGAATGTAGACAGCGGTGGGAAAACCTATAGTTGTGTTGGTTTTTAAAGGATTTATCATAAAAATGATCAAGTTTACAATTTTTTAAATATGATTTTCGTAATTACTGCATCAAAATTACGTAATTTTACGTTATTACGTAATAGTACGTAATAAATATAATGTTACGTAATGAACGTAATGTAATAAGGTAATTATGACTGTAGGTAATTTAATTTTGATGTAATGTGGGTATTTGGTCACATTTATGGTAATTTATGTTTTTTGCAATTATTTCGTAAACTAATTGGTTTCAGTAAAAAATGCATCAAACATAAAATGTGTACCTATTTTAATGAGATCTACATCTTTTGTATAAATTTGTTTTTTATATTTGCAATATTTAAAGAGATAAATGCAAAAAACCAAAATTTTCATGATTATTTATACATCTTTTTTACCATGAAATTCAAATTTGCGCCAATTTTCACTGTGATTTTCGTAATCAGCGCATCAAATTACGTAAGTATACAAAGAATCAAAAAGATAGGAGGTTCGAGCTTTTCGGAAGTACACCCAATTATGTATAATTAATATTTAAAAGGATTTTTTTTTATTAAATTACAGTTTTAAATGTGTAAGTGTTTGAATATTATTGTCAGAAATTTTTTAAAAATATATGTTAATAAAGAATTACATTTATTATTTTTTTTTAAATCGTGTAATTTATTGATGAATGCTAATTATTTTCAAATACTTAATCTCTATAATTAGTAAATTTATTACTTTCTTTATTAAACGTCACGGTAGTCCGAACCAAGTTCAACCCAAAGGTTGAGGCACTTCAAATTTTCTTGTGAATTTCTACTCTATTATATCTCCTGAGTGATTCAAGACCAAAAAGAAAAAAATCGTTAGACGCATTGTTTAAAAAATCGAGTTGTTGTATTTTTTTATGCTAAAAACACTGCTACTCAGCAATAACTTCAACCCAAAAATCTAAGTTTTTTAAATTTTCTTGTAAATTTAATTAAAACTATTATTTTTTGAGTAATTTAAAACCAAAAGAGAAAAAGGTTAATTGAATAAATTTAGTGGAAAGTTGATTTTTTATACTGTTGTTTGTTGAAGACACTACTTCTTAAATAAATTAATATTCGACTATAATTTTATTTTTTTACCGCGCATTATTTTTATTAAAAGTAAAAAATCGAATTAAAATTGTTTTAGTAATAATTATTTATTTGTTTGTTAAACTATAGAGATTAGCGAAAGATTGAAAACAGTATTTAAAATAAACGCTGATTAAATCATTGTTTTTTTAGACATAGTTTCGGGAGATTCGGAGAGCCTCGGACAGCGGGTAGCCCTGAACACTCGTGAAATACAATAAACTGTATACTTTTTAAATTTAACACCACGTTTGTGTCGTTCTACATGATCTTAAAATATAATTTAAAAAGTGGAGTATATCATCATTAATTAGAATAGTAAATCATCCAATTTAAATGTTCTCTGTTTTCAAATCAATGGCCTTCTAAGAGTTTAAGATCATATTTAAGGTCAATTTTTTATGTAACAACATCAAATGTATTTTTCTGTCTTTGCAGAAATACATACATATACTTACGGACTATGAAATTTGTTAATATTGTCTTTGTTAATTTAAAGTTTTTTACTTTTTATAGCAAATATACCAAAATATATCACCGTTGGGTAGCCACGGAAATTTTTTGTCGTGTACTACCAGACACATTTTGTGAGTAGAAATCATTTGTTTCTGTCAAAATAACAATTATGTTGTTTACATTTGGTTAATTGTGATTTATACAAAATTAAGAATCAATGTTTAATTTATAGCAAAAGAACAGAAATTTATTAGAAAATAGCTGTACAACAGGTATTTTATTTTAACAGCACTTTTCGTAGCGTTTAATTAACCAGTTTTTTAGAGTCCGGAGATACCAGACACTTTTTTTCATAACCATTTTTAGCGTAAAATAGTTTTCTTTTATTCCCTGTATGTTTATTTTTTGTTTTTATTTTTTGATGGTATTGGTAATGATACTCTAACTATAAAAAACCTCAAGCACTAAAATTAAGATCATTATTTTATAATATATAATTCAAAAAGCTTAAGTGTCCGGGGCTACCCGACTCTCCTCTAAATACTTTCTCAACTTCGTCTTTCAACTTATTTTTTATGGGAAATATCTTTTTAGTTTTGCCATAACAAGGCAAACAAATTTTAAGTCGATTTAAAGCGTGTGTACTAATCATTTTTATAACCTTACAACTTAAAAGTAATAACTTTTTTATAATTATTGACAACAGCAGAAATAAATAAATAAATGTGTACTGTTAAAGAGTACTTTTGTTTTAAATTACTCAGTAGATAAAGTAGAAACAAAAATTTCAAAAAATGTAATGTTAAAAAACTTTGGCTTAAAGTTATTGCAGGGTAGCAATGTTTTTAACTTAAAAAATACAAAATTCGATTTTCTCAAAAATGTGTCTAACGATTTTTTTCTTTTTGGTCTTAAATTACTCAGGAGACATAATAGAATAGAAATTCACAAGAAAATTTTAAGTGCTTCAACCTTTGGGTTGAACTTGGTTCGGACCCACTGTGAAGTATAATTTAATTTTTAATTGTAATCAAATTTATAATTATAAAACATAATCATCAAGTAGCTATTTTTCAGGACCTTATTATCAGATATAAATTGTGAAGAACACTTGTGGCCTTGGGTCCGTGGTTGTAATAATTAAAACAAAATTATTTAAAATAAGGTGTTATTGTTCGAATGCATTTTCGCTGTGAACACAGCTCATCAGGACTACAAAAAATATATTTTAATTATTACGGAAACACAATATAGAAATATGTAAAAAAATAAACAATAATAAAGACAAAATGTAAATAAAAAACTTACACGCATTTGCAAATAACGACGCGTTACAAAATTAATCCAACAAACATTAATAACATTGCACTTGCACAAAAACTAGTTCTAATTTAACTATAGACTAAACAATGTTTTATTAAAATAGTTTATCACATTATTGTTGTTCCTAAAACTATTCTTATTAAATCTATGAATGCTAAAATAAATTTAAATTGGAAAGAACTGTAATAAATAATTTTTATTTTTTACTGAAAATCTTGCAAACAAATTTCTATTCTAAAGAAATTTCTCATCAGATGCTGCAGACTTATTAATATATTGAAGATAAAGCTTCAAATCGTGATGATATTACCTTCGGATTCTTATGTGCACCTTTGTCAAAAGTTATAATACTTTGATGTAATATTTGAAAACTATCAAACATATTTAAAAAAAGCATGAAAGATTAATGTAAATAATTATAGTAATAATAAGAATAATAATATTAGGCAATTAATATTGTTTAATTATTCTGCAGGAAATCAACAATAAAAGAAAGATCACAAGATGTACGATTTATCAGCTGCTTTTATTTACAATTTATCCATTATCAAGAGGCAAAACCACCAGAGCAGCATATAAAAAACTAACTAAGTAAAACTATTAAAAATTGCAATTTTGCAAAATTATACTGGATTGTAATTCACTTTTTTTATTTTAAATGTAACTTTATTAATCAATTCTGTATGCTAAAAGCACATGCTTCAATTTAATACATTACCACATTTTCTTAATCTGTTCAATAGTGAACATTTTTTAAAAATTCCAATTTATGAAAATTTTGGCCTGGTACTTAATTTTTATCATTTTCAAAAATTGCTAATTAATTATTTTTGTCTCTTATAAATATATAATTTATAGTCTTACATATATAAACAAACTTTATATTTTTCTCTAAGAAGAAAAATATCTGACATTCAAAGTTGAAAAGAATAACTGTTCAGTAACTAACTTTTTTCGTTGTTCAAAAATGAAATATGGGTAATTATTTTTGCTTCCTACCAACAGATTTTTCAATTTTTAACTTTTAAACAAGTTTTGAAGCCTTCTCTTAGTAAATTTTTTTTAATATTTCAATTAACAAAACTGCACTTCCCGAGAATGAATTTTTTTCGTTTTTTAAAACATGAATTTTGTTATTTTATTTTTTTATAAACACATAATTCAATTTATCACATACAAACATACAATAATTTCTTAATTCTTAAATAATTATATTTGCTTCTTTAATACAAGTTTAAAATCTCTATGTTAGAAAAAATTTATTTCTATTGAAATATGAACCATACTATACAGTGCGGTAATTAATTTTGTTTTTATTTTCAAACCTCGAAATTGGTGTTTTTTTCACTGATGTATTTAAGATTGCAATTTACCTAGGTAAGTAATGAGGTATTTTGAAAATCAAAAAAATTTACTAGAAGCCAGCGTAATTCTTTTAATTGGAATATTAAGGGCATGTGATGGAAAATGACGTCACTAGTATGTACAAAATTTTTCAGTAAACTTTTTCTTTAAATAATTAATATTTTGACACCAAACTATGTGGAATTACTTAAAATACAATTAAGAAGGTCTCTCTGACCCAAGTTCATTTAAATTTTGCTTTAAAATTAACTTTTTAAAAAATTAGCTGATTTTCGAAGAATTAAAAAAATTAATTTTATGGCAAAATTTAAACAAACTTGAATCAGAGAGATCTTCTTAATGATATTTTAAGTACTTCCACAAAGTTTGATGTCAAAAATTTATTATTTTAAGAGAAAGTTTACGGACAAATTTCGCCTATACTAGTGACGTCATTCTTCATGGCATGCCCTTAAATAAATAAATTACTAATACTTACTTTTCCATTAGTAAAAGCAAAGTAACCTTTCCTAAATTTTTAATTAGGGAAGATTTAGAAACTCGTTTGTATGTTATAAATTGAAATCTGTGTTTTTATATGTAGGAAAAAAACAAATTTCGAGGTTTGAAAATCGAAAAAAATTAATTACCGGTCTGTATAATTTGGTTCGTATTGAAATATAAATAAATTTTTACTAATATAGAGATTATAAACTTGTATATAAATGTGTTTGTTTGTATGTGATAAATTGAATTATATGGTTATAAAAAAACGAAATAACGAATTTCATGTTGTAAAAATCGAAAAAAATTTATTCCCGGGAAGTGAAGTTTTGTTCATTGGAATATTAAAGAAATTTTTTAAAGAGCAGCATTAAAAGTTTGTCTGAAAGTAAGAAATTAAATAATTTGTTTTTTAAATGCAAAATAATTATTTACGTAATTTTAAAAACGAATAAAGTAAACTACGGCCCAGTTAAATTTAGTAAATTAGAAAGTCAGCTAAATTTTTACTTAGAAAAGGATAAAAAAATTGGTTTGCATGTGGGAAATTAAACTATGTTTTTCTTAAAGCTAAAGATGATTAATTATGTATGTTAAAAAATATTATTTTAATTAGAAAAGAATAAGAAGTTGGTTTGTATGTGAGAAATTAAATAACCTGTTTCTAAGAGTCAAAAATTATTAATGAGATATTTTCGAAAACGACAAAAAATCCGGGGCCAAATAATTTTGTAAATTGGAATTTTTTTCATAAATTTATGCTATCGATAAGATAAAGTAAATATAGGAATGTATTAAGTTAAAGCATGTGTTTTTAATATGCAAAATGATTAATCAGGTTAAAAAAACAAATTATTTACTGCCTAGTATAATTGTGCAAAATTGAAAATTTAAATAAATTCTTACTTACAAACGAATTAGAAACTTTAATGTATGTTAGAAGCTAAAAAAGATAAACTGCAATTACAGGACAGAAAAATCGAAAAAAGTTGATTCCCGGGAAGTGCAGTTTTGTTAATTGTAATATTTAATAAATTTTTACTAAGAGAAGGATTAAAAACTTGTTTCAAAGATTAAAATTAAAAAATCTGTTGGTAAGAAGCAAAAATAATTACCCATATTTCATTTTTGAACAACGAAAAAAGTTAGTTACTGAACAGTTATTCTTTTCAACTTTGAATGTCAGATATTTTTCTTCTTAGAGAAAAATATAAAGTTTGTTTATATATGTAAGACTATAAATTATATATTTTAAATTACATATTTATAAGAGACAAAAATAATTAATTAGCAATTTTTGAAAATGATAAAAATTAAGTACCAGAACAAAAATTTCATAAATTGCAATTTTTAAAAAATGTTCACTACTGAACAGATTAAGAAAATGTGATAATGTATTAAATTGAAGCATGTGCTTTTAGCATACAGAATTGATTAATAAAGTTACACTTAAAATAAAAAAAGTGAATTACAATCTAGTATAATTTTGCAAAATTGTAATTTTTAATAGTTTTACTTAGTTAGTTTTTTATATGCTGCTCTGGTGGTTTTGCCTCTTGATAATAATGGATAAATTGTAAATCAAAGCAGCTGATAAATCGTACATCTTGTGATTTTTCTTTTATTGTTGATTTCCTGCAGAATAATTAAACAATATTAATTGCATAATATTATTATTCTTATTATTACTATAATTATTTACATTAATCTTTCATGCTTTTTTTAAATATGTTTGATAGTTTTCAAATATTACATCAAAGTATTATAACTTTTGACAAAGGTGCACATAAGAATCCGAAGGTAATATCATCACGATTTGAAGCTTTATCTTCAATATATTAATAAGTCTGCAGCATCTGATGAGAAATTTCTTTAGAATAGAAATTTGTTTGCAAGATTTTCAGTAAAAAATAAAAATTATTTATTACAGTTCTTTCCAATTTAAATTTATTTTAGCATTCGTGGATTTAATAAGAATAGTTTTAGGAACAACAATAATGTGATAAACTATTTTAATAAAACATTGTTTAGTCTATAGTTAAATAAGAACTAGTTTTTGTGCAAGTGCAATGTTATTAATGTTTGTTGGATTCATTTTGTAACGCGTCGTTATTTGCAAATGCGTGTAACTATATAACTAAAAGTAAATAATCCCTGTTGAAAGTAGACATTAGGGTGGACCGAAAAAAAAAAATTTTTTTTTCTAAGGTGCCTCAGGTCCAAATAGTTTCTATAGATGACCAATGACTCACACACAAAGTTACGGATTTTTAAAAAAATATTTAAGGGGAGCGCAGAGGTCATTTAGCTGAAAAAGTGAAAATTTTTTTTGAATAAGTAGGAAAATTTAGAGATTAGGTTTGTATTTTATATATGCAATGTTTTTTCATGTACTTTTTCCTCCTGAATTCGAATCTGTAATTTAAAATTACATAAAACGTCAAGTTTCTGAGAAAAATTGAAATAAAAGCTTGAAAATGTTGATTTTTGACATTTTTTGAAGTTTTTTAAAGGATAGCTCAGTGATGCGAGGTGCTGGAGACTTCGGATTGTGCTGAAATTAAAGCTTAAAGTATGTGCTACAACTTCCAATTATGAAAGAGTTAAAAAGACTGAAAAAATTATAAAAACTTAAATTAAAAGTTCAAAAAAGTTTATTTTTGGCATTTTTTAAACTTCTATAAAGGATAATTTAACAATCCGAAGTGCTAGGCCCTTAGGATTACGCTCGAATTAAAGGTTGTAGACTGTACTACAATCTCCTTTGATGAAAAAATAAAAAAATGTTAGAAATCATCTAAATGTATTTGTTTTAATTGTTTGGAAAACTGGTAAAGTAAAAGAAACATTGTATTTTAGGGTTATCTTATAAAATTTTTATATTAGACAGTATTGACCATTTTTGACAACATTAAATGAATTATTGTTCGTTTAAACAAGCATGGAATATAATTTTCATGAAAAATTAGATCGTGAATCTCAGAACAAAAAAACTTCCCTAGTAAAAATTGACTTTTACACTTTTAAGTGTAAAAGCTCTTAGCCTCCTTAAAGAATTTAAATAATAACTTTTATGATTGATAGTCTAAAAATATTATTTATTTCATGAAAACTTGTCCTTAAACTCTACAACAGTAAACATTAATATTTTTGAGAAATACGAGCTACTGTGAAAAAATACTATCTCAACTCCGCTGGGGTTTGAGCCCAGGATCTTTCAATTGCCGGTTGAATGCTCTAACACTGAGCTACACTGGGTGAGAGAGTGAGTGTGAAAAAGTATTTCCAATGACCTTGCGTAGCTCAGTGTTAGAGCATTCAACCGGCAATTGAAAGGTCCTGGGCTCAAACCCCAGCGCAGTTGAGGTAGTATTTTTCACAGTATCTCATATTTCTCAAATAAGAAAAAGTAAATATGACATCTAGGTTAAAAATTAAGAATCTCGGAATTTTCAGGCGCGTCACTCAAGTAGGTGTCTATGTTTCACAAATTATGTGAAAAGATACCT